>QEPC01015465.1:1499104-1532185 GCA_003113815.1 Sphenodon punctatus | reverse complement strand
GGGGGGGGGGGGGTGTTTCGGATTTTAAAGATATCTTAAAAAGTGGTGGTTGGGGGCTGTTTTAAAATGTTTTAAATTTTTGATATTTTTAAAAAATGTTATTGTTTTGTTTGTTGTACGCCGCTCCGAGATGCCGCCGGCATGAGGGGGCGGCTAATTAATATTTATAAATAAATAAATACATGTACTGGATTCATCATTTGTATGTACGCGGCATGTCTAAAAACAAAATTGTTTCCAAGTCCAACACACATCACATCCAAGATAGTCAACTGAATTTTATTTTTGTTCATTGACTGAAGCCTCATCAAAAAGAGAGCATTTTTAGATGAATACTTTTTAAAAGTGAAAATTTCAAAAGTACTTTTAATCTCAGCTAAAACAGAGAAACGATTACTTATAATCCCCATGCATTACATTATACAAGTACATACTCTTTCATATGGGCATAATGCATACTTTTTAAAGAGGGACAAGCCCCACTCCCTCAACCAATACACCAAACAAATGAGCTCCGCCCTTCTCTCTCTCACCCCCCACCCCCGAAGTGTATAATCAGGGTCAGAAGCTCCCTTGCTTATTAGTCCACTTAGTTTCTTGTCATTCCATCATTTCTCCATTGTCCTCGGAGTTGTTTTCCCTGGGAGGCAGCCAAGAAAAAGGTGCTAGAGGCTTGAATATCAGCCTCTCTCTCTCAGGCTGCTTGCCCACATTTTATTTTTTTGGGGGGGTGGGGAGCTATGCGAGGCAAATTCACAGCAGGGAAACTCACATGAAGCTCTGCTTGTGGGTGCTGAGGTAAAAGTGTCATCAGGTGATTCTCAGGTTGTGTTGATTTCACACATGGATGCCTCAATGTGAGAATCGCCTGATGATGCTTTTACTTCTCTGAAGCAAAAGTTTGCGCACCCCCGAGTGGAGCTTCATAGGAGTTTCCACGCCGTGAATTTGCCTCATGCAAGTTCCACCCCTCTTGACTTGCCCCAAATAATTGTTTCCATTTTGGATACACGATGCACATAAACCTAAAATGATTTCCCCCCCCCCCCCTTTATGGAAGCACTGTGACTGCATCACCGCAAATAGTTTTAAACTGTTGTTATAAAGCATTTCATCCGAAAAAATGTGATTTGTTTTAATATAAACAAACAGGGGGGAAATTCACATTTTGTCTAGTGGTTTTTCCTCCCCTTTTTGTTTTCTCGTTGTTGTTATATAATACATAAACTAATAAAATCGTTAATTTAAAAAAAGAGGAAAAAATGAGTTTTTCAGACTGCTGAAGCAATTTAAACAAAAATATTTTTTTTGCTTCCACTTGATTTTTGGACAGGCCTAAACTTTTTTTTTTCTTTCCTTCAAAGACAGGATTTTCCCCAAGGAAATGTCCTTTTCCTGAGAAAAGCTTCCATCCCCTCTAACCATTGCTCGCTGAATATTACCTTGCCGCGGCACAGTCTGCTCTGCCTGTGTAATAAATCGCACCACCACAGCCCTCCTGCCCTGCCTCCTCGCCTGCTTTCCCACAAGCGGGGAAGAGTATCCGCTCCCTTCCTCACCCCGACTGCCTGCTCTAACCCCTCCCTCGCCGCGCCGCTTCAGGTGGTTGCTGGAGCGCATTCCCATTTGCTCTGGCTCCGGCCATGAAACTAGGGTGAAACTCTCGTGACTGGTAAACTCCAGAAGGGCGGAGCGGGAGGGGCAGGAGCCTGGCCTCCACCTGGGAGGAAGGGAGTGAGGCTGCTCCCCTGCCCCTCCCTCGCCGACCCGAAGAAAAGCAGCCGCCTTCAGAGCGAACCACCGAGACACCCTGCCCCCAGGAGCGATCATTTCAGGAGCGCAAGTAAGGGGCTCGGAAACGCTCCGACAGGAGGCACGAGGAGGGGGTGTCTCGAGGAGCGGGTTTTAGGGAGGGAAAGCGCGCCTTGTAGTCTGGAGGCTGGCAGGGCTTGGGGGAAGAACAGGCGGCTTGGCTGTAGGGCTTTTGGGCACAGGATGGAGGCGGGGAGTTTGAAGGGGAGGGGAGGAGGATAGGGGACAAGACTCAGTATAGGCGGGAAGCCTAGCGGGAGAGTAGAGGACAAAACATTGAGCAGAGACTGAGTGTGAGGGATTTGGAGGAGGAAGATGGAGGCACTGCTCAGCATGTTTATATAGCACCAGCAATGTACCTGGTCCTGTACAATCAGTAGTTAAGAGACAGGTCCGTTACCCTAAGGGGTTTACACTCTAAGCATACTAGTATAGCAGGGTGCTTGGATGTGGGGGTTGTAGGTGGAGAAGGGGAGGGGCATAGCAAAGCAGCAGAGGGTTATGTCGGAGTCCAGCATAACCCTCTACTGCTCGGAGACTATTTCAGTGTCTCCTGTTGGTCTCGGAAGGAGAGGCTGCAACCGGTTCAGAGTTGCCCATTTAACAGAGGAGGGGGGGAATAGGAGACTTATGTGAGGCAAATTCACAGTGGGAAAACTCACGTTAAACTCCACTTGTGGGCACATGGGTTAAAAACATCATCAGGCAACTCTCACGTTGATTTCACTTCCTGATGACAGGGCTCAAAATTCAACCTCGTCATCCCTGAGTGAAATCAACACAAGAATTGCCTGATTTGCCCCCCCCCCCCCAGCTTCATGTGAGTTTCCCTACTGTGAATTTGCCTCAGGTAAGTTCCCCCCACCCCTTTCCCCCCTGTAATATGGACAAGCAGCCAAAGTATAGCCAGAATAATTCAAGACCTGATCCTGGAGCCTCACGCTGATGATTGTCTGTGCCCAGAAACCACCTGCTTTGTGGATCCCACCATCGCATCTTAAGTTGGTGGACAATCAGGCCTTTGCTGCGGTGGACCCCTCAGGGTGGAACTTCCTCCCTCTGGATGTCTGTGAATAGGTCCTTTCTCCTTACAGGACCCAAAAACTAATTGATTCTCTAGCTTTTAGGATCCACTGCTGGTTCCTCTTAAATGTAGTCTGTTCTCCCTTTTTACTATCGCCTTTTAAACTGGTTTTATATTGATTCAATATAATCTTAAATTGATTTTAGACACTTATGATTGTAAAGCAGATCCAAGTTCCATTTAAAGGCAGGTGAGCGATTTTATTTATTTGTACTGTGGAGGCGTTCTTGACTTTTTTCTCTGTAGGACTCTAGTGAGACAAAACTATAATCTAGCTCTAAAGCATAGTCAAGATGTGTGATAAATATCAATCAAGGATTGTGACCCTATCTGAAGATGGTGTGAGCTGACCTCTCATTGGGCCCCAATATCTCCCTCTTATGGATCTCACGAAGTCATTGAACATCTGCCATGCCTTCAGGAAGCAACCCAGCAGCAGGTTATGCCTGTAAATGACCTACTGTGTTTGCCACCTGTCTGCTATTGGCTAGCTGTTCACATACACCTGCAAACGAGGAGCAGGAAAATTGCATGTAGTGGCTACTACCCTTGGTAACCGCCTGGCAGGATAATAGGATTAACAGTCCCACTCCACCATGCTTCAATCCACCAAAGCAAGCACAGTTTTCCAAGAAGTGCTTCCCAGGAGCAGTGAAGGCAGCAGCTGGAGCATCTGGACAACAGGTTCCCAGCTATGTAATGCCATCTGTGGGGATGGACTTTCCTGTAGCAATCATTAAATCTGTTGGCACCATGCATCTTAGCATGTTAATAGCAAAAAGCACAGCATGAGATAGATAGAATAGTTACTGGCTGCAGCCCTTGCCTGCACAGTTCTGATTACCAAAATTTGGAGGGCATTGTTCCTTCTGTTTATAAAGAGAGTTGGGGGTGGCCCATCTTTGCCCTTCCACAATCCTGCGAAAATACCTTTCATTTATGCCACAGGAGCCAAATGTAGGCTCTGGCTAGTTTTTATTTGGCCCCTCTCCAGTGCCTGAATCTGGCCCCTACCTCCAATTCCTATTCATAATACTGAGTGAGCTCTGGGTAAGAGAGTAGAGAGAAGGGCACGCACCCAAGGATAGGGGACACGTCCCTGGCACAGATCCATGATCTGGACCCTCCTTTTCCTGAGCATGCCTCTTAAGCACCCCTGCCCCCAACTTCTGTGTACCTCTGAGCTTGCCCTAATTTTCAAAGCGACCCCTAGAAAGGAACACATTCCCCAACCATGATTTATTCTTTATATGAAAGTAGAAGGGAGTATTATGCCATTATACATGTAATCTGTCTATTAAAAAAAAAAAATCTTAGCAAAACTTCCTGGGAATGGAAAAGGCAGGGCATGACATTTAGATTGAACTCTGGGAGCTCCCCCCCCCCCCCCAAAAAAAAAAAAAATAATTCAGTTGCCAGACTTTATCCTGATATTAAACAATTCTTGTCCCACTACACCCCTGACCCAGTCACCAGCCTCAGTTTTCTGGGTGCCAATGACTCACAGGCACCTGCACATTTTATGCCCTGGAAAAGGTAAATTAACTCTTTGCTCCTTATTTCCAGCATGGCTCTGGTCACTCCTGCTCTTGACTTTTGTGGCCAGTGTTATTATATGCTTTATTCCTCTTCTGGTGGATTCATCTGATGGGGCAGTTGAGGTCAGGTGAATCCTACCTTAACACAGGAGTTTGGACTAGGTGAGCCCTTAGGTCCCTTCCACCCCCATGATTTTTGTTTATTTTTTTTTTAAGAAGTGGTATTCCACAGCACAAGAGGATTCAAAACTCCCTTTACTTAACAAGCCCTTTCCCCCAACATGCTCTCCCATCACCTTTACTGGATTTAACTAACCGGTGTAATTCTGTAGTGCAAATGCTTGTCAATGAGTAACTTAAATCAGAGCTATAAACTCAACTAAATATTTCACTCAGGCTGTTGCATCAACCCCACAAACTACAATGTCTCGCACGGAGAGGCCTCAACAAGATAAGCAACACCGATACCGGGAGAACCCTGGATCGGATAGATACAGCAGGGAAAGAAGAAGCCCTAAGCCTTATCCACCGGATGGAAGGTATTTCTCCTCTGTCTTTGTAAAACAACTTGGGCTTGTCTGAAGTCATTCCTATATTGTGATGATTATAGCATCAGGAAAGGCATCTTCAGAAATGTAACTGTCCTGCATGTAACAGGAGTGATTCTGGAGTCCATGACTTAAATATCATCCTATTAAAGATCTTTTCTTAGGAAAGACTAGGGCCTCACTATCATTCGTTCACACTGTGCTGGAGAGGCTAAGTGAGGAACAGGCTACAGGGCTATTTCCTGTTCCTTGTGAGAGACTCTTGCAGGCTCCCCCATGTACCCAGGAGGAAGGGCTGGGATGTTCTGGTTCACCTACCACCCCAATGCCCACAGTTTCCATCCACCCCATGGAGGAACTGTGTGTACAAGTATTGCAGGAGGCTTGGCCCAGCCTTTGGTGTGTTGTAAGGTATGTTGTCTGTACTAGTGCTACCTTTTCCTCCCCCTTAAAAGCAATTACCCTGTGATAGTAAAAATTAATTGAAGCCACTTTGTTGGCTCATTTACACTTAACAGAGGAAGCGGTTCCTAACTTGTTCTCTTCTAGAGTAGGGGGGAACATGGGCATGGAACTGTGAACCACAGTAGAAATATGACTGACTTATGGCCTCCTCTTCTCCACTCTGGAGTATTCTTCAAATCTGTTGGAGTGGGGCTCTCTTAATTCCACCCACTTTAACTTGGTGCATAGAGTTTTAGGGGACAATGGATGAAAGTTTGAGGGTCCATTTGAGGAAAACATGCAAACCTTTCTTGGATGAATTCACACACCTTAATCTGTGTAGTAGTTTGTTTACTTCAAAAATAAGCAAATCAGAAATCTAGGAGCCTCTGATCTCCAGCCAATGGAAGGTTGATTTGCCATTTTGGTAACCTGTGAGATGTTTATATCTTATGAAGTATGTCTTCATAGGTATATAATTTTGGGAACAGGTCATCGGGAGCACATAACACCTGTGCTCCGGACTCTGCATTGGTTGCCAATAGCGGGCCGAGCCAGGTCCAAGGTATTGGTAATGATCTATAAGGCCCTTCACGGTCTGGGCCCCTCATACCCCAGGGACCGCCTCACCCTCCGAGCCCCAGAGCGGTACCTTCAGGCTGCCGGGGGTGCCTTCTACAACGGAGAGGTCATTCTCGGTGGCCAGGCCACGTCTTTGGAACTCCCTCTTAGAGGAAGCTCGCCTGGCCCCAAGCCTTTTAACATTCTGACAGGCTTGTAAAACCTGGCTGTTCGCCCAGGCTTTTGGGGAGGGTGGGTTAGGGTTTTTAGCTCTACCCTACCCTTATTTATTTTTTTAGTTATCCTAACCCTGTTTTAAATTGCTTATATTATTATGATTGTTTTATATTTATATTATTGTATTTTTTTTCTCTTTAAAAATTGTTAGCCACCCCAAGCTGTTTTTACAGGAGGGGCAGGGTATAAATTGATAAAAATAAATAAATTTAAAAATATATATACGAGGCTCTGAAAGTGTGTGTGTAACGGATAGGCTCTGGTTGTTTGCCTTGTAAAGTAGCTTACCCCTGTCCAAATGATAGAAAAACACTACCATTTGCAGGGGTTGGCAGAGGACCTATTCATACAACACACTGAGTGGATAGTGACATAAACCCACATTTGTACTCCTTGACCATTCCTTGTTGTTTGCCACCTAATGCAAAGAGTTTGCTTCCAGGGACCTTAAATGTTGAGTGATTTAACAGTGTGAACTTCAGTAACCCCATACATCATCTCCTCCTTGAGGGGAGGAAACAACAGAGGTGCTGCCAACAGTCCAGGAGCAGGGATACCTTCCATGCTACTTCTGGGATGTTGCACACTGGGGGAATTCCTCAATACCCTTTGCATTGTAGATATAGCAGAGATAGTAAGGACAGTAAGTGAAATTCACGGACATCAACAGTGGTATGAACGCACTGTCATACATCAAGGCAAATACAGCTTAAAGTAAAAGATATATTTGCAACAGAGAAAGGTGCTGTATGAATGATGTAACTTGAGCCATGTTCACACGAACAGCTAAATCAGTTTATTATTCCTTAGCTATATTGTTCACACATCAAGTGGTGGTATTTAGTAGGTAAAGTACGTACTCTGAAATAAAGGTGTGCAACAGGGGCCCATGTCATTTTGTTTTCATTATTTAAATGTCATTTTTGTTTTCATAAATATCATTGTAGTTTTCATGTTCATTTTTGTTTTTCCATTGGTTTTAATGGAAAACACATTTTTGGATGTAACTTTTTTTTGTTTGGCTGAAACCTGGAGGGATTGTACCTCCAATGGAAAGCATTAAGCGTACCAAATTCCAAAAAGATTGGATAAAGGCATCCAATTTGATAAGTAGTTGAACTATATTTTACAAAAAACTTTATATATTCTTAGCTATAAGTTCTTTGCCTCACATTTAATGTAGATTAAACTTGGCAAGTTTGCACCCCTTCCTATATTTACTATCTCCACCAACTTTCAGAAGGATTGGCCAAAGGGTCCTAGTGGTATAAGCAATTAACTTATAAATGTATGTCTGACTAACATCTTTATAGTCCAACTAGTGTACATGAAATTAGGCAGGGCTGTATATCAAACTTTCATAATAATCTCTGCCAAATATCAGAAAGATGTGATAGAGTCCCAATTTTATGCCTGCACAGCATATGCAGAGAAGGTGCCTATGCCAGGGATTCTCTGACATGTCACTGTGGTATAAGATCTGTTTGTGATGGCAGTTGGCCAGCAGAAATGTCAACCAAATATCCTCATTCTGTGCTGTGATCATCCCAACTTCTCTCCCCCACTTTTGACTAGGAAGTAGGAAACATCTGTTTAGGAAAGAGCCAATAGAGATTCTCTTTATGTCCTCTGTGTCCAGTACTGCAGGATGTAATTGTGATAATTGGCCAGCTGGATGTGTAAACTGTCTCCTGATTGGGGATAACATCCCAACAAAGTTCCAGTTATGTCCCTTTTATGCCCGCCTCAGGGTCGGTGTCCCCTCCCGGCCCCCCAATGCCCGCCTCAAAGTCACTACCGATTGGTCCTGTAAAGCTGGAAGCATGCAGTAATTTGCTAATGAATGTGTGTTAGTCTTTTGGGTTGCTCCACATCCTCTCTCCTACAGCCTCCCTCCCCCTGCCATGCCAGATGCCTGCCTCTGACTGGAACTTGCATGTGCTGCTATTTATCTGAATAAAGGTCTTCAAGGGAACAACTCAAATTGCTTATAAAATTGGGCCCCTTTATCAAGTTGTCCTGTAGTTTGGCAGAGATGACAGGGAAGATATGGGTCTGGGATACATTCCTGCCAAATGTCATGTAAACAGAATGGAATATAAGTATGTTACAGCTGGAAATGTATTTTAAAGTTAATGTCTTGTACCATCAGGATTCTTTATCCAATCTTTCTGAAAATTGGCAAGAGTGTTAAGCAGGAGGGACATAAGTCACAGGTTTCATGCAAATTGGATGGAAGATAAAGATGCTGTAGCCATGAATGTGTATGGAGCTTTTCTTAAAATCACAACATTCAATTGCTTCTAAAATCAGTTCCCTTATCTAATCATTTCGAAGATTGGTACACCTAATGCCCTCAATTGGGGGCATAGCCTCCCCAAGTTTCATTAGAATGGAAGAAATAAAAATGTTATAGCCAGAAATACGTCTCTGTGCTTTCTCTTTATTTCAAAAACAATGTTCTTGTTTCTATTTTCATTATTATTATTGGTCATTTGTTATTGAAATAAAAATTACAATTTTCATTATAGTTACTGTAATAACAAAAGACATGCATACCAAGAATCTCACTTTCTAAACAGAAGTACCTTGTAATGTGAACCGTTTGTGTTTATTTAGCAAACAGTATACAAATCATTCCCAGGCTGCAGTGCAAAATCTTTCTCCTGCTGAGAACTCTATGGAATTCATCCCAGAAAGCTAAGGAATAGGTGTTATCCTGTGCACTTTAATGACGTGGTCACTGGGGGCAGACAACAGAGACACTAAATTGGTTTAGGAGTGTAGCGTGAAAGAAACCAGAGTGAGTTGCTGAAAAATTATTTTCTTCATCTTCAATAAATCTGTGTACTTTTGTACATGTGAACGTGACCTTGGAGAAGAAAAGCTGTGGTCTTCGGAGCCACACCAGTCCCACCTCGTATCCAGGAAAAGGAGCGGCTGGAGAAATGCACAGCTATCAAAATAAGCCATACTACTTTTGGAACTTGTGTTTAATACTGAATTTTCTGATCATCAACTTTTCTGGCAGTTTAGTAGAGAGGCAGCTGTGTCACCAGTGTCCAAGGAATTGTTTCTAGTTAACGGAATGAATGATAAATCATACAGCTTATGCTGCACAGCTGCTGAAGATGCACAGGCAGCTTCTAAGGACCCAGGGCTAAGGTCAGGAATGTCCCAGCCAAAATGTAGCTTCGGGTAGCTATGACTGAAGGAAACCAGTTATGCCTGGTCCTACTTAACATCTCCATTAATGATAAAGAAGAGTTAGGAAGAAAACAAAATTTCTACTTGCCGCAACATTCTTTTGCTTATGTATGTGTATTGATACAAGGCCTGTATTGAACTGATAGGTGTTTTTTTTTAATGTACCAGAGAACACAAGAATGCAAAAAAATAATCTAGAAGGATATTTAAAAAAAACTCTAAATTCAAAAACTCAACGTCTTAGAGCAATCTCAAGCAAAGGTATTGACGGAGGGAGAAACTTTGAAGGTGGTAAACGTGAAAGGGAGTTATAAGCTGTATGTTACCAAAGTGAATACGTTTACAGTGTGATCATAACACACTGACCAATGCAATCTTGGGCAAAGGAGCTGAGAAGCAATAGCTGACATTCCTGCAGCCCTGGTGTCTTCGTTTCAATTCCATATTAACTTCTGTGATACTCTCATCAATCAGAAAGGGAGTTCAGACAGAGGGGAAAGAGATTAGATCCATAGGTGCAATTATGGGGGGGTGGTTTGGAGATAACTTCCTCTGTTTTCAAGTGTGTAGAGTGGTCACCAAAGGAGCTGTTGTGCCCAGTTTTGAGGGGTGAACATCTCCATATTCCCTCAGACTTATCACCCTTCCTATATGGCATCTATGTGGTGATATGCCAGTGCAAACAACAGAGGGCACATGCATCTCAAAGGCAGATTTCCTCCAGTGCCTGCTGACTCCACAGATTTCAAGTATGGAATGATGGCAGCAGTACCAGCACTTCAGATAGCGTTGGACGAGTATGGTCCAGTTGGCAGCAGGTCTTTGTGCATGTAGGTTGGTGGCCTGACTATCTGAGTTGGGGATGGATGTCTGTCCTGAGGGACAGGAAAGACTATGGGCAGAGTGACTGTGTCTGTGAGTTGGCTGAGAGGATGGAGTGACTGCTTATATGTAGAAGTATAAATGGACAGAGGTTTTCCCCATCTTGATCAAAGCTACTGCATCCATAGGTGTCTAGGACTCTGGCAATACTATTTAGGAGACAGCATAAAATGTTACTTTAATCTTCTGCAATCTGAATTTGCTTAAATGTTTGAGCTTAAAACTGCACAATGCAGTAAACTGTAGTTGCAGATTGAGGTATTGCTTAGTCACAACAAGGTGACTCTTATTTAGTAACTTGTTCACTTTTCACATTTGTTCAGATATACTTTAACTTCTGGTAGTTTAAAATACTAATGTATTTGTGCTTGCTATGGGACTGATAATTGGTTCACTGAGTATTTGTCTTTGTTCTCTATGACCCTTTTCACAGACACTCTAACTGATAAAATGAGTGTTACATGTACATTTTATTCTACATGTTGCAGGGCTACTCTGTGGGTGCCCAGAAACATCTAGAATAAAATGTAACACCCATTTTATCCGTGTTAGAGTGTCTGCGTGAAAAGGGCCTATCTGGACAACCCGTAGTTTTATAAGCCTGGTACTACCTTTCATTCTGCTAATTATCAAGCAGCATTCAGAATACTCAATTAATTTACTATGCATGTATAGTTTAAAAAAGTTACCATAACACATCACCTGAGCACTTGCATTGCTATAGATGGGAGTACTCATGTTGGTGACACTTTTTCATGCCTATTGTAGTGAATACAATCGCACACTATTTTACAAACAAAAGGCATCACCCAAATGCCATTGAGGTGATTCATCTGATTTTGGTTATAACAATGTTGGCCAGTACTTTCAGTGCCAAACTTGCTCAAATATGTATTGGCCTATGCTGTCTGCCATATGGAAGAATTAGGGGAGCAGGTTATCATCTCTTAGTGGACCTGCTTCTCTGGACAACAAGAAGCTTTCAGATTCACAGCTCTTCTTTGTATTTTCCTTGTACTCGGGGATTAAAAGTCTGTCAACACGCCTGTCTTTCAACTGAAAGATAAAACTTTGCTCTTGCCACACTGTAGATCAACACAAGGGGCTCCTTATCCTGAACGCTCAAGACCTTCCACTGCTTCCTTGGACCCTTACCGAAAAAACCCAGTGCCAGCTTACGAATATGACAACTCGACACCGCAATTTTATCCTCACAAAGAGACCTTTTCAGAGAAATGCTCAAACCTGTGCTCCAGGAGAGGTACGTAAACTAGTCTTTCATCCCATCTGTGTGTTTTTAATTAAACATTTTTCTTGCCATAGTCTTGATACACGAAGATAACCAACACAGGCCAAAAGAAAGCTGGGATTGAATACTAAAGACTAGAAACTTATTAATATTTGAATTAGTTATTGGTCACCAATGTTTAAATTGTCTTTGCCAATTAATGGCCGAGATAGGTTCTGTACTCCACTTGGGAACTTACTCAAATAGATCAAATTTACTTTTCTCTTACTGAAACATCTTCACAATATGGAGACAAATAAAGCAGGGCTGCTCTATGCAGGCATTTTTCTAGGTCTTCCTACCTCCCACCACCCTTTTAAAAAATGTATTTATATTATATAATCTTGGTCCCAGTGGTGTCAAGGAGAACTTTGCCTTTGGTTTCAGAGGTGCTGTGATTTCCAAAGAGCCTTCCGGGCCTCAGCAGTGCAACGAAGAGAGCAAAAGCCTGATGTTCCAACTGTGAAAAATTGTTTTGAGGGTGTTTGGTGGTTGTTTTTTTCAAACCAGTGCTTTTTATAATAAAGTAGCAGCAAGGAGCACAGTTCATTTTCTTTAGGGTTTCCCATGCATATGTAGGTGTATGACCAAAGGTTAATGAATGTGAGATAGGTTTACTTTCCTCTGTGGAGTGTACTATAATTTGGGCAACATGATCCTCCGAGTATGTAGTGCCAAGACAACCTCCACTGAAGTCCAAAAGCACAAAGTAACCAAGGAGGTAATGAGAAGCCCCAAGTGGATCCCGAAACCAGCTTCACCCTTTTTCCCACCCAGCCCCCTACGCTTGGAACTCCTTTCATGAACACACATGCTCTGTTCCCTCCCTTTCAATCTTCAGACCCTTCATAAAAACCTACTACTTCTGCCAGGCCTTCCCTAACTCATCACTCCTATAGGTTGGTTTTATGTTTTCCCATATATTATCTCATCCTTCAGTATCGCCTTCCTCCTTTGTAACTAAGCTAAGCATGTGCACCTACAACTTCTCAACTCATTCTCCTCGTGTCCATTCTAGATTGTATGCCCCTTAAGGCAGGGACCTCTCTCTCTCTCTCTCTCTCTAATCATGGCTGTTCAGAGCATGGCACATTACTGGTGCTATAGAAATAATAATAATGCAACAAAACTTGCTTACTGCAATTCTAGGTGTTGCAACAAATAGATTAAAAACAAATGGCTGAGTAGCTTGAAAAATGCACCTCACATGACTTATGTATTGCTGCCCTGCAAATTAAGCAGTGTACTGTATTCCACTAAATACTGCTTTCCATACCCAAGCAAAAAAGTCACAGTACTGATCAGCCTTATTTAATAGATGAGACATAACTGCTTAAATGGCAATGGCTTTTTAAATGACAGTGTTTAAACTAAGGTCTAAAAGCTTTGCTAGAAGAATAGACTTTACAAGTAATGCATCTTGTATTAACACTGTCAGCTTCAGAATGTCAGCTTGCAATTGACTAGAACAGCTGTTATAACTTGCTCACATGATTCTATTTTTCATTTTGAAGTATTGTACTTGCCAGCTGAATGCAAAGTAATATAAAAAGCAGCTTTCTTGATCACTATATTCTGTTGTTAATTACTAATAAGGTTGGGAAAATAGGTCTTTATGTAAATTTAATGCATGTGTGGATCAATTCAAATGGGGGGGAGGGAATCACATCGTGATAATGAAAGCAGCAAAACTTTTATTTCTAAATTATTTTGTTTTCAGATTTACTTGGCTTACTTTTTACACACTTTTCCAGTGTCATTTGGAGAGAGGGTAATTTATCAAGGTCTTCAAGGGTCAGAGGTCTTAGGGAAGATGCAGTACAGGATAATTATTGAAGGGCAAATGTGCACCTGCCATGAATCCTCGATAGGTGTTGGGATTAAGGAGGTGAAAATTGGGGGGGGGGGAATGAATAAAAGAAAAAAGAGCACTGTGGTTATTTTGTTTCCACTTTCTGTTGTGAAAGATAAGATTGAAAAGCAGTTGGTACTTATCAGTTCAGTTATTTAAAGTTACTCAGTATAAATCCCAGTTTAGCAGTTACCCAAGTTTAATTCCTATACAACCTAACTTCAAGATTTTCTTTAAAATAATGAATGAACAGAAGTTCTCTCTGTTGAAAGAAGTCTGAGGCCAGTTTGCAGGGAGTGCATGTAATAATCTTTTTCCTTATTTCTGTGGAAGTAGCTTTTAAAAATGCCATGAATACAGTACTGTGCCATGTACAGTACAATGGCATGAATACAACAAATGTATAGTAGTCGGTAAGTAAAGATGCTTCTAACGTAAACTAAGTGCAACGACTGCTTCAAAAACCTTGTCCTGTCTTTCTCTACAGAGAATGGTGTCATTCATCCGCTCACAGCAACAAGGACACTTGGTAATTTGTATTACCTTTTAGCAAGTGGCAATTAAATTTAGTTTTGGCAGCAAAGGAAAGTAATATAGCTAAAGTGATTTCCTTCCCAGGATATGCTCATGCATTAACAAAGCAGCATGAACTGAAATCTGTAAAGCCTTTGTTCCAGCTTTAAGGTTCTTTGAGGTTGAAAAGCACATCCAAGTGTGGGAACAATGATTTATCAACTTTCATATCCATTCTGATTTGATGATTTGATGATTTATCAACTCTCATATCCATTCTGATATATTTGCACTGAGTGCATTCTGACTGCCAGTTTGGCTGACAAATGCAATGAACACAGATTTGCAATTTATTTAACAATAAAGGACAAAAATTAAGAAATTTTAAGATGCATAAGCTGAAGCATCTTAGAACTTGAACTTGTTCAAGTAAATGCATAACACTACACTTTCACAATTCTTTGTCTGATCTAAACAACAGTAGAATTGAGGCATCACCACATTCAAGAAACAGATAACTTACTTGAATGAGTGTGTTCCATAGTACAGATGTGACAAATAAAATTTCTTCCAGCTTTTGAATAATGAGCTATTATATACAATGCTATTAAACAAAAATGCAAGTTATTTCATTTCTAGTTAGATATAGATTGCCCTATTCCCATTTCACACAAATACCCCTCTGGGTTTTTTCATATGTTGTTCACACCTGTTCTGTCTATTGACAATGGCTGCGATCATGTGTGCGGAGCCATGCAGAAACAGTTTGGATCCACATTGTGCTCTGCAGAAACCGCATGCACTTGCATGCATGTGCACAGGCTGCAGGGCATGGGACCACAGTTAATGAAATGCAACATGGTGCTAGTGTGGAGAAGAAGCACAATAAATCCCCTGTCTCTCACATGGTTTCCACTTATGCTACTGGAACTCAGTTTTTAAATGTGCTATAACTTGCAAGCTAAATATTGAAGCTGTGTGTAAAAACAAAAACAAAAACAGCAAGCAAATTAATGTCAGGGTCAGTGGGGACACTCAAAGTGAGTGGGATGAATCTGCAACAGAGGCCATGTCTCCCCTCCAGCTGTTACAAAATTTTGGGTCCCTGCTTGCTTTTGTATATGCAACCAAAATATGGCTTAAGATAGCCTTGTGAGATTATTAATTAAGGGGACAGACAGATGCACAGGGCAATTGCATGAGCCAAGCTAAAAGAACATGGCCAGTATTTAGAGAACTGACTTTTAGAACAATTCTCTATTTTAAGATTGAACATAATTGCTAAATCCAAGACCAATGGTTATAAACAATGTTGAATGGCAGAGAAACTGTTCGTTTAGCTGCTTTGAATTTGGGTCAAGCAGACTGTTGGCTATGAATTACACTGAGGATCTGGTAGCAGAAAATGAAAAGAACTATGCCAGTTGTATGTGCATGTGCTTGAGAACTGTTAGGTGACTTAGGTGCTGCAGTATCCTATCTATGAATGGAGTCCTTGCAGCTTAAGGCACCAGTACAGAAATATAGATAAGCATCATTCACATTTTCAGGGGTAGGAAAGCTGAGATAAAAGATTTGGATTCCTTATGCATGACCCAAACCGCTTGTCGAAAAAACACTGATAAGTTATTCCCTTTAAACAATGACCTTAAAGGTTATCAGAACATACCAATACCATTGCAGTCATAACTTTAAATATGTACTTAATAAACTTATCTCCAGTGTCACAGTTACTCAGAACAGAGAGAGCGATTACTATTTTTTTAATTTTTTTTTTTTAAGTAAGCTTAGAGAAAGTTGCCTAAATACAGCTATGGTGCTGCTTCCATTCTCCAGGACTGACAGGTTCCCCCTGAACCCATTCCTTTAGCATGACCTAGTTTCTGTCACTGAACAACAGTTATAATCACATGAATCACATGACTTATGTGCCAAGGAGAGTTTAACATAAAGCGTGCCAGTTAAGAGACCTTGGGGGAGCTGGCATTTTACCACTAGGGTATTGGATTTAAGAAAAGCCAAAAACCCATGCTGGTTTGTTCCAGCAGCAGTTAGGCATTTACTTCAGTTCTTTTGGAAACCAGGTAAAATTAGCAGTGCTTGACACCCAGAAACACCCAATTTAAAGTCATGGGGCAAGATTCCAGCACCAGTCCAAGTAGTTTGGATGACTGTTCATCGGGTCACATGTCTTCAAGGCCTATGGTTTATAGCAAAACCTTCAGGGAATTTAATGCCAGCACAAGCCCCATTCACTTCTATGGGACTTGCACCAGTGCTGAGCTAACACCAGTGGTATGCACCCTGATGATCACGCTACTCTCTGTATCCTCAAATACTTGTGCCAACAGAACCCCTTAGCCTTTGTGTGTAACCATCTTCCACTAGTTATGCTGCCTCTTGCAAACCATTCAGAGTGAGTCTTAGCAGGACAAAGAAAAAGCAAGCAATGTGTCCAGAGGCAGTCTTTGTGTGAAGAAAAATAGCAAATGGGAAGTCTGTACGGGGCAGAGGGAAGCAAGTTGCCCAAGCAAAAGAGGCATAAAATATAGTAAGGTGTCCCAATTCCCCAGTGGCCTCAAGTTATTGACCTAGAGTTCTTAGCCAGCATGAAGCAGCTGCTACTCGTCACTATTATTGTTAACAAATGAGGCATTCGCCCACACCCGGTGCATGTCCATCTGCCCAGCTATTGAGTTTTTGCCCCAGTGGAGTCCATGGTGTGGGCTAATGTGTGCTCACATGTCTGTGTCCTCTCAAAAAGGTTGGGCACAGTGCCCCTGCGTGTACGGGTCCTCCATCACCATAGAGTCGCACATGGAAGTCTTACAGCATCCAAGGACCAACAGCTTCCTGCCCCCCTCTCCACTCTCGGGGAAGACTGTCTGCAAGCACATGAAATACCTGCAGGAGGGCTGCCCGTTTGGTAGGCTGGACTTGCTAAACATATGAGTGGGGGCTGCACAAACTGAGCCAGAACTCCAGCAGGCTTTTGTTTGTTTGTTTACCCCTTATGTGGTATGTTCATAAACAGTAAATCCCATGATAGCATTGATGGGGCCCATGACTCAGACTGGGGGAGGAGCTGCATTTGCAGGTATTGTCTGAATTAGCTTTGATTATACAGTGTCAAGTACGTTGATGGCACTATATAAATAATCACCACCACCTACTTGTGGCACAGGTACAACCTTCATCCCGCTAAAACCCTATTTAAAATCGGAAGATCCCCAGAGACAAGTGTATAAATAACATTCTGGTTCATACAATGCACTGTGTTATGCTCAGTTCCACAACGAGCCGGTGGGGTGGGAGGAACCATACACTTCCAAGCCATTGTTATCATGCCAGCAACCACTTTCCAACCTGCCTATGGAGAAGGTGAAGTGGTGTGTCTGCTAGCTTATGGCTGGCACTGTTTTGGCTACTTGCTTCACACGTGACAACTTGGGGAGTCCAAGGGTTAGAGGTGACCGGGACTTATGCTTGGCCCCACATTTTGAGGCCCCACACTTCTGAACAGGAAGCTGCTGCTGCTGCTACAGAAACTTGCAGTGGCCAGGCTCTCCCTCTTCCCCCCTCAAGAGACTCTTGATACATGGGTCTGCCACTTCCCCCTTTCCACCACACCCCCTTTCCTGGGCTGCACCCATTCCAAGGCCAGCTCTAGAGGAGCCTCTGATTTGACCTCTGGTACTCTTAAATATCAGGTGACTGGCTGAGGAAAAGAGGTGAGAGCTGAACAGCTGCAGGTGGAAAGCTGAAGGTGAGTTGAGTCTGGGAAGCTGAGCTAGGTACTCAGCCAGTAGAGGAATAAAGAAAATACAGAATCAATTGCCATTCATGCCATCTCCCACCTCCCTTTTTGGCTTCCACCCCACTGCCGTCCCACCATGGTGCCTTCCCACCCACTTCCTGCACCTACCATTCCTGTCCGGTGCTGCTGTGTCCCAGGGGTTATCCAGCTGCTCTCCTGTGCTCTCCTGACTACCTGTCACTGCAGTAAAGAAAAAAACAACAACAAATGATGAGGTAGCAGTAAACAGAACCCTTTACTATACAGCTGCGTAAATGTAATCCTCCCCCACCCCACTGCATTACCATTCTCCTCCATTTCTTTAATAAAGGTGACATCCTGGTCCTCCATACGGCTAGCACCCTCAGGTGGTTCCTCAAACAGGGCTGGCTCTCCAGCTCGAGGAGGTAGACCATGAGAGTCACAGTGTCCATGTTGGTGTCAGCCCTTTCTGGCTCCAAGGCAGAACAGGCATAGAGAAATCTCCACTGGTGGTTGTGGGTGTCGTGATGGGAGCAGTTGCAGTGGGAGAGGGCAGCAGGAAGGCATATGTATCAACTAGCTTCTGGCCCCTGGTGAAGGTGCAGCCATACAGGTAAGATTCCCTGATGGCTCCATCCATGCACAGGAACTGGTCCAGGAACTCATAGTATGGAGATACTTGCCTCCCATGGTCGGAGGTGAAGTTGTTGTACTGGCTCTCCTCACGTCCTTGTTCCACTGCTGGCACTGGTTCCTCTTCCTGGTGTAACCTTGCTGAGCCATCTAGAGAGAGATCTCATGAAACACTGCCTTGTTCCTGTAGCACTTCACCCGTTGGTATTGTACCTTCTGTTCCCCCTATAGAGTGCTGAAGGCCTTGGTCTCTTCCTCTTTCCAGGGCAGATCCCAGCTTTTGTACTGGATCTACAGGATCTGGGTGGGTGGATCGGTAGTTGGAGAGTGCCTAAGATGGAAAACTGGAAGTAGCGGTGCTGGTAGTTGCCTGGTTGTCATTCTGAGCCATAGCCGTGGTGATGGGAAAGCCGTGGAAGTTGCTCTGGAGAAGGGAATGGCTTTGAAAGCAAGAGCATTCGGCCTGTGCTGCAAACTAGGATAAGCCAGCTTTTAAGGCGGATGTTACAGGTGTGCCAGTGAGCACAGAGAGAAGGGCAGGAAGCAGTCGCTCCTTGGAATGCTCTAGGCTTTTCGCTTATGACCCTACCATGTGGGTGGATCTGTACATGCACGAGGCTGCACACAACCTAATTGATGGAACACAGATATGTGAGCGCACATTAACCTGTATTCACCTGCACAGCAGGCTGCGCATACTCAGAGACCCCGCCATGGGAGTGAACACCTAAAACGGGCGGGTGGACACCCACCTGATTCAGGCTACTGTCTCATTTGTTAACACCCTTTGCCAGCTTTGGAAGTTGCTCCTCCACATTTCAGTTTCCCACACAAATACACACCCTTTTGCCCCCTGTACTAAATGATTCTGCTGGAGGAACATGAATGCAACATCTCATGTAGCCAATATCTCCCCTTTTTCATTGTCACAACTTTGTTTACTCCCACCCCAATAATATTTGATGGTCAGACCCTAAAGCTCCCAACATGTGGCCGTCAGTAGAGCAGTGGTGGTAGCATAGTAGAACAAGATCAGATAGGCACGGATTGCTAAAAAGCTAAGAGAAGGTGATAGTAGGACAGAGCAACTTTTTCAACAGTAGCTGCTGCAATGCTTGCATCTATGTAGGGTAGCTATAACTCTGCCTTTGTATTCTAGAGTGTCAGTTACTATACAAAGTCTGTTGGGTTTGCTATGAGCAGTTTTATTATTTTACCAGAACATAGTGGCTGGCATTGCAGCCTCATAACTCACAGCTGCCTGTCTACTCAACCCGAGATGTGGAACTGATGTTTATTATTATTCTTTGATATGCAAGAGCCAGATTGTGCACATTAATCAGTCTCTAGATATTGCAAATAACCAGGAAGAGGAAGGTCACGTAAGCCTGTTTGCACATTGAACCAAGTCCACTGTACTTGAGGCAGATGCTAGATGCCTCAGTAAATCAGTGCCGTGACAGTTACATATGTAAACCTGCCAAACCTGAATTTCCTGCTGCTTTGGAGCCATAACTCATGTCACAATGTAGTTTCTGTTGTCGGGGTAACACCTGTGCACCTCTACCGATTTCTCTGCCTGCTTGCTGAAGGCACATGGCGAGCCTTTATCTTACTCCAGGAAGAGATCCACTGAAATTAGCACAGAAAAATAGAGTTCCAGAAAGCTACTTCCTTGTTATGCTACTTCAGTCTTTTCATACACATCTCATGTTTCAGGCAGCAGCAGAGGCTGAGCAGCCAGCAGCGCAGAAATGCAACAGATTAATTGAAAAGCCAAAACAAAACACCCCCTGCAAGCAGCCTACTGTCTCTCAGTTAATAGCAGTCAGTAAATTCTAGTAAGCCTGTAGTTACACTTATTAAGAAACAGAGAAAGATTGTCTACAGGTATAGAGTGCCAATAGTTATCTAAGAGTTAAGGAGCAGCATGTTTGGGGTGGGGTGGGGTGGATGGAAACTAGTAAAGCATTTGCTAAGCTTAACCTGCCCCCTAGTGGTTAATAATTGTTACATACCAAAAAACTACAGTATCAGAACCAGAAATGGAGGGAGATAATTGAAGCTCTAGAGCAAAATAAGAGAAGAGAATTTTGGAAGTTGGTAAATTGTTCCTTAAGAGGGGACTCTCTTTATGTGGAACCAAAAATCATGAGCTCAGTATGGGAAACTCATTTTCTCAAGATCTTTAACACTAGTTATTTGTTAGTCAAGGAGATAAGGACAAACATGCAAACTCCTGGGTGGGAGGTGATTAAGACAGAAGAGATCTTGGAAATAACAATGAATCAAAAAAATTGGAAGGCCCCGGGAAGTGATTTTGTACCCTCAGAGGTTTTTAAAATAAAACCTGAATGGTGGGCAGAAGTCTTAGCAAGATACTTTGCCCTGATTGATTAATGACTCGGGGGTAATCCCCGAATACTGTAAAACAGCTATTGTGGTACCGATATATAAAAAGGGAGATAAAAACAACCCAAAAAACTATTGACCCATAAGTCTACTTACAATATCATCTAAGATTTATGCCAAAGTGCTTCTGGGGAAGCTGCAGCAGTGGGTAGCTGAAAATCAAATCCTGGAACACGAACAAGCAGACTTTACCCCTAATAGAGATACACTAGGGCATTTCTATACTTTGGCCCACCTGGTGGAAAAATACAAAAACAAAAAGATGAAGTTGTTTGTAGCTTTCATCGACTTTTCCTCAGGCTTTGAACTGATAGAGAAAAACTTTGGGAAAAATTGGAAAACCTGAGCATAGACCAAAGACTCCTGTCACTGATTAAATCCCTTTACACCAACACTGGATTACAGGTCAGATTTAACAGGAAGGGGGCACTTACGGACGTTATTCCAACCACAAGAGGGGTCCGTCAGGGTTGTCTCCTTGCCCTGCTACTTTTTAACATTTATGTAAATGATCTGATTGTGAAACATAGGGATATGGGAAGGTACATGGCACCTAAAGTGGGAATCAGGAGAGTATCCATCCTGATGTATGCGGACGATACCGTGCTTCTCTCGACATCTGCACTGGGGTTGAGGAGACTGTTGAAGGATTTCGGTTCGGAATGTGTTACCCACGGTTTACAAATAAATTACCATAAAACAAAAGTTACGTTTTTGGAAGACGACTTAAAGCAGAGAGATGGATTTTGGATGAGGTCAAAATTGAGCAGGTCATGGTGTTCAGTTACTTGGGACTTACTTTCTCTTATAACAACTCATGGGTTCCACATCTGTCTGCCCTAAGGCAGAGCTCCTCAACCTCGGTGGGGGCTATTTATACATTTTATAAAACAAGAGGGGGTCAACAAATTGCGCCTGCAATAAAAGTCTTCGAAGCCAAGATAATGGCTAAGATACGATATGGTGCCCTTTTATGGGGTCATCTTCCAGTAGCTAGGAAACTACTTGAACCAATTTTAAACAGGCTCCCGAAGAAACTACTTCAAGTCCCATTGGCATCATCAGCGGCTATATTAAGGCTGGAAGTGGGCATCAGATCAATAGATTCGCTTGTAACCGAAACACTCACATTATCTACTTTGAAGCTTGGAGGCTCCCCGGAGGATGATCTGCCTAAATGCTGCCTAAAAGAAAAGCAAGAAATGATTAATGGTAGGGGATCGTGGTGGCGGGGAACCAAAAGGATCTTTGAAAAGCTTGGTTTACCACTCCCATTCCTGCAAAGTTTTCAGTTTAATACGGTGAAAGGCATACTTAAAAACCGTATTCAAGATTTGGATGGGCAAATTTCTAGATCTGTGGCTCGGAAAGTTAAGGCTGCACCCTCGTACTATTTGTTGTTTCCGGGAAAGGAAGGGTGCAATTATATTACGAGTGATATCCCCCCAGTTCAAAGAAGAGCGTTTTTAGCGTTCCGCCTCCAGCTTATGCCATCTGCAGTGCTGGAAGGGAGATACCTCGGAATCCCTTACTGTGATAGGATTTGCCCCTGTTGTAAATCAGCTATTGAGGACCTCCCCCACTATTTGCTTTATTGTCCGCAATATGAGAGCTTGCGCAGTGATCTATATCGGAAATTGAAAATCAATAACAGTTTCTCGGATGAGAGAAAAATTACAACTCTGCTATCAGACAGAAGTGGACAAATCACTCAGGCAATGGCACTCTGTGGGTTCCTAACGGAGAAACAGAGGAGGAAGGCACTTGTCAGAAAGAATGATGATTAGGAATATCTAAATTCCTGCCGATTCCTCCCAATGGGTTATTGTGGTCTGAATAATTTTTGGGGTTCTCCTCAAAGTTAGGAGGCCAATGGGAAATTAGAAAATTAGAAAAATAAAACAAAACAAAACAAATATCAATTTGGTGGTAGGTTGATAAGGTTTGGATGAGGCAAGTAACTATGTAAACAAAGTAATGACAGTGAGAGAGCCCCTTTGTGTGGTTTTTCGGAGTACCTTTGCCTGATAGTGATGTGCGGCAAAAGATTGTATCTCAAATATTATGGAGATTGGCTGTTTGTTTATAAAGGATTGTTTAAGATTTTATCTTATCGTATATTTATTGTATATTTGTCTGTCTGAAGTTTGGCTCATTTTGATTTTGGTTTTCATGGCTATGGCCAGTACAATACATTATTATTATTATAATGAAACAATTAGCAAACGTACTGAACCTAGCTTAATATGCAATTGAGTTGAAAAAATATGCAGTAAAATAGGCACACACAAAATACTAAGCCAAAACCTGACACCATACCTTATTGATTAGAAGCAATACTTGACCTGCTTTAAGTTTATGGTATTGTCATGGCATAAAAAGTAAGCTTTTAAGATTTGCAAGGAAGAACTGTTTAGTACAAAACATCCCTCCTACAAGAAAGCTTGTAGGAGCGACATCTATTTCAATTATATTACTTTAAGTCAAGCATTTTTAAGTTAACATAACGTGCTACAGTAAAACTGTATGGTCCACTTCAAACAAGAGAAATCAGAGTCCTTTCCATATGGTAGCCCTTTACATTTCCCCAGGGTAATGGACAGGGGCATAGATGCCCTAAAATGGCTACTGCGAAGATGCAGCATTTCATACTGAAGTACTTGAGCTTAAGTTCACTTCAGTTCCTGTGTGGCAGCCGTAATGAGATTAGGACTCACTGGAAACTCGTGTCATGAGAGTCAATGTATCCTAGTGACTGTGGTGTTGGATTTTTTCTTAGGAGACCAGGGTTCACACAGGAATTCACTGGGTGGTCTTGGGCAAGTCACTCTCTCTCAGCCTCAGTTGGCCATCTATAAAATGGGAATGATAGTGACCTACCTCATAGGATTGTTGTGCAGCTTAATTGGATAAAACGCTCCGAACACTGATCAAAGAGGTTTGATTGGCTTCTCCACATGACTTTTATAGCACCACGAGATTTTTCTTTCTTTTTAAAAAGGGGGCAATTTGAAGCACATGCTTTGACAAATGTTTTTTCTTCAGATTATTTATTTTAGATAACTAAATTTACCAGTAGCTAAAACTCAAGTATACATAGGAGCCCAATTAGGAGCCTAGAATAAGGCTCAGGCATTTAGCGGGTAGGGGACAGGGTTTGGGGATTTGTTTTTAACTGTCCCCCCACCCCCCCAAAATTATACTTAATATTTGTATTGCTCTTTTATATTGTGAGCCTTTAGGCCTCTATATGTTGGTGAGACTTACCAGGAGCTGCTTTGATATTCAGTGGGGGGCAGAGGCGGAGAGGAGAATCAAGCTATTTTGGTGCCTAAAGAGGCTTTTGAAGCCCAATGCCCATTTTTTTTTTTTTTTTTTTTTTTTTTTTAAAAGAAAAAGGTTTTGTCCACAGTTTTTTGAAGCTGAACAATTTCCTTTCAGAAGGTGTCTAGCAGCTGGAGCACAAAATGCAATGACTGCTCCCTTTTCTTCTCCATAGCACAAGGGGCACTGAAATTTCTTTATAGATTTTCTTGGATAATCCACTTATCAAGAACACTGTCAAACTGTTGAAGAAATCTTGCTCGGGGTCTGAAAACCATCTGCTGAAGGTGTTTAATTTGCAAAGAGACACTGTTCTATATAGGCTGAGATGAGGAGAGCAGCCCAGTACGAGTTCTCCGTTTTCAGGGTTATTTATTTATGCAACTCATTTTAGCAGCAGCATTTAAATTTACACTTTCATTCCTGCAGGCATCTTACAGTTCGTTGAAATTACAGTCAGCATTCTGGTGCTGATCTGCGTTGGGGCCTCCCAGGCAGCCCTCTCAGGGTACAGCTCTATGGGAGGACTGGGTTCCTTCAGCATCGATTCCGCTTACAGCCCATTTGAAGGGTCCGAGCTCCAGGAGGTAAGGGATCTGGACATGCAGTACAGCCAGATGAGAGCCCCGTGTGTGTACGGGGGAGTAGCCTTCAGTCTAGCATTGACAGCATTGACACTCCTATTCCTCATTGCCGGAGGGAAACCCCTGCATCGTCTTTCTGTACGGCTGCTTGTGGTAGAATGCATCTTCGACATCCTGGCTTGCATGGGCTACATCGCAGCCGTCGGACTTTACCTACATTTTGTCATACAGGTGAACTCAACCGACATCTGCAAAAGAAGGGAGAGGGTGTATGCACGCCGAGGGTACACCTGGATGAGCTGCGAGGTGCAGGGCGGCGATGCGGCTGTGGCGCTCTTCGGCATCATTGCTGCTTGTTTGTATCTACCGAGCGCTGTGATCTGCACTCTGACCATTCAGACTGTACGGGACATAAAAAGCCACCTGCCCAGGACTCACTACATGCCTGAGAGCCACTCCAGAGAAGAAGAGCAGCCCAAAGTCTCCAGGCGCCCTGAAAGCAACCACGGTGCTCAGACCCTGGCAACACTGGTGTAGCCAGTGCCAGCAACTGAGGGTGGCGCCAGAGAACTTGAACGCCAGTGATGGGCACATTTGGATATTTCCTGTTTGAGTAGCAGCTGTGCTGAACAATCCCGAGTGTGCGAGTTATATAAATCATTGGAGGAACCTTTGGGGTGGGGGTGGGGTTTAGAATAAAATTGGCATTTTTGTTTCAAAATATAAAATCTGAGTTCTCGGTGCCAGTAAATTCAGCCAAGCTATTTGCTGGCTTTGAGAGAGAGCAACTCTGCTTAGAGCAGTTCCTATTGACACACTGTTAAAGGCTGGTGTCCTATCAACGCTGGGGCTTTGATAGCTCCGGGCACAGTGGGAGTTGAACTTGATAATAAAGGTAAGATATGTTTAGTAAGTTTCTATACTATGGTGTGTAAGCCTTAATAGGAGTACATTGGCCTGTATTCCCTTCTAGTCGTTTGTTGCCATAAAAGGTTAAATGAGTCTGATACAGTCTCCCAATTCAGGAAGGCGCTTAAGTATCTGTTATTAAGGTGAAGTTTCCAAAGTTACACAAATATCTTCTCTCTTTATGAATCAGGGCTTTTTAATTCAAAATCATGTTTTTAGCTCCGACAGTCCAGTTTTCAAGCCCTACTGCTGCCTTATGTGAGATCAGTTATTTTGAGGGGAGCGACAGTCACCGCACCTTTATTGGAATTGTCTAGGGCAATGGTTCTTAAACTGGAGGTGGGCTCTTCTTGAGGGAACGGAAGGTATCCTGGGGAGACAAAAAGCACCTGGGAAAGAACTAGAACTGCTGCCCTAGGTCAGTATATTCTGAATCCCACTAACCCATCCCCTGAATTGCCCACATTTATGCACCATTGTTTCCTGAGGAGGGGGCATTACAGTCCCTCTGGGTAGCTCTGCTTTATCAACTGGAATTATCCTAGAGTTATGCTAGCAAGACAACAATCATGATTGGGTTCTTTGGGCATATGTCAGGCTTCCTCTGAATCATGTAGTAGCTACTATCTTGCAAATAAAGTGCTGGAAATAAGCATACATCTATTTGTGGGTAAATTCATAGACTTCAATCTATTGCCCGCTTCAGTTCCCAGAACCTGCATCTCCCCTTACTCCTGCCCCAATGGTCTTTGCATGGAAAACATAGGTGCTCTGCAGTAATCAGACATGCACACTATCACTGTGTTAAACTAAGGATATGAGAAAACAGCTTTCAAAAACTTTTTAAATACCTTGTTTGAAGTGGAGCAGGTGGATCATACATGCAAGGGAAAACAGAAGCAGTATTTAAAATACATCAAGAGTCATGTCAGCACATGAAAAGGGAAAAGATAATTGCAGCCCTGGCTGCGTCCTGCAAGTTGTTTGTCTTGATGGGAAGTATTATCCCAACTGGGAGGCCTGCTTTCTAATTTAACTCATTTGAATTTACATGTTGTTCACTCAGTGTATGGTTCCTATGCATTTACACGTGTCTTTGCAAATAGATTCAGTATTCCTGATACACAGTATTCCTACATGCTCCAAGGGTTGGGAACCTAAGGCTCATGGACCAAATTTGGCCCGGGCCTTTATTTATTTGTTTATTTATTTATTTATTAAGTTTGGCCCTTTCCCAGTTTCTGGATCTGGCCCATGAATCCAATTCCTAGCCTCAAGCACTGAAAGCGTGAGCTCAGGGAAGGGAGCAGAGATGCGGGCATGCACTTAAGGACAGGGGAGGGATCCATGGCATAGCTCCATTACCTGGATCCTCCCCTTTCTTCTCTCCAAGCACACCCAACTCTCACTCTGCATGGACCACAGAGCGTGTACTAATTTTTAAAGAGAGACCTGTAGGAGGAAAAAGGCTCCTTACCCCTGCTCAAAGCACTGGGTAAATGCAAGGTTTGATTACTTAACACCTCTGAGAATTGGGAGAGATGTAATACCCGTTTTACAGATGAGGAGAAAGTGCACAAAATTTTCCAAGACCAAGTCAGTAGCAAAGTCACCATCATCACTAACTCCCAACCCTCTCGTCACTACTCCAGAGCATAATATCTTACAATAGGGGCCTGAGGAGCTTCACTGCCACGTCTGCCTGCAGAAATGGGAGCTAAAGTTGCTCTATTAGGGAACCAGGAAATCTCAAATGAAAGCTTGCCCAGGCTCTTCCATCTCTGCGTCCCTCTTGTGCATAACAATTTTGATAATGCATTTAGTTATGTGATCACATGTTCTGCCTGAAACATCCCATACAAATTTTTTACAGCATCAATTATGTGCACAACACTGTATCGTTATAATTACCCTTGTAATTTTATTTCCCTAATAATTATCCTTGTAATTTATAATATGGGCAAGTTCTTTTTTTCCTAATGCACTTTAATAGTTTGGTCAGGACTAGTACTCTACGTTGTCTTGACAATGTCAGTTGAATAGTCTGAAATGAGGTCTCTGCAGAGAAACCTATGGATGCAAAAAAATAATTTTATAAAACTGGAAATCAACTGAAAAGCCTAGCATAAGAGTGGATTACATTATTAACTGAGACAGTTTTGAGTACCTAGAGACTGGATTACTCAAGGACAGTCTGACTGTACATGGGGACCATTCCTAGCTTTGTATGTTTTACTCAATATTTCCACATCCATTCCCCTGTCTTCTGTACTTTTCATACATACTGGCTGTTGCTTTTCTGCAATAGTGAGTATGTAATGCAAGTTCTCACTCCTTTACACACACAAGCACCTTACTGATGTGCACTCTTCTGCATTATTTGGGTGCCTTTACTTCGATTTTGTGGACTTCTTTCAAAAGAAATCCTAAGTAACCTATATTAGCAAGCAGATCACACCATGCTGCTTGTGACAGTTATGACATATATCTCTTATTACTCATCTTGAGCGGAACATCAGTCTCCAGGAAAAGGTGGCACTCCGTGTATTAAGTAGACTAACGCTAGCACAGCATAAAACCCATCACAGATGCTCCCCACCATAAATAAAACATTAGACTCCTTGCAAGGTCTGCATGTTGTCAAGGTGTTTGATGTAATTGGTTTTGGCATGTGACACTGCGAAACAAGCAAGTCAAAGGATGCCCTTCATTACTACAAATGGGCTATTGATTTTGAATGATGCCATTTGCATTGAGAAATGCACACTCCTGGACTTTCTGAATCACTTATAAGCTGGGACAGTCAAGGAGCATGTGCACATGCATATCATGCTACCTTGGTCCTTATTGGGCAGAACGTCTTTCAGAACTGGTTTCTCTGGATCCCCATTACACAACCTCTCTCTCTCCTCTATGCAATTTGTCTTTGAAGCTTAGTAGATCACTCCTACCTGAAGCCACATCACAAACCAACGGATGCCCATAACTCAGTCTTCTGGGTTTTAAGACGACCCCAGTCTGACTAAACATGACCACCATACAGTAAGAATTAACTAAATAATTTCTCAGAAGTGTAGGCCTCCTCCAAGGAGAACCAGGGCAGGTGTGCTATTCTTCAAATGGCTACAAAACTTAGTCCCATTCTGTGATCCTAATCTACCCCCTTCTTGAAGCCAATTGCCAATCCTGTTGTGTTTTAAACTGAGGCTTCATGCTGTCTGCCAGGCAGAGTGCAGCTGCTGTAGTTAGTTATAACTCAGGAAAGAGATCTTTGAGCAATTGTGGACAGCTTACTGAAAACCATCGGCTCAGTGCAATGGTCAAAAAAAGGAAAGCCAAAAGGTTAGGAGTTGATAGGAAAGGGAAATAAAATGAAAGCTGTTACTGTCACTGTATAAATCCATGCTGTGCCCACAGACATAACGCTAACACCACTGTAACACCGTCCTATCATTTCTCATGCATGTTGCAGGGCTGCATAGGGCACCAGTACAGCCCTGCAACATGCATAAGAAATGTTAAAGCAGTGTTAGTGTGGAGTTAGTATTAGGTCTGTTTTCACCCAAAGTGCCATTTTAGTCAACCAACCTAAAAAAAAACCCCAACAAAGAACAGAGAATAGAACTGATCTTTACCAGTTGATTTTGGACAATTTTGATCAACTGTGATCGCTTCACATAGACCCTGTGTGTATTCACATTCTCTGAAGCATCCAGTGCTTGCCATCATCAGACACATAATACTAGAACGATTGGTCTGAACCAATATGGTTTTTGGGTTTTTATGGTCTTATTCAGAAATGTATGCCCTTATCCTGAAGGACAACAAAGATGATCCAAGGTATTATTATAAGCATTTATATAGTGCCAGCGATGTACCTGGCACTTTACAAATAGTAAGATAGATACGGTCCCTGCCTGAGAGCTTTCAAACAGCTTTTGTACGAGGAGAGGTTTAAAAAGGTTAGGGCTCTTCAGCTTGGAGATGACTAGGTAAGGACGATAGGACTTATACAACTGCAAATGGTGCAGAAATAATAAACTCAGCTGTTTTTCCCTGTCTCATAATACCCGAATTTGAGGACACCTGATGAAACTATCGGGCACCAGTTTAAAGCAAGAGGAAGTAAATTAGACAGCCCATGGAATTCGTTGTCATGGGATGTTGTAAAGGTCCATAGTACAACTCTGGTTCAAAAAAGGATGAGATGTGTGCTATAGCGAATCCACCAATGGTTAGTAGCACCCAGCTGTGAGAAGCAGCCAATGAACAACTGTGATCACTTCACATAGACCCTGTGTGCATACACATTCTCTGAAGCATCCAGTGCTTGCCATCATCAGAGACAAGATACTGGTCTAAATGAACCATTGGTCTGAACCAATATAGTGTTTGGGTGTTTATGGTCTTATCCAGAAATTCCCAAACTTCTACCTATTCAAAGCAAAATTCTGATGTTCAGTGGCCCAACATCCTTTGGTTTCTTAACAGCATAAACTTACATACTATTAAACACACTAGTCCACAATACATAAGTATTGTTTGAGCTTAATAACAAAATTTTCCAAACATAGCATACATCCAATGCATTTTAAAGATAATTGAGCTTTTCAAAATGATTCAGAGGCTCATGAGACAGATAGGCTTTCAAAAGAGCATTTAAGACAAGTGACTTGTAGCTGCATAAGTGATGAATACATTAGAAATACAAATGAAATGGAATAGCATTTAGACAGCTACAGCTACCAGGTGCCTTGTGCTTCTTGAAAAATGCCACTTCCAAGCTGTCTTCAGATGAATAGGGGATATGGGGTCATCAATGAGCACAGTTCACACAACAAGGTGCATTGAGCTGCCCTTGTGACAATACTGCCCCATCACACAGATTTTTACACTTCTGTAACACAAAGGAAGGTAAAACTAAAAGGTCTAATACAGCCTCCAGTATACTAATTACAGATGGTGATGTGAAAAGGGGGGGAAATTCAGCTATATTTTCAGATCACACAGGAGGCTGGAGTATTCAGGGTTGAACAGCAAAAACCAGGTCTTCATCCTGGTACTGTAAATCTGGATTCATTTGATCTGGGAGTCTGACACACAAGAAATGTGGCAGCTCACAATGCCATTTCTACAAAGTCGCTTCTCAGAAGAGATGTGCTTTGTCTTCTGGGCTGTTTTATCAAAGCTTGAGTGAAAAATGAAAAGCTTCAAAGCTTGGAAGAGTGTTTGAAGCATGTGGCAAGAACTGCAGGATCTGCAGGCACAAAGTAATCTGAAAATGACACCAGTGGGGAAATCAGAGCATTGCAGCTCAGCCTGTTAACACACACTAGGTATAGATTTAGTACAGCTGCTGACTCATATGCCAATCCTTGCTCATCATAGCAGCATTAAATGGACAGAGGAGCACAGTTAAAAATATCTCCTAAACACCATAAGTGCATTTATCTGGGAGACTGTTTACTCACCAGGAAATACACTGGTGTTGCCCTGTCAGAAAATAGTATCAGTTGCAGCCCATTATACTCTGCCAGCAAATCCAAAATTGGTTCTTGCTGAATAAAATCTGCTTGTTTTATCTGGTGAGGAAAAAACATACCCAACTAGACAAAATGGAGAGCGTGTCTCCTCCTTTTAACTCCTGACACAGGCATAACCAAGATTAAAGACTAGTTATTTGAACTCTTTTTTGGATTAAGAATAAAGAACCTATAGAAAAGGGAGTTGGATAATTCCCATGTGAATTACAAGTTTGTGTTTGGCAGGAAAAGGTTCATGTCAGAACTGCTGAGCTCAAACAAATGGAAATCTAGGTCCAAAAACTTTTGGTTTAAACAGAAGAGTTAAGATACTTACAAAAAAAGACACTTGTGCTTCAAAAAGCATGGAAAACTTATTTACTTATTTGTGCACTTTTACCCCACCCCGGGGCGGCTCACAAAATTGACTCGGGGCGGCTCACAAAATTCACAATAAAAACTGTAAATATAAAACATTAAAACTCCATTAAAAACACTAATCATGTGCAAAATAAAACCCACAGTGCAAAACCCACAAATTTACCCCGACATACACACACACACACACCAACGCCTGGTGGAAAAGCCAGGTCTTACAATTTCATCGGAAGGCAAGAAGATTCGGGCTGAGATGAACCCACACCGGAAGGGAGTTCAGAGCGATGGTGCGGCCGCCGAGAGCATCCTCCTATCTGTCCAATCCCATCTGTAATGCAGGATTTCCAGGACGATACCCCCGGATGACCCCAGGGGCTGAAGTGGTTACTCCGATAAGTAGGGCCTAGACTGTGAAGGGCTTTAAAGGTCAATACCAGCACCTTGAATTGGGTCTGGAAGACAACAGGCAGCAAGTGCAGTGCTTGGAGCACTGGTGTTATGTGCTCCCTGAAACCCATCCCAGTAAGAAGGCAGGCCGCCACATTCTGCACTAGCTGCAGCTTCTGAACCGTTGTCATGGGCAGCCCCACGTAGAGCACATTGCAATAGTCTAGCCTCAAGGTGACGAATGCATAGATGATAGTGGCGAGATCGGAGTTAGAGACATACAAGTGGAGCTTTTTCACCAGATGTAATTGGCAAAAGGTGCCCCTGGCCACAGCCAACACCTGAGAATCCAGGCATAGCTGCGAGTCCAGGAGCACCCCTAGGCTCTGCACAGATGGAACCAAGACGACGGACATCCCCAATAATTGGGGAGACCTCCTCACCCGGATCACCCGTCCCGCCAACTAGCATCACCTCTGTTTTATCAGGATTGAGCTTCAACTGACTTGACATCATCCAATCCCCCACAGTGGCCAAGCACCGAGACGGCAGGTACAGCTGGGTGTTGTCCACATATTGATGACAGCAGACCCCCCAGCTACACACAAACTCTCCAAGTGGCTTCATATACACGTTAAACAAGAGAGGGGACAGAATGGAACCCTGCGGGACTCCACCAGGGGATGAAGTACAGTCCCCTAGCACCACCCTCTGGGATCTATCTGCGAGGTAGGAACAGAACCAATGTAAAACAGTTCTGTCCACCCCCACTAGGTCCTGCAGATGAGTCACCAGCAACTCACGGTTAACAGTGTCAATGGCCACCGATAGATCTAGTAGTACTAACAGGGTCATATGACCCGTGTCCAAGTCTATGAGTGTCACGGGAATAGGGTGAAGGGTAGGAAGATAAAGGGAGGGACAAGGGAATAGGACTCACAGGGCAGCTACCTCTCAGTATGGACTCTCTATCGAAGACTATAATGTCCCTCAGGGTGTTAGGTGGGCTTTCCCCCTTGGTTAGAGGGCAACCCTTTTCATCATCGGGACTCACAGAGAGGTAGCCAATTTGCCCCAGAGAATGGAAGTAAACACGCAGGGAGGGGGAACAGACTCTTGGGGGTATATACAGGGCCCAGGGCACCGTGTAATAAATAGTGTAGGAGGGGGAAAGGGAAGGGCCAGGCC
>QEPC01015465.1:1454203-1486054 GCA_003113815.1 Sphenodon punctatus | reverse complement strand
GGGGGGGGGGGGGGGGGAGGAGGGTTTTTAGCTCTTCCCTATCTTTATTTTTATTTATTTTTCCTAACCCGGTTTTGAGGTTTTAAATTGTGCGTTGGTTTTTAAACATTGTTTTTATTTTTATGAATGTTTTTATTTGATTGTACGTCGCCCCGGGATGCCGCAGGCATATGGGGCGACTAATAAATTTTTAAAATAAATAAAATAAATATTTCAGAGTGCTCTGATAAATCATCTCAATTTTATAAGCACTAGAATATTTGTAATTTTAACAGAAAATGTGACCCACCTTAACTACAGAGCCACTCCTGCAGCTTTATAGTACTCGTAACCCAGTAGGGAAAGTTACCTGGTGGGGCTGATCGCAAACCCCGTGGTTCCTGTGTGCAGCCGCACGCAAACTGCAGATCTCTATTGCAGGCACATTGTGTCCTGTGGAAATCGTGTGCATGTGCACAGAATCTGCAGGGCTTGGGATCGGCCCCATTATCTATCTGATCAGGAGGTTAGCAATTAGGAGCTTCTGAATTGTTTGGACAACACGCAGGAAAACGTGGAGCCTGATTTGAGATTGGGGACTGCTACCTAATATAAAAGTAATGGGGAACCCTAAACACTCTGTATACAATATTTTACATTTTGATTTATGGCATTGTGCTATGAGCACCAGGGCAACCTTCTCTGCGACACAAGCAATCAAGCGGTGAAATGCATCTTACCTGCAGAGCACATCCCAAGAGAACCACGCTACAAACGAACACAGCAAAATAATCAATGAACAGTGATGAGAGAGAAATCAATTAGTCCAACTACAACGCAGTGATCCTGCTTGAAAACAAGTCAATTAGCAGCACAAGAAGGAAGTCAAAGAGGATGGGGGTAGGAAGGAATGAGTCACAGCAAGACTGCTCTCAATAGCCTGGCTTTTACTATTGAAAACCCAGCTTCAAATTTGGACCTTGGATAATGAGAATTTCTTTTGAGTTCAAGGTGGTAGAAAAGCAGAGTTACCACCCACCTCCAATGTATGCTTTCACATCAAGACAGTTTTGCTAACCTGCATCATCATCCTAGTGCTCAGGAGCGCTGGCGGGCCTTGACTAGCTAAAAGGAGACTATGTTGTGGGTTTTTTTGGGTGGGTGGGGGTGTGTTGATGTGTTAGTCCCAATGATAAAAAGACAAGTAGTCAAGATTATTCTTTTTATTGGGCCATCTTCTGTTGGTGAACCTGTGCAAACCTTTGAGGTATGTAGAGATTCTTCTTCAGGCAGGTTGGAGTTTAAAAGCGGAGATGCGCTGTTTACACTAGGATTTCAAATCATGATATTCAACTCAAATTAGCTCCCAATTTTTCTCAGTCTTCCTTTGAAACTCAGGGCCCAACTAAGTTTTCATGCCCAGAATAATCAATATACAAATTTTGTGCACGGCAATATCTAACCACCAAGCAGAGCATCAAAACAGCCAACAGATGTTGGTAGAGATGTGACACTTCTTGTCTAGCTACTTTTCAACCTCTATTTTACCCTAAGGCCAGAGTGGTTATAAAGTCTCTTGACAACCCCACCTAGTCTGGGATCTTTTAGCCACCACTGATTGTGGAATTCATGCCAAAGCAATGAACCATGGTGCTAGAGCTTAGGGATACTGTTCTGTGGGGGTTCGGCCAATATCTTGCTTCCCCCTGCTGAGTGATCAGTTGTATTCAGGGACCTGCATTCACTGCATTTTCCCCATTGGTGAAAAAATGCAGGTAACATGGGTTGTAAATTAAGGCAGCTCTGCTGCTTCAGGATGCTATGAGTCTGCTTTGCAGCCCCTGTACGAGGCTCTGCCCCCTTCAGTGCTGGCAGGTGGAGAAAAGCAGAGTGTCAGGGTTAGGGCCCGCTTGTGGTGCTTTTGGGCGCTCCGGCAGGGAATCCCAGGCCGCCATGCTGCGGCTGGTGTCGGCGGGGGCAGGGCCGAGGACGAGACCACACCGGCGGCAGAAGAGGCGGGCTCCGAAGCCATGCCCCCCGAACGGAGGGAGCACAGGTCCTGCGCCGCTCAGCGCAGCTGTACGCAAAGTGAGGCAGGGCTCGCCCTGTTTAAGGGAGTTGCCAGCACTCTCACGCTGCCGGAGATCAGCAGCGCTGTGAGACTGCCCCCCCTGCGCATTGTGGAAATTGAAGTAGTGGTTACTGTATAGAGGCAGTGACTGTGCAGAGCGCTTGTGTGAGAGAAAAGTGAGTGTGTGGGCGCATGGACGCTGGGAGTGTGACTGGTGCTTGTGTGAGTGAAAGGTGAATGTGTGGGTGTGTGCACAGTGGGAGTGTGATTGGGAATTAGGGCATTTAGGATTGTGTGTGTGTGCGCGCACTACCCTTCCGCTGATACCAAACCTTTCCCCTTCCCAGTGTCCCTGTCTTCCCCCCCCTTTTCCCTGTAGGCGGTTTCCGAACCCCCGTACCTGGGGCTTGTTCCCCTGTTCTCCTCATGAGACCCTCACATCCTTATTTGTTGCCCCCCTGCACCATAGAAGGTAGAGTGGTGGTGGGGTGTGGCTGTGAGTTTATGGTGACGGTGTGGGTGAACAGGCCTCACTCAAGGTTGCATTGTCTCTCCACCCCTGTGATAAGGCCCTGTCCCAATTGGGACATATAGGGCCAACTAATAACCTGAGGGGTCGTTTTCCACTGTCTTGCGAGTGGGGTTCCGAGGACATGGGCTTCCCCCTAGAACCTCCTGGGTTGTGGTGTGTCTGCTGTGTCCATGGGTCTCCTCTGGGGTCTCCCCACCCTCCCCCTGCCTACCCTAACACAGAGTTACCATCTCAGGTTTGGAGAGCGACATAGGGTTGGTAACAAACTACCTTCCTTTGCCCTGGCTCCTGGCAGGCGCTAAGCACCACATTTCCCTCTTTCCCAGCTAAGCTGATAATGTAAAACCTTGTTCAGTTCCTACCCACTGTCTGGTTGTGAAACGTGTTGAGCGGTTACATTCTGTACAATAGAAAACCCCAATAGTGCAGTTCACTTACAAACTTCTCTTACAAGACTGTGCTCTTTGGTGGTACCATCATATAAACATTTATATAGCACCAGCCATGTACCTGGCGTTGTACAGAACATAAAAATAGATGCGGTCCCTGCCGGTGGCTTACAATCTAAAAGACAAGGAGGGGGAAGACAGGGAGAGGGGACAGTGGGAGAGACACGGGAGAAGACAAACAAACATTCAGGTGGATGCGAAGTCTCAAGTGCGTGTACTTGGCTTGGTTACAATCAGGTTGGTTGCAGCAGTCTGCAGAGGCGGGCAGACAGTAAGTATATGGGGAACGACTAGCAGGCATTGGGAAAGGTGGCGAGGAAAAAGTGGGTCTTGATTTGAAGGAGTGGAGGGAGGGGGCAAGGCGGATGTGGGTAGGTAGGGAGTTCCAGCCATGGGGGGCAGTGAAGGAGAAGGGTCGAAGGCGGTTAGGTGAGCAGGAGAAACGAGGGAAAGTGAGGGGGGGGGACAGAGGAAGAGCGGAGAGCGCGTGCAGGAGTGCGTAGGGAGATTAGGTCCGAGAGGTAAGGGGGAGCTTGGNGAGCTTGGTTGTGGAGTGTTTTGAATGTGAATACCAGGAGTTTATACAGGATACGTTCAGGAAGGGGGAGCCAGTGAAGGGAGAGGAGGAGAGGCTGCAAATGGTCGAAGCGACGGGCAGAGTGAATGACCTTGGCAGCAGAGTTTTGGATTGCGATAAGGGGGGGACAGGTGAGAGCGAGGGAGGCCAGCAAGGAGGAGGTTGCAGTAATCGAGGCGAGAGAAACATGGCATGAACACAAATTAAAAACACAGGCCAGAGCTGGTATGCCCTCTGGCTCATTACCCTGCCTAGACTAATGCCCATCCATGCCCAAAGCTACTCATGAAATCACTGTTCACTCGGTATCAACTGTTGTATTACTGCATCGTGCCACAAAAATCAAACCCGGTTTATTCAAAATGCTTGCTGGCCTGTATCATAGTACAAAGACAAAGGTATGGACTCCAAGCTGGTGATATTTGACCCTGAGCTAATGGATGGCAAAAAGGCAAATATTAAGTTAGTCAACAATTTTCTTGTACTTTTACTGGTAGACAAAAATGATTTTAAAATTATTTTCATTTTTAATTTCTATCCTACCATATTCACTGAAAGCTCATGGCAACTTATATCAGAGAACCACATAATTGTACCAAAAAACACCACCACCATACGCCCATAATAAAAATATAATTAGCCAAATATTAACACCACCACCCCACTCCAAGCCTCTCCCTATCTCCAGCACCACCCAACATGTAACCTCTGCCTCACAGAAGGGGCAGTGTTCATACCTGCCTCTCACTGAGGGATCATTGCATTTCCCAACCTCACCCCAAGCTCATATCCTGCCCTCTCACTGGAGGTCACAGCATCCCCCCCTCCCCAACACATCCCAACCACCCATGCCCAAGCTCATATAAAGCAGGAAAACCTAAGAGACAGATTCCTACCTTCTCCCCCACCCCCCCCATATTTCCCTGAAGCCCCGAACTCCTGATCCAGTCTAAGGTTTCTGAATCTTGGGGTGTGTGTTCATATTAGGTATTCAGGAGAGTCTCTGCCTGAAATATGAGCTTAGTTAATATGCTTAAGGACAACCAATTGCTATTGGCAAAAAATTCAGTGCCTTCTACGTGTGTAAAAATGCACAAAAATTACCACATCCATATAACCCATTGGTACCTAAAAAGCTAGCCAACCTGTATGAAAATGTGGTTGTTCCTAGATCCAGCTGAGTGCTACATCCACCGTATATGGAGAAAGAGAAAGGGCAGAACAGATTATCACCACTGAAAGTTTTGGTCATTAAAGGTTCTAGGTCTTGGAAACATTTCTGCATGTGCACTCCCACTAACGTCCCGGGATTACAGACAGGTGTTGTGAGGATCCAGGTTGATAGTTTTACCTGTTATTGTGGTAGTATAGAAACTGGAAATACTACACACCAGAGCAAGGCATGAACCTAGAGAGAGATGTGGCTCATTCTGAAACTGATCAATCATGTCAAGCTATGAAAATCACTTCATTACCTAGAATTGAAAAGATATGATTTAACGTGTCGCTCCTTGAATGTGCAGAATGCCTCTGATCAATCATCTGCAATAAAAGGCATTATTCAGGAACTATTTGACAGTAGAGAAAGATGGAACAAGTTATCTAACAATGCAAAAGGAGTTTGCAAGTATGCTGTAAACAACTGAAATTGCTTTACATGCAAACACGATTTGTGGCTCAAGTTACTTTGCTGTAATACAATGAGCACATCTACCTTTCCACAGCCAGCTGTTCACTGTGTGCGTGTGTGCGCGTACGTGCGTGTGCGCAGGTGATGTCTTAGACCAACTAGTTGGTAAGGTTATGCGAGCTTTCAGGCCATACAGGGGCCTTGCTCAGGCATGTAACAAGTCAGAACTATAGACTGAGCAAATGTAGGACTGGTGTATATTTCCATCACTACCATTATCAACATTCCCCAGGGACAAACCATTCAAAATTCAAAGGTCTTAACACCTGCAAATCTAAGGACTTTGTATACTTAGTTCAGTGCATTAAATGCTCCCATGGAAACTATGTTGGTGAAAACCATCAATCCTTACGTTAGTGAGTGGACTCATAGAAAAGTGAACTTTTCCTGGACAAGTGAGCATTCTCTTCTCTCAGAACAGCCACTCCATGTGTGATCTCTCCAGTCCTTGTCCTGAAAGCAAGCCTGTACAAAGCCTAAGACATAGGCCTAGGAACTAAAAATCATAACTTTACTGGATACTAAGAATAATGGACTCAACTCAGATTTGAGTTTTTCAAGCCACTATATTTGCAAGTCAATGACAATATGCCATTGGCTGTATCCTCAACCTTTGTGTTAGTGCTGTGAACTCACTTCTTTTGATAGGCGATTTCCTTTCACCTGGAAAGTGGTTTTCTACTCTCCTCCAACCCATGATTGCTTTAGCCGACTCCTTTATCTGTATCTACTATTAACTATGATTCCTCTCTTATACCTAAATGTCATGTTCCCCCCACCCACCTACAGTCCCTTCCATCTTTATTTTTTCCTATCCTCTCCCACCCTTATCATTGTCTACTCGCACATATACCTGTCCTGCCTTTGCTCGGTCTGTATGTAGTTCTGCCTTGTTTAATGTATGAGGAAGGGCCCGTGTGGCCCCAAAGCTCACCATTAGTCCAATAAAAGATCTCACCTAAACTACTTTAAACCTTACATTGACTCTGTGGCCAAATCCTGCCGATTCGCTCTCCTCAACATTGCCCGCATACGCCCCTTTCTATCTATCTCCTCGGCCAAAATCCTTGTTCATGCCATGGTTATCTCTCGCCTCGACTACTGCAACCTCCTCCTTGCTGGCCTCCCTCGCTCCCACCTGTCCCCCCTTGTTGCAATCCAAAACTCTGCCGCCAAGATCATTCACTCTGCCCGTCGCTTCGACCATGTACAGCCTCTCCTCCTCTCCCTTCACTGGCTCCCCCTTCCTGAACGTATCCTGTTCAAACTCCTGGTTTTCACGTTCAAATCGCTCCATGACCAAGCTCCCCCTTTCCTCTCGGACCTAATCTCCCTACGCACTCCTGCACGCGCTCTCCGCTCTTCCTCTGTCCCCTCCCTCACTCTCCCTCGTTTCTCCTGCTCGCCCAACCGCCTTCGTCCCTTCTCCCTCGCTGCCCCACATGCCTGGAACTCCCTCCCGGCCAACATCCGCCTTGCCTCCTCCCTCCGCTCCCTCAAATCCCTCCTCAAGACCCACCTTTTCCATGCTGCCTTTCCCAATGCCCTCTAGTCTTTCCCCTTGCTCTTACTGTCAGCCCTCCTCTGCTGACTGCTGCTACCAACCTCCTTGTAACCAAGCCAAGTACACGCACCTGAGACTTCGCATCCGCCTGAATGTTTGTTTGTTTTCTCCCATGTCTCTCCCACTGTCCCCTCTCCCTGTCTCCCCCCCTTTGTCTTTTAGATTGTAAGCCACAGGCAGGGACCGCGTCTGATTGTATGTTGTGTACAGCGCCAGGTTTTGCAACTGGTGCTTTATAAATGTTTAATAATAATAATAATAATAATAATAATAATACTTTGTCTCCATCTCATTACATTTCTCCACCTTCTTTCTAGGGAGACAGCATGTGAGGTGCCTCTAGAAACCAGAGGAATGTCATTGTAGGTTTTACCCAGAGTGAGCTGGTGGACCAAATTAAGGGAAAGGAGAAGTATCTGATTTCGCAGGGTGTATGCCCTACTTATATATATTATAAAAAGCCTCAGATTGTTAGAACCAATTTGATTTAATTAGATAATTAAACCTATGGGATGCCTTAAGAACTTTGAAAAGAGCTTACCCCCACAGGCGGGTGGAGCAAGCATGGGATTGCCAGAGCTGCTCCATCTTTCTACAAAGATATTCAAGTGGAGGCTATGGAAGTTCAGCTGGACCCTCTTAACTCTCGGGAAGATGGGGAAAAGAAGCTAATGAATAATGAAGGAAAGAATAGAGTCCCCATGAGCTTGAGTTTTTTTCTCAATAAGCTCTCCTGTTTATATAAACAGATTCCCAAAGCAGATGGTAAATCACCAGAAAGTACAGCAAAATCTTAAACAGTGAAACATTTTATTATAAGGACTGAAGAGAAAAGTTCTCAGAAGTCCCTAGTGGCTACCTTTTTAGAAGAACATCTAACTTCAACACCACTAGGAAGAAGGAAAGGGGATCTACCTTTGGTACCTGTCACGGGTTGGAGGTCCGCACCCCCACTTTACTGGGTTTGAGTGACTCAGTTTCCCTTGCGCACAGCCCACCTGAACCAGTTTTCCTCTCTGGCCGGTTCAAGCCTGCCGCAGGGACAACCCCTTAGTCACTCAAGGGCCTGATCCTTCCCGTTTACAGACTCCTTAATCTCTGGGTTTGCAAGATTTTGAGAACTCTTGTTGCTCACTTGTGTTCCAATGTTAGACACAGACACTTCTTCATAAAGATAAGTAGTAAGTTTATTGATTACGTAAGCAAGATAGCTGATACAGAGTGGTTACTAGAAATCAAAAGGTAAATATAACGCATTCCTGATCTATACTGGTTGAGTGCCTAAATAAGCATCTTACCCTACAAAGGTCCGTAAGTTTCTCTTAGCCCTTGATGTAAGCGACTGGCCTTCAGACTTAGAGTTGCTAGAGAGCAAAAGTGTGTCTCTCAGTTCATGGTTTTTCACAGCCTTGCTGGCTGGCAGCTTCTAGGATGCAGATGAGTGCTCAAGGTGACTCTGGGTAAGTGATAGCAAAGCTGGCTTAATGGCCCTTGGGTAAGTATCTTGCCTGGTCCCTTCGTCTCCGGTTTCCCGCCTAGGAGAAATGTGTGATCTGTCACGTAGGCAACCCAGGCAAACATGAAGGTTGTTTTGCATCTCCACAGGTCTGTCTGGCTAGGGTTCCCAAATACACATTCTTTGTAGCTCTTTGCATTTCCTGGAGCTTGATCAAATGTCACAGCTCTGATTTGGGTTTTACAGTTCTCAATTGTAACATTACATACATGTGGAACCTTTTGCTTTACATATTTACCAGACTTGTAGTCTACATGTAGGCCAGTATCACACGTGTGTGACCCTATGTTCCTCCGTGACAGTAACACACACACACAAACCCCGGCTGCAATAGCCAATGATTCCAGCTATGCTAGTACACCTCCCTTGGAAAGCTCAGTATTACAGGTGGAGCAACACTCCATTTGTTTATTGGCCTCGACCACTCTGCTGCCCTTCCAGGCTCAGGGAGGGGCAGAGCAAGGGCTCTCTCAGGTGGACTAACTTCCCAAGATAGGGGAGGAGAGTAATATCTCCCTTGTCTCTTGGACTGCGTGTGTGAGACAGGTTGTAGCACCCCTGGTTTTCTCTTTCTCCTTCCCTTGCCCACCTAAGCACCAATATATTCTGACTGTTCTGCGTCGTGCGAGAGCGTGCACGAACAGGATACGAACTGAGTGGACATTGGACCCATGTCTGCATGTGCTGCGGCACCCGTTTGTTTAATGGGTACATGGAGTATGTTTACCACTTTTGCTTTTCCCTCTTCTCTCCCCTCCCTGCTTGGACTGGAGACTAGTGTGGACACGTGGTAGCTAAGAGGCTGAGGCTAAATGCCTTTGTTATCAGGTGACCTACTAAGGAAGAACCAGTAAAAACAGAGCTTCCACTATAAAAGAAGAGTCTTCTTAGCACACCAGGGCACCGGCTGAAATGGGAGGTAGCCTGGCTATATTATTTGGTGGTGTGTGTGTGCTTGTTTTGCTTTGTAACCTTGGCATGTTCCTATATTAGAAGCAACTGCCCTGAGTTAGGAGGTGATATATACATTTTTTGTTTTATTCGAACGTCTGCTCTGCACTTACCTGGGTTGGAAGCCAAAACTTGTCACCACTTGGAATATGTACTCTCTGTTGCATGTCCCACTGCCACACAGGAACTTATACAGAGCTCTCTGCTGCAAAAATCATTGGTTTTGTCTGAATTCCATAAATTACAAGCCTCACTAATGGTTTTGAGAAGTCTATTAGGGCCTGTTGGCAGAGCAGATTGCGAGAGATCGTTCACTTCCTACAAAGATGTCTTTGCCACATGACAGATGCAGAATCTGGGATACCAATCCCATGAAGCGTTAGATGCCATTTCAGAATCACCAAAAACTAACTATGTACAATGATAGTTTTGTACTTTAAAGTAGCAGTGAAATCTGTCAGTCAAGAACGGCATTATTGGTTTGTTTGTTTTTTTAAAATTTGTATTGATTTTAATTGTACATGTTAGCACTCACCATCAAGTGTCAGCTCAAGTTACCATCTTTCAGCCTCTATTCCCCATCTGTAAAATGGGAATAATGACCTACTACACAGGGTTACTGCGAAGGTGAACTACATAAGGACTGTAAAGCACTGTATAAATTATAATCATGGTGGCAAAACAGATACTTTTACTATTTAAAACATCTAGTGTAGGCTGATGTAGTAAAAGACGCATTATTCAGTGACCTTCCCATGATGTATTTCCCACCTGAACACCCGCCTGCAGTGAAATTCCCACAAAACGACAGCTCTTTCTATGTGTGATACAGCGCTCCTTCCTGGCCTCCCAAGATTTCTGTTTCCTTTGGAGTTGCGATTATTATTCACTGCTGACGTATGCATTAAATGACTCCCTCTCTTCTATCCCGAATTATAAGCAGGCTAATTTGAATGCAGAATTGTTCAGAGTGCCTACTCCCTACTAGAGACTTTTGTTTGGCAACCATTGCTGCAGAAGCATAGCTAGACTGGAATGGTCCCTTCATCCTGCCCCCACCTCCACCCCCGCGTTAGATGCACACAAATTCCATATGTATTGCAGGGGCTCCACCTGCTGCACCCAGGGTAGCTACACCCCTACATTGCTCTAGTAGCTCAGTTGTTCACATACCTTAATGAGAGCGCTTCATCACAACTTTATGAATGAGGGAAGAATTATTATTATTTTACAGAATCGAGAGAGGTTTTAGGGACTTGCTCACATCAAGGGGTTAAACTAGAATTCAACCCAGTTCCTAAGTTCCCAGCAAGATGCCTTAAACTTATTTCAAAGCCTATTCAGTGTTTTGAAAGATGCTGGACTAGCACCATGTATCATCCTGTTGCTATATTTCAGGATGCTACAGAGTGCAGTAGAGGGCAATGTTTCCGCAGTCTGATTAATCTGTGGTGTTACTAGGTAACACACCACCGTAAGACCATCTCACAATCCACAGGGACAGATTCTCAACCTAAATCCCAAACAAGTCCCTGTTTGACAGCTGACCACCACTTATTTATGTTAGTTATGGGGATGAAGAAGGACAGAGCAAGACTAAGTTTCTGCTTATTCCTTAAAAAGTAATAGTCACATGATACAACCTCTCTGGAGAGGAGCGTGGAAGTTAGTTAATAAAATGACTCAAGTAACTATACCCTTTACACCAGACATTGGGCTCCTGGGTCAATACCCAAAAACTGAACAGATACAAAGATACGCCAAAGTGGAAGGCAGAACAGGAACCCACCATGTCGGAGTGGATGAACCTGATGTGGTACCTTTTCACCATGGAGAAAATGGTTGCAAGTATCAAAGACAAGAGAGAGGACTTTGTATACATGGCTACCTTGTACGGACATTATGCAAAAAGAAGGAATCGAGGAAGACGAGATGTCATTCTTATTTGACTTTTATATATAAATGGAAATTGAATGCAACACCTTGTAAAGTGAACTTACCAGTTAGAGGTTAAGGTTTGAGTTATGTTAAACAAGTTTTTTTTTTATGGTTATCAAGGGGGAACCTTTTGCAAAGGGAATGGACAAATGATTATTGTTGTGAAATGGAAGTATGGTATAAGAAAGAAAACAACATGGAAATGCAATATGGATGTGTGAAATTGAAAGAAATAAAAGATATATACACTTTTTTAAAAAAGGTAATAGTCCTTCCTGAAATAATAGTTCCAATATTTGGAACTATTGTACCCAAACACTGGATGGGGACTGCACTGGGATCACCACCCAATTGATATTGGATATACTTTACATGTCTTATTGTTTGGGCAGGTCACAGGATCATATTTAAGTCTCAAAATGGGGCCCTAGTGGCAAAAATTTGAGTACTGCTGCTTTAATCTGACCTGAGTAAATGGAAAGAAGGTGGCCAATGGGACAACAAACCTCTGTGAGCAACTCATGTTGCGCCAGAAGCCAATCTTGCATGCTTGAAAAGAAGATGGGTTATGGAGGTTAACCGGTCCTACTCAAGCTTTTATGAAGGACTCCTCCAGTTTTGTTCTCCTTGTGTGCATACGCTGCCTAAAATATCCTTGAAATGAAAGAAAATTATGCTCATTATTACACTGCGCACCCATTGAACATTGAGAGAGACATGGAAGATGTACATCTTAGAAAAACCTGTCCCCAGTAGAATAGGACAATAGTTATTATGGTCAAAACAGAGTCTGACCTGGAAAAGAAATACTCCAACATGGAGTCTAGTGTGGTTACCATGTTGGTCACAAATTAAGAAGCAAAGGCAAAGTAGTTCAGATAAACTCTTATTGGACCGACTCACATTGGTGAGAGGATGCAAATATTCGGGCTGAATACACCTGTCCTGCATTTGCTCAGTCTAGAGTTCTGATTGTTTATATGGAAGGGCCCTGGGTTGCCCAAAAGCTTGCATACTTTCACCAGCCGATGTAGGTCCAATAAGAGATGCCATCCAAATTACTTTGGCCACGATCCCAAAGGCTTTGGAGCCCCCACGCAGGGCTGAGAGCAGTGACCAAGCGACACATACGCAAACCGTGTGTATGTTGCGTTTTGGGCCCCGGTTGCTCTTACACATGCAAAGATCCATGCACTTCCTGTGTGGTTTCCTCTGTCCTCCATGGCATGCAGAGACCTGGCTACGTGCAGGGGTTTGGAGTCGCACTGTGATTCTCATGTTCTTCATTAGCATTTGAGAAACTCACTAGTTTGCATCAAGGCCAATAAAAATCAGGTATTTTCCTAGTATATTTTCAGAATTAAAAATAACTATTGTCTACCCATAAACGGGCACACACATTCTTTATCTTAAAAATAAAGATTATTTTTATCTTTCTCTGGGACGTATACAAAACCAAGTGATTTGTAATTCTGCTGAATCTGCTGTAGGTTAAAGTACTCTTCGAGCTATTCATGCAGACTTTATTTATGGTTCTGGCAGGTAATATGTAATCACCGTGAAGGTAAGCTAGAATCATCTGGCTTGGGACTACATAGGCGCAGAAGAAATAATTTATGTTTACTATGTCCCCCCCCGCCCATATAGTTCTGTATTTCCCGAAACACTCTTCCCACTGGCCTGTAGCATCATCCTCCGTTTGAAGAAAAATACTCTTTCCTGGCATTTTTGTCCTTGAGTAAGACAGAGAATCTGTTCCATACTATGATTGTGTTGCAAGATGCAGACTCAAGACACAGCATAGGGAAGCAAACCTTCCATTGGACATTTGTAAGCCTGTTGAAATGGGACTCGTGCACAGCAAAAGAAATGTAAAGTTGAGAAAAGGTACCATGTCCTGATTGAGGGGGTTAACGGATGAGACAGTTGCCTGCTGGAGCCCAGGTTTGCTCTGTGCAGCCCCCTCGCATGATTCAGCAGTCAAACCCAATCACTGGGGAACCACCGAGCACAACCCACCTCCCATTACTCTCAGCTGCAGTGAACGTTGGGTATAGGAAGCTGCCCCCACTGTGGTTTCATCTGTTCTCTTTGGGGCTTTTTTGCTTTTGGGAGAGCTCCAAAAGCACAAATATAAAAGTAGAAAGTCTAAGTGCCAGCAAAAGCAGAGTGTACTTGTTCCTCTGACCATTCTAGGCACTGTGCCTGGAACTCTATAGCCCTGGCAGACCTCTATGTGGGGCAGAGGCTGCGCACCCCCCAATAGATGGGATGTGGCCCCATGGGTGCACATTAGCCAGGCTTAGTCAGCATTCGGCCACATGACAGGCTCCACATTCTCCAAGACTCCACCATGAGTGGGGACTGGGCGGCAGCCCCATGTCCGGTGTGGGTGAATGTCTGGTGAATACCTAATAAATAGTGTGGTCTAATGTTAGCTAATATGGGCTATTGCCCCATTTGTTTTCACCCTAAGTCAAGCTGGGAAAATTCAGTTTGGTTATGAACAGCCAAATCATCAGTGCATTCCACTTCAAAATGCTACATCTGTGAAACCTCCTCTCATTTCAAATACGCAGAATGATCTTGCTTCTCCCCAGTTACGTCTGGGCAATTATTTTCTTTTCAACTGGGGCTTCACTGCAGTTTATTTTTACCTTCAGTGTTTTCCTTCCTTTTCTCTGCTCCACACACTCGCCCTTTCTAGCCTTCCATATTCTTGGTTCTTAAGGCCAAGGTTCCCCAACCGTGGGTGGGGTTGTGCCGTTTGCGGATGGAGTTGAATCCCAATTGCTACTTGATAGACGTTGCAGTCTGGGGTCAGAGGATTTATATATTTATGTCTCAAAATAGGGTCATGTGGGCAAGCATTCTGGGAACTACTAACCTATGTGCTACATTGAGAGTAGAGGAAGTGGTGTGTCAGAGCACACTTCTCTTCAGTATCCAGACTAAGTAGTATTTCCACAAGCAAATCACCACCACCAGATGAAGAACTATTAACTAAAGTAAATTAAATGCAACTTGGTCTGATTAAGAATTTGAGACCTTTTAAAGAAACTCAAGTTGCCCTGTGGAAGCTATTGGGTGATTTATTTATTTTTAGAGTAGATGCCTACATCTGTATGGTTTTTACCTTGTAATTATTTTGTCCAGTTCGTGAGAACAATTTAACCTAGAATATTTAGAGACTCACTATGGAGCGTTCAGGTGAACCCAAAGAACTTCTCAAAGCCCCTGCTCCTGAAGGAGGGATGTTACAGGAAATTGCATTTAGAACTTCTTGGCCCGTTGTGATTTCTACCGTCAGCCAGGAGTGGCCTTTTGGCCATGCCCCACGTGTCAGGAGCAGACAACAGTGCAGGTAAAGGCCTTCTTGGTGGCTGCTTCCCAGCTTTGGGGAAAAAATCTCTTATGGTGGCTAGAGAGAAGAACGTACTATGGTTTTGCTGTAACCTGTCCCAAGTCTGTGGCTTTTAGGATAGGGTGGGATGCAAGTCCAAATAAATAATGAATAAAAGGCATATTCACACAGATGCACAGACACCCCCACCCCCTTGCTGCTTACACATAAAAGCAGGCTATTGTTATTTGTAAATTTTATATTTATTATAACAAAAATTATGACGTTCATTTGTGCATTCTGCTTTAATATAACTCTTGGTATGTAAATGATCTACAGTAAATGAGCTCTATACAATCATGCTGGCTGTGGCAGCAGTAAGGAACACAAATAGAACGTGTCTGCAAAAGTTAACAGAGACGGAGGGAGTCAGGGAGGGAGGGAGTCAGGAAAAAACAAAGGAGAAGAAAATGGGTTGTGTGTTATGGTCCAAGACCCATCTAAAGCTTAGGTGGCCCATACAGTTACGCACCCCGGCTCATGAGAACAACGGCCTGAAGAACGGTGTAAGAAAACAATGTCAGTTTATCAGGTGTGTCCTTCTGCCAAAAACTACAAAACATTTTAAGCATCACTATACAACACTTAGTTATTTACAGGAATTTCCCAATCAACTGTTCTCTCAGAGAAAATTAGTGAATCTCAGTGACTTAAGTCACCTGAAAGAGTAAAGCAACTCCTAGGAGTTAGTCTCCGTATTCTACAAATGTCTATCATTTTCAAGACCAAAAAAGCCTTTTTTTTTCTCTCAAAGAAATAACAGTATTACAATATTACTTAATCATTTAGCACTGGCATACTGCCCTGTTTCCAAACAAAAAGGAGCCATTTTAAAAAATATTACATCATCATCTGTTTCTCTGCAATATATTAAACCTTTTGTATTTTTTTTTTCTTTAGCATTTTTCTCTCTTGTTCTCTTTTTTAACACATTTGATATGTTAAGGGGGAAAAGGTTAAACTAATTTCATTCTAATTGGTACAGCGTCACTATTAGAAAGTTGGATGAGTGTTAAAAACTAACAAACAGAGAAGCTGCAGTTATTGGGACGAGCAGGGTTCAGAAGAGAAAGCAGAGTTAGCCTCCTCCCCATCTCCCTCTGAGTAATGCGAGCCTCTGAGGCTTTAGCCGAGAAGTCTCGTTTGTTAGTTTAAATCTGCAAGCTGGGTCATAGCGGTGTATCGTAATAGTCTGGCAGCTGGTCCATCTGATACTGTCGCTGCTGCTGCTGTTGCTGCTGCTGCTCCTGGTGTTGCTTCATTATCTCTTTGACCTCTTCTTCAAGCTCTGGTGGGATGATAAACTGGTCGTCTGGATCTGGTTGGGCTGGGGCTGCAAAGTAGCCCCCAGTTTTCCTGAGTGGTGCATCAGCTGCCACTTCAATCAAGTTATGGCTCCTCTCCTGCGGAGCCACTGAGCCATTGCCCCGTCGGCGCCCAATTGTGCCTGTAGTGGAAGGGTCAGCCTTCCTGGTAAGGTTTATCTCATCTTCGTTTGCACTGATGACGATGCCTTCGTCGCTGGTTTCCACAGGCACTTCCAGGAGCTGCTGCTTCTCCTTTGCTCGGCCACAGTGAATGTCCACTTCCACCTCCACCCTGCTGCCATTAGTGAAGACGCCCTCGATCGGCTCCTCATCATCACTGTCAAGGCCATTGTCTGAAAAGGCGCTAGAAAAGGTGGCACTGGACAACTGCCTCTGGAAAGAGTTGGACAGGCAGATCGGGTGAAGCATGCAGCGCTGTTCACTGGGGTACGCGGGGCTGTTCTCATTCATGGTCACCTGAGGCGGCTCATCTGAGGCAGTGGACCCCACCTCACTGCTCATTTCAGAGGTGGAGATCTCACTGCTGATCTCGGAGGCCATGCCACTGCTGGAAGATGGCATTCCCAATGCATCCGTAGGCCTGTCCTTAATGACAACGTTGACCGACTGGGGAAAGATGCCTGGGCTAGGAGGAGGGACCCCATTTAGTTCACATCAGCAGAAACTATCCTCCGTCACGTTGAGCTGCACCACCACGGCGCTGAGGCTATCATTGCAGCCGTAGCTCTGCGCTAAAGTGCAAAGCTTCTTGGCAGCCGCTAGTGCATCAGGCACATTTCTCACAGCTTCCACGGCCTCATCGATTGAAAGGCTGTCCCACAAACCCTTGCTGCCCAATATGAAGAACTCATCCTGCGGAGTCAGGGCGATGGACTGGACATGAGGCCGGGGTACCACACTTGGATGAAGGAAAGTGTATCCCAGAATCCTGGTAGAATCGGTCACACCATTCACTTTCCCATCCTAAAATGTCAAAGAAAAGAGATATGAAATTGAGAGTGTTGGGCAGGCAGCAATATCCAGCACTTTTAGGGGTATTCCCTCTCTCCAGCACGCTTTGCAAAACACCCATCTTCACAACATCCTGTGAGGGAGCTACAGAATGTTTGTAGAACAGGAATAAGGAAATGGAATACTGAAAGGCCACGCATGAGTGGCAAAGCTGGAGTTAAGAGTATAAAGTCCCAGGCTCTCAATCTTGCATTGCCCTGCTATATACCACAATGGCTCCAGGGCAAGTTACAGTTAAGAGGTCACAAACACAGATCAGTTGTGAGGCACATGTTTCACCAGCACTCAGGAAGTGATTATTTGACACCACAATGACACAAAATGGGACTAAGATTAGACAAAAGACTTAAAGTTTTATAGCTAACTCACGCAATCTGAAGCTAGATCAGTCCCTCTGCTCAACGTATTTTAGCTTGACATTATAGCAAAATGCTCCTCTCTTCCTCTGCACACATATACAAACAGGGCCGTCCCCGCCACTAGGCAGACCTAGGCGGCCGCCTAGAGGCAGATTGGGGGGGAGCGGCAAGCAGCAGGAAACAGAAGACTGCTACCTTGTAAACAAGGTTCTTGTAAACAAGGTTCTTCGAGAGGGCTCCGAACATTCTCACAAATGGGTTTGCGCTTCCCTTACCAGCACATACCAAGCTCACTAATTTAAAAACCACGTGACGTTCATGCGCTCCCACACTATATAAGGTACCTTCCCGCCTAAACCCAACAGTTCCTTCCAACCTTAAGAGATTATGAAGAAAATTCCATATGAGGCTGGAAGGGTGGGCATTTCTGAGAATGTTTGGAGCCATCTCAAAGAACCTTGTTTACAAGGTAGCAACTTCTGATCTTCTTCGAGTGGCTCCTCCCATTCTCACAGATGGGAGAGTACCAAGCCTAGAAATAGGCAGTGGGGGAATTTTCTATCAAAAAATCAATCTTAATGTATACTGCATGCAAAAGAACAAGAGTTTATTATGTAGTAAAACAGGTAAGTATATTTACAGGGAACCTCTACATATAGTAAAGTCTGTTATATAGAAACAAGTGGTTCTCCTGTGTTTGTCTTGCTTTTAAAAAAAAAAAAAAAAAACCTTGAAAACAGAATTAAGTATAGACACACCAAGAGAAGTGTGGGGCTGGGAAACTAGGTGGAGAGCATAGTGCTTCACAAAGGTATGAGGGGAGCTCCATGTTGCCGCCCTACATATCTCTTGTGGAGATATGTTAGAAAAAGCGGCCGTAGAAGCACCCAGTGCCCTAATTGAATGTGCTCTCAAATTAGGTGGAGGCGAGAATCCGCTCAGTTGGTAAGTAAGCGAGATCAGCTGTACCAACCATTTGGAAATAGTCTGAGAAGATATCTTCTGACCCAACCTAGGTAGGGATGGGGAGATAAACAGAGTGTCTGAGAGCCTGCAATCTCTGGTCTTATCTAAGTAGGTGAGCACAGCTCTTTTTACATCTAGTGTGTGCGCCATGGCCAAATCCTCAGATGCATGAGGAGGAGGGGAAAACACGGGGAGAACAATTTTCTGGGATAAATGAAACTGAGAAATTATTTTAGGTATAAAGGATGGGTGAGCTGAAAATTCTAATCTGTCTGGGAAAACCTGGAGGTAGGGTTCCTTTATAGAAATGGCAGCAATTTCACTAACACGTCTGAGGGACGTGACAGCTACCAAAAAGGCAGTTTTTAAGGTCCAATGGAATAGATCTGCCTCTTCTGGAGGCTCAAAGGGCTGTTTCATCAATCGATCAAGTACCAGATTAAGATCCCATTGAGACCGTGGTACCTGATGCAGCGGGAACAAATTTATAAGACCCTTGTGGAACTTCTTAACCATAGGGTGAGCAAAGAATGATTTAGAACCAGGGAGGGTAATATGCCTAGAAATGGCAGAGAGGTTCACTCAATGAGGAGCGTGCCAAACCTTTCTCTGCTAATTCTAGTAAATATTGTACCACTAATTCTACATACAGTTGAGTGGGAGACAGAGATTTGGCTTGTAGCCAAAAGCAGAATCTTCTCCACTTGGAGTCATAGGACTTACGAGTGGATGGTTTAAGTTCATTTTGGAGAACAAGGGCTAACTTGTTACTTAAGGATTGAGCCCCTTCGGTATGTGAATCCTCCAAGTGTGGAGGCTCAGTCGTCTGAGTTCCGGGTGGAGAATTTTCCCTTGGTTCAAGGACAGCAAGTCCGGGATCTGGGGTAGGGCAAGGGATGAGTTGGCTAGATTTTGAAGCTCATTATACCATATTGGGCGAGGCCACCCTGTAGATAGGAGGATAAGATTGGCCCCCTCTAACCAAATCTTGCTCAACACCCGTGGAATGAGAGGAATGGTGGGCTGCCCTGGTGCAAAAAAGGCTGCACTTTGCGCTCAGAACAGTGGAGAATAGGTCTACATACCCCATACCACCACTTCGGCGAGGAGGGGGGGGGGGGCGCCAAATTTTGTCATCGCCTAGAGCAGCAAAATGTATACAAAAGTTCCCTAGGCAGAACGACTGGGGCAATAATTTCATTACTGCCTAGGTCTCCTTCTGTGACAATGTCTGAGCAGTTATCACTTAGTCCTGCAAAAAAACTACAAATTAAGAAAAATCTTTAAATAAAGCATGCAAGTCAACTGCAGCAGAGATCACGTTGGTGTTTTGCAATCAGCTTGAGCTGTAGTGAAATATTTTACATGCCCCAATTACTTACTACACTTCCTCTTAGCTATGACATTTCCCAAGGGGAAGAATATCTGAGGGGGGAAACACGGTTAAAAATGTGCATATTTGTGAAATAAATCCCATGTACATTTAAATCCCAGGAGTGGGTCAGGCGAGGCAAAGCAAGTGTCTAAAACGTTATGTCTGGTTATCTGCCAGCTTCCACTGGGATAACCAGGGCCCTGTTAGTGAGAGGTTCAAGCAGAACTGCAAAGTCAATGATGTTCTATTAATTGGGTCTAACCAATGCCAATAATCGCTACTCCAGAAAAAACGTGTACAGGAAAAAAAGCCTTGGAGAAACCAGCCCGTAATAAAAAGATCAGAAAACCTCATAGTCCTGGTAAGTTTTCTACGTTTATTAATTACTCCAAGCAGAGTGATAATCAATTGATCTAAGCATGTGAAACTGGGGAGTTATTTTAAGATAGAAGAGGGAATTCCTATTTCTTTATTTAAAAAAAATATATATTTATTTTTTTAAACCACTCAACACCAAACTTATTATTTTAGGTTTATACCCAGGCTTGTAGCCTGCTACAGCACATTAAAAAAAAGCATCCTTTCACATTTTAGAAGTCTTTTTTCTTGAACAGGCAAGTACATGAGATACACCTGCTGGCTTGATGTAGAAGAATAAATCCTATGCAAAAATAATGGGATAAATTCTTAGTGGGTAGGTCTATAAATGGCTATTAGTCAAGTTGGCCAGGGAACGATATCTGACTATTGGGGGCTGAGAGTAACTAGAATGAATTACTCTATTAGGGTGTGTTGTGTGCTTCTCTGAAGCAACTGAAGGTAGCCGCTGTTAACAGGATGCTCGGCTCAATGGAACACTGGGTCCGATTCCGTATGGCACATCTTATGTTCTTACAGCTAGAAGGTTAAACGGAGTCCGAGCTCAGCTTCCTATAAGTATGGGGAAAATTAACTGTAGGCTGGGAGTAACAGGAATGATCACCCCATGTCATGTAGTGCTTTTCTCCAACATAACCAAAGCTGCCCACTGTCAAAGATAGGATACTGGAATAGATGGACCATTGGCCTGTCCCAGTATGGCTGCTCTTGTGTTCTAAAATACCTCTGCATGGATTCCTGTGCATATGTTACAAAAGGTGACGGAAATTAAGCCTCCAGGCCTTAGACACAAGAACAAAGCGGATTTATAATTTGTCCAAGGGGGAGGCGACTAACCACTCTCCTCTGGACCTGCGCTTTTCACCTGGCTGCCTGGTATGTAAACTGAAAAGCAAGCAAGTAGCTCTCCACCCCCATCAACTAGATGGAAGCAGACTGGGCTCCCTGCGTAAAAGCTGCAGGCATCTCCCGTAGGGCATACCTCCAGAGGGTAGGGTGACTGTCACAGAGCACAGACCCAGGGCTGGTGCACGCAGGCCCGTCAGGCAGATAAATTGTGGCGGTCCTCCTCCAGCATTCTGGTAGATAAGGAGTTATGACTTTGCCACTTCTGGACCGTTCTTTCCCCAACCCACAAAAATGGCTTGGAAAGATTCCCCACTTTAACTCCACCATAGCAGCTCATCCTTCCGAAAGCTAGTTCTCTTCCCATTTCACATCAGCATGCTCAGTGCATCTCAACTGTGGAAGAGTACACATCAACAGATGGGTCATGTGAAAGGAGAAGATAAAGCTCCAGCACAGCTAAATCTCTGCCTATAAGCTACAACTTGTTTTACATACGATTACTGAAAGGGAAATAAATAGGCTTGGTTTGTTAACAGAATCATCTTCAAAATGAAGCTGCAACTTGGGATAGTCTCACCACCAGCGCCGCCATTCTCTTACCTCTGTGATAATGGCCTTGTGTTGCTTGATCCTCTTTAACTCTTCTTCACAGCTTATCCCGTAAGACTTGGACAAAGGCAACGGTTTTCCATTCCTACAGAGAACAGTTTGGCATTTCCCTACATTCGCAGAGGTTAATGTGAAGCATCCACCTGGATCGATGGGATCGTGCTTTATATGGCAAAGAACAGCAGAGCCTCCAAGCTTCTGCCCAGCAGTTCCAAGTTTCCTGGAATTTAAGCAAAACAGCAATTTGCTGCTGGTTGTTGAAGAAGCATGTCCGCTATTAACAGTGTAATGTTTGGGTCCTTAGAGAAGCGATATCTGGCCATGTTTTACATGCTAGGGGAAGCCTCTTCCACCTCATATTTATTTATTTTGTTAAATTTTCTATGCAGCACCCTCCTGCTATTAGCAGCTCGGGGCAGCTCACAAAATAACATTAAACTAATACAGTATAAATATAACATATACAATTCAACAACAACATACACATAGTGATGGAGCTAAAAAACCCTCCTCCCCCCAAGCTCCCCCCCATCACCCTCACCCAAAGCCTGGCAGGAACAGCCAGGTCCCACTGTCTTTGAAAGGAGGGAAGGTCCAGCACCACATGGACCTCCACAGCCTTGATGCGGCCACAAAGAACGCCCTCCCCATGGTTGCCACCTGAGAAACTCGGGGGGACCTTGAGAAGGGTGTTCCCGGCCGATCGCAGAGGTCGATCTAGGAGGTGGGGTGGTCCCGCAGATAGGCAGGGCTGAGGCCGCATAGGGCTTTATAGGTGAGAACCTTGAATTGGGCCTGGAAGACTACAGGCAGCCAGTGCAATGAATGGAGCACAGGTTTTATGTGCTCACAACGACCCGTCCCCATAAGGAGATGGGCTGCCACGTTCTGCACAAGCTGCAGCCTCCAAACCGTCACCAAGGATAGCCCCACGTAGAGCGCATTGCAATAGTCCAGTCAAGAGGGGATGAAAGCACGAACAATGGTGTCAAGGTCGGAGTCCGAGACATACGGCTGAAGCTGCTGCACCAGATGTAATTTGCAGACCGTACTCCTCGCCACAACCCCCACCTGAGCATCCAAGCAGAGTTGAGAATCGAGGAGCACCCTCAGATTACAAACCTGAGGGACCAGAGGAGGATGAACCCCATCAATGATGGGGGTCACCAAACCCTCAGGTCCTCCCACCAGTATCACTTCTGTCTTGTTGGGATTCAGCTTCAGTTGGCTCGCCCTCATCCAGTCTCCCACAACTCCTAGACATCGAGTAAGCACCAAGACTGCCAGGCCTGGGCCCACTGAAAATGAGAGGTAAAGTTGGGTGTCATCAACATACTGATGACACCGAACACCAAACCCCCTCACAACCTCACCCAAAAGTTGCATGTACACACTGAACAGGAGAGGGGACAGAATCGAACCTTGCGGAACTCCACATGAGGCCCTGGGGAGACGAAGAACAGTCCCCCAGCACCACCCACTGAGTCTTCCCAGCAAGGAAGGAATGGAACCATTCAAGAACAATTCCACTCGGTCCCGCAAGCGGGTCACCAACATCTCGTGATCAACAGTGTGTCAAGTGCATCTGACAGATCTAACAGGATCAAAAAGGTCGAGCAACCCTGATCCAACTCACAACGAAGGTCGTCAACCAAAGCCACAAGCGCAGTCTCAGTGCCATAACCCGAGCGAAAGACGGACTGCGAGGGATCCAGAAAACGGACACAGTATAGAGGATTCTCTAAAAAGGGAAAGTTAGAGACTGGCTGATAGCTGGCAAGGGAGCCAATGTCAAACTATGGTTTCTTGAGCAGAGGCCGCACCACTGCCTCCTTGAGGCATCCCGGAATTCTGCCCTCCCTATGGGAGGCATTGACCACCCCCCAGCATCTCCCAGCTGCCCGTAACCAGCCAGGACGGGCATGGGTTCAGTTCGCAAAAGGTTGCTCTAACAGCCCCAAGGACATCCTCCGCATCAGTCACCCACTGAAACTGATCCCATAAAACTGGACAATAACCTCCAGTTCTTCCATCGCATCAAGTGTGGCGTCGAAGTCATGGTGAATACGAGTGAGCACTGGAAGATTCCAGTTCCAGCCGGAGGGAGGCCGGAACGACCAGCCCCCTCACCACCTGGAAAAGCTCCACTGGACGTGACTTCGGATGTACGCTATGAGCAGCAGCAAAGAATACAGCATAGATTTTTAAACTAACTCTATGCTGCAATCTTGTCGGTTTCAGCATGAGTACAGCACCACCGTCGCTCCAACTGCCGCCCTTCTTGCTTCAGCCACTGTAGGTCCTCTGTAAACCAAAGGGACCTGCATTGTCGATGCTCAGGGAGTGGATGCCTCGAAGCCGTTTGGTCGATGGCCTCGGTCAACTGAGTGTTCCAAAGAGCTACAAGGCCATCAAGTGGACGGTCGTCAAGATCAGAGGGTAATTCCCCAAGAGCATTCTGGAACCTCTCCAGTTCCATAAGTCTCCAGATGCGAACCAACCAAGCCGATTCCTTCCATGGGCAAACACGCGCCAGGAGACTGGCTCGTAGGAGGTAATGATCCGTCCATGACAAGGGTACTACCAACACATCCCCCACCAACAGATCTCCCACCTCAAGGCCAGTGCAAAATATCAGGTCCAGGGTGTGCTCCCCGTCATGTATTGGGCCCATAAACACCTGAGACAGTCCATGGTTGTAATGGCATCCATGAACTCAGGCTCCACCCCCCACGCCCAAGGCTGGTGTCGGCGTGGATGTTGAAGTCCCCCAGGACAACTGTCTTCGGGGACTGCAAGACCACCTCTGACACCAGCTCCGCTACAGCATGCAACAGAGATGCTGCCGTACAGGTAGCAAGCAGCAGCCCCAATCTGTCTCCAGACAAATCACAAGATGGAGGCCCTTGACACCTGTTAAATTTTGCACCGGATACCTCCCACAGTTCTTTACACACTGCTCCCATTTTATCACCTGACAAAAGGAGTTGGAGCAGAGGGGAGAGCTTCCTCCTAGATGATTTCAAAACATTTGGTTTTAGGATGTACATGCAATCAAGCCTATCTGTGCATTCTGCAAATAACTTAGTTAGCAGGGACTTCGAGGACAGTAGGGCTGAGTGTGCCTATAACAAAAGTCTGGGGGAATATTCCTTTGAGACACACATGTGCTTCAATGCATTAAAAGTTCAAGGTTTGTTTTCTCTGTCTCTTTCCCCTATTTCCTTCTTTCCTAAAAATGAACTGGGTTCCAACATCTCCCTCCTAGTTCAGCCTCCCTCATCCAAAACTTTAGTATTTCAAAAACACTGCAAATATTTAAGGTTTTTGTTTTGTGTGTAACAAAAATCTCTGCCATGATTAGAAATCTGCCTCTGAACTGGTACAAAGGCACAAGATGACCCAGTGCAGCTTTTGAGAGCCGGAAGCTTTAGGGTGTACCCTGAAACTAAACATCTCTAGAAGAAGTGTCTAGATATTCCTTTGTTATGGCCATTTTACGAGCTTCTTCATGGTCAGGCCAGTAATCACAAAGCAAGCAGTTAATCTGGAGGGCCAACTAGAATGAAGTGGATAAAGAAATGGAGTTATGGAAGTGAAGCATGTTGACTGAAATGTACAGAAGAAAAAAAACCCAGTTGGGGTAAACCTCTGCTAACCTTTGCATGACAATGAAAGTGTTGATCATGTATTCTTCTTCACTCTTGGTTTTTTGCAACTCCTCTGCCAAGATGTCGCTCATTGTACACTGCAGGAGATAGGGCACTTCCACGTTGCGGTCTCCATCAAAGACTCCATACAGCGCCTCCCTGTTATCACAGAAGTTATTGGCTGAAAGAGCTGCCACACACAGCCTAAGGAAACAAGAGGAAAGAGCCGGTGATGGTTTATTAGGCAAACAGTTGGTGAAGCATTTGTACTGCTACACAGTCCAATTTTCATCTTACTGTTCAGACAAGGAAATATACAGCCTGTAGCCAGATTAGGTTCAATAAGCATCTGTGACAAGCTTTTCAGTTACATGAGCGAAGTTTTGCTACAGATCATTCTTTATCACGATCAGCAGCATTTGTAAAACCAAGAGACCTATAAAGACATTTCATGTTGTTATAGACCCCACTGATTTCCCCCCGTTCATAGCAGATGGAATGCAAGCTGGATATTTGTGTGTGTGGCATGAGAATTTTAAAAATAAATTAGAAAGGTCTGTGAAAGGGTAGGTTCACACTTCTGTTTCCCACGGTAGGAGTTCTCTGTGCAAACTGAAGGGCAAGTTCCTCAATACAAGAGCTGAAACAAATATATGTGGATAATATTGTATTCATCGAATTTGTACACATTCAGGTTCAACCAATTGTGTACAAAACATTATTTGTGGTCTCTTTGTTCAGATATTCGTTTGGGGGTGGGGGCGGGGGGTTGGCTGGTTTTCCCAGTCATTTCATTTTGGATATCTGTAAAACCACCCAATGTCCAAACAAAACTGACAAAAAAAACCCACAGAAAACCTGGGCTGTTGACAAACGTGTGAATGTTCATTTTGGTGTGAATATTCATCCAGATATTTGGAGTGCTACCCGAAAATGCAAATAATGAGGAACCCATGTTCACTGCATTTTAATGGGGAAGACGCCACAAACGTGGATCCCTACAAATAATATTCACAAATACAGAATCTATTATTCATTCTGGCACGCTTAGCTTATTTACAAAGGAGGAGAAGGAGTCCTGAAGGATAAGCAACGGCATTAGTGAGCAATCTATAGGAGGAGCTAGGGAAACTGGATGGAAGGGATAGGTTTTTAGGATGGATTTGCAGGTCAGAAGGGAGGAAGCAGAGTGTGGGTGTTCAAGGAGGGAGTTCTGGTGTAGGGAGAAAAGGAAAAGAGTTTAGGGAGCAGGAGTCTCTGAGGTGGGAATGGTGGTGGCAGAGGAGCAGCAAAGTTCCCAGGTGGAAAAGTAGCAGGAAACTAGGTCAGAGACACAGGAAAAACAAGGCCATTCATTAGGACTTGGCAAGAAAATCTTGGGGAGAGGTGCAATGTCTGTGCACTGCGCTCTGTGCTCTCTGGCTCCAGTTTAAAAGCTGTATTTTAATTTTGTAAACCTATAGATTTGGCAACACATCTAAACATTGCTGAGTTTTGTCATCTTAAACGGGCTTGCTCTACACCAAGCTCTTTCTAATGCCTTATTTTAAATGCTGCAGAACGTAGGGAGAGGTGTGACTGCAAGACACTGGGGTTTAAGTTGTAAATTTCACGCTAGCCCTTTAAAAAGCAGTTGGTAGGATGATTAAATTTGGTTTATTGGTAAATTTGGCGAGGGTGAGCATCTACTGGATGGGAAGCTGGCAACCTTCAGGTGGTCCTCTGTTAAGTGCTTGACCTCAGCTGATGCCATTAGCATGGTGACAGAACACTGACTTACACCCCACAGTCCAAAAAGTAACTAAAACAATTCAAAATGACAAACATCAAAAGGAAAGGCTCGCACCTACTTGTCTCCCCATCTGGCAATAGGAGGCTTGTCTTTTATAAAATGCTGCTTTGTGTTTATTATTTATTTTATTTATTTATTTTTTAAAATAAATTTATATCCCACCCTCCTGCCTCAGGCAGCTTGAGGCAGCTCACAACATATAATTAAAAATACAATAAAAATGTTCATAATACTATAAATTCCATAATCAATAAAAACATTAAAAATACAAATGGTGTGAACAGAGCATAACACCCCCCCCCCCCCAACCAACCCTTTAACTCTCCCCTTCATCAAACGCCTGGTGGAACACGACTTGGGCCGAGGCGGCCCTCCGCCAGGAGAGCGTTCCACAGCACCAGAGCAGCCACCGAGAATGCCCGCCTGTCGGTCCCCACCCTTCTATAGTGGGGAACCTCCAGGAGGACTGACCCCGATTACCACAGGAGTCACCCAGGGGCCCAGGAAGTGAGGCGATCCCTTGGATAAGTAGGGCTCAGACCATTTAGGGCTTTATAGGTCAACACCGGCCCCTTGAATCGGTCCCAGAAGCCTATAGGCAGCCAGCGCAGTGCCTGGCATAACGTGCTCCCGACGACCCATGCCAGTGAGCAGACGGGCCACAGGACTGTGCACTAGCTGCAGCTTCCAAACCATCACCATGGGCAGCCGCAAGTAGAGCGCATTATAATAGTCTAGCCTTGAGGCAACAAATGCATGGGTGACAGTGGTCAGGTCGGAAGCCAAGATATAGGGGGGAATCAAGCTGTTATGCATAACAAAAGACAAAAGTCCTTTTGCTCCACAAAGCTAACTCACTAAACAAGAAAGCATCAAAATGCCACATTCCAAGGATGTTGCTTAAGAGGAGGGCCTACACCCCTCAAGTCAAAGACCAGCAGTATTAGCAAGATAAAAGTTCTGGGACATTGGCTCCTTCAACTCAATTCTTTACCATCATATGACATCACAACAAAAACTGGTGTGCTTAGGATCACCACAAGCCACCAAATGTTGCTCGACTCACACAGGTTTTACAGTTACCTGATCATGCAGTTGGAAACCTCAAAACCCGTCCTATATCTTGGCAATACTGATGCTGTGGGTGAACAGCTCCTTGAAGGGGCTCAAACCAAGGCAAATAACGGACAAGATAACTTTGAACCACCAAGAAGTTTCCATTCTTCAAGACAGAGAAAAAGAAAACTACTCTTCAAACTTGTTTTGTGCCCTGCAACTGAAAGACATGACTTCTAGTAGCAGGACAGACAACCATCAATGGCTTTCCATATAGCTAGTGCCATCCTGTCATGTACGACTGTCTTCAAATGCTTTTAACTGTCGGTTCTAAAGCAACACAGAAATTTTAGGAAGGCCAGTAAGCATTAACACATGAAAGCAGTAGAAAGTGGTTTGCCAAATCCCTCAGACAGACAACTATGGCAGGTTCAGCCACCTTAAAAGGCTACAGGAAAGCCCACACTCCATGCTGGTTGGGAAACAGCAAGGCACTGCAGGTCAACAGATTACCTTTCTGCTGCAAACACCCCTCTAGAATAATTCAACTCCACTAGGTGAGAAAGATGTCCAAACTCCTTGCAGACCATGAATCCACCCACTCAACGAGGAAAGCCTGGAGGCTTTTCTGATGACAGTGCTAGGCCTTCTCAAAGCAGAGTGCCTTGACAAAACGCATGACATTGCTCCAAGGTCCAGAGAGAAAGGAAGAAAGAACTTTAGTTGCCCAGTCAACATCACATTCCCTAAAGAGGTAGATATGGCCTTAGTTGATCACTAAGGGCCTTTCCAAAGGGGCCTGGGAGGAGTCACAGTGCGGGGGGATGGGTGGAGGCCACAGCGGGTGTGCAGCCCGTTGCACACCCATCTCCACACAGAGGCAACTCCATTTTCTCCAGTGGACACTTTCATACAAGACACTCTCCACCCACTATACAGGGCACCCATAGAGCAACAGTCAGTCCTGCAAAATGTATAGTGGGTGGAAAGTGTCTTGTGAGAAAATGCCCAATGCCTCCGCGCGTGGGGGGGATCAGCGGAGATGAGTGAAGCGTGAGTGCGCATGCACTCCCGCCTAGCCCCACTGGCAATTGTATGGATGGCCCCGCCTTACCCACCCAGTTGCCCACATGGGCGGGGGGGGGGGAGTGGGGGCGGAATTGGCCCTGGCATCTACTGTGAAAAAGGCCTAAATCAGGCAAGGATATGCGCCCAGACAGCATCATTGCAGAGTTTCTGAAAAAGCTAGGTCAGGGTGGCCATGACTGGTTGGGTACACTTATCACCATGCATCTCTCTGGCCATAACACTCAAAGTAACAGCAGCAGGCAAAAGGTCATTGTAATTCCAAAATTGGGGAAAGCGGCCAATGCTCTAAAAGAAGTACAAGCTGTTCTCATTATCGTACAAAGGTTTGGCAAGGAAGCCAGTTCAGAAACCTGCACCCTTCTTCTAGGATTACATCCCTAAAGAGCAACCCGGATTCAGCCTGGGATGGAGCACCTGTGATCAGGTAATTGCAGTGATGATGACCAAGGCACACTGAAATCAGCAATGGCCCTTGCCTGCAGCACATGACACCTTCTTGAAGGACAGTCTGCTTCTGAACGTGCTAAAAATAGTAAAATATTTTTCAATGCACTGACAACAGCACTCAACCAACCACAAGTTCTCTATATTTCTAATGATACAGACTAGCAGGACACCTTGGGGTCCCATGAGGCTCCATTAGTCTTAAATAGCTATATCAGCAATAGGCCACCATCTAGTCAAATAAATCTGGATATACCAAAAAGCTCATACCCACCAGCCAAGCAGAATGCTTCCACACAGGAGATATGGAAAACTGGAGTACTGTAATAGTCTATGTCATCTTCAACAAAGTTTTTAAGAACAGTTGTCTATGCATTGCACCTGAACCACCTTTCTGGTCCCCACAACCTTCCATACTGCCAGAATCTGATGGAGAGGATGCCAAGAAAAAGGCAAGGAGCAACAAAATCCACAAAATAGCTATGGTAGGCAGAGGAGCAGACATCTACACCTTGGGGACAAGTACACTGGCCCTCATCTCCTCAAGTAGCTGAACACTGCACGCCGATAAGAGCAGGTAGTGCAACTGAATGCTGTATGAGAGCCGTGCAGGATGCTGAACTCAACACTGACAGTGTTGTCCCCAACCCGCCTGCATCTCTTACCACCTTCTTTCCAAAGCAATGCTATGAGAATATGACCAGGCAATATTGAGCCCATACTTCCCTATCTGCAAAGTGAATCTCTATACTATTTTAACCACTCCTATTCCAGTGATCGTACACACATGCAAATACAGTTTCTGCTTATCCAGAAGAAACTGAAGCAGCAGTCCTAGGGCTTGGATTCACAGCCCATGTGCCATGTGGACCCAGGTCTGAGGCTCCTACAAGGCAGTGGGAGGTAGAGGCTGTCCCACTCCTCATCTCATCTGCTGTTTGGCAGGGATCAGGACATCTCCACCCACACCGAAGCGCTGCAAGAACAAAGGGCTGTCTAGGGGAGCTGCTGGCAGACTGGGAGTGCTCTGCAGTTGGAGAAGAACCCAGGCTTCTGCCAGCAGAGCGGTAGGTGCAAACTCACATCTCAGTCACACTAAAACTCTTGCTACAGGTGTTCACGCACTTTGTTCTACACAGGCATAGAGAACACGTGGGAATACCTGAAGAATAAAAGTCAAAAGACAAATGGCAGAGGTCATGGGGCAACAATGGGGTCAAGAATCAAGGACTCTACAGGCCAACCATCTATATTCATCCCATGACAAAATATAGATCATCATGGCTAGGGCTAAGATTTAGGCCACTTTCAGACATCCTGGCCCCCATCCCCATGCATATTTTGGCTGCGGGGGGAACGCGCAGCCAGAATATGCATGGGGACTGGCCGGTCTGAAAGGCGCCCCATCCCCACCCCCCGGCACGGCTTTGCCGGCAGAGACGAGCAGGGATGCAGGAGCAGGAAATCGAGCTCTGCATCCCTGTGTGTCTCTGCTGTCAAAGCCGCATGCGGGGGGCTTTCACACCGGCCGATCCCCACACGTATTCTGGCTGCGCATTCTCCCCCCCCTCAGCCAGAATATGCATGGAGGGGCCATGTCTGAAAGTGGCCCAAGTTACGGTAGTGACGGGGGTAATGTTTTTAGCGATTCCCCCCACCCTGACTTTTACAGCTTTTCCACGACTTCCATGATTTTTGCCTAAAAAACACCGGAGGAGCCACCTCCAACTCACTCCAGAGAAGAGAAGTGTCACCGAGAAGAGCGGTGTGGAGACCACAGTCAGCACCGGCTGCCATCTCCAGGGTTCTCCAAACTCCTCCGCTTCAGAGCACGGTGTGGCTAGAGGCAGAGGGCAGAGCTTGAGAAGAGCCACCCAGAAGAGCAGCATGGATACCGCACTCAGCACCTGCTGCCGCACTCACGTGTTGCTCCAAACCCCTCCCCTTCTGAGCGTGGTGTGGCTAGAGGCAGAGGGCGGGGTCAGAGCTAGAAAAGACATCATGGAGGAGACAGGATTCAAACACATGGCAAGGTGTAAGGGGGTTGCAGATCCCCCCACACACCAGTAGGACACACCAGTCTCAGCATGTTACAAGACTCTGTCATGCCTGCTCCACATGCAATCTTACAGGGGGGCTGTCACAGAGGAACATAGGGTCACACACGTGTAACACGGGCCTACATGTAGACTACAAGTCTGGTAAATATGTAAAGCAAAAGGTTCCACATGTATGTAATGTTACAACTGAGAACTGTAAAACCCAAATCAGAGCT
>QEPC01015465.1:1428933-1450337 GCA_003113815.1 Sphenodon punctatus | reverse complement strand
CCCCCCCCCCCCCCCGTCTCTAATTGACCACCAGTGTAATCTTTGGTCTGAATTCCAAGTTTATGCAGCATAATACACAGCTTTTAAAAGGGAACCCAGCCTTATCTGCTCATAAACAGTCTTTTCATACTGTTTCTGTACACTGTGGGAAAATGGGTGCTGTCTGTTCTGCTACAATGGCATCTTCACAAGTTATTCACACATGTAAAAAAAAACTTCAAAGGTAACAGAGCTTTTGATGGCTGATGGGCACAAACCAATTATAGAGAAATACTAAGGGTCAGACTTCCAATTCATTTGAGGCGAGTTTCTCTAACCCTCCGCCCCCCCCCCCCCCCCCAATAATAAGGCTTCACACATAACCGCGTCACCATTTCAGAATCCTCATGGCCTTGAATTTCCTTTCTCCACAAGTGCGGCTATATCCAGTTTGAAGTCTTCTCCTATTTTAATGTACTTGCCAAAAACTATAAAAAGCCAGCAACACCTCCACAAGTTATGAACTACTGACATAATACAGTAGTTCAACATGTATTTCACATCCTTCCAAGTGTTACACAGAAGGTAAGTGTCTCAGAAGGGATATCTGAATTTCAGCAACTGGCATTAATCAACAAAAGAAATAAGGACTATTTTCAAGCACTGGCAATTGTAATCCTACATAAGCCACATGTAAATGCACTAAGATTAATCAAGTTGTTCTGAGGCCCTGCATTTCTTTCCCACAAATTGGAGATTTGCATCTCAACAATTTTTAAGAAAACCTTTCAACCCATGGAGTTGGCATTTAGCAATAGTATTCAACACTGGTAAATTTCAGCCACCAGCTTCAGAGTTCTCATAAAAGGGAGGAGAACACTTCAGAACCATCTGCATGTTTTCTACAAGTTATATGGGAAACATTTATTGTATGACTCATTAAAAAGCAACCAGGATTACCTTCTAACACATAAATGACATGACTGCATGAATTCAAGAGTTATGTTTATGCCCGTTATAATTTAAAAGGTCAAGAGAACCTGCATCCTCGCAATCTTTTCTGAAAGAAACACACACAACTTTCCCATACTTCAAAAAGATCATCAGAGATCTAAAGAGCAAAGATCTACAGAAGTGTGTTAAACTCCCTTCCCTGGGGCCCTCCTGAACTCTCCGAGATAGTTTTACTGCACATCAGATGTCCTAATTCTGCCTTTTATAGAGGCCATTTTCTGTACTGTTCCTTTTCCACATTGTGCACTTTCCCAACCTCGGATGGCTCCAGAACACAAGTCAGTACCAATACACAAGCAGCCACTAGTACCACAACAAATAAGGATTGTGATTTGTCAAGATTTACCCTTTTAAAGGCACAATTTTGTCCATACTATGCCTCTCTTGCCATTAAAATTCATAGATTCATACGTTTAGAAATCCACAGACTCCACTGCCATCAGAGTCTGGTGCCTACATAGCACAAGCTATCAGGCTTTGAAAAAGCAGCAGCACTTCATGCAGCAACGAGTACACAAAACTCCCACAACAAGTAGTCAGCAGCTAGTTCTTACAGCTCCCAAAGGAAACTATAAGCACAAGCCACGCCAGGAAGCCATAACAACTCGGGAAAGTTGGCCATCAGTCATAGAAACACACCATTCCATACAGGTTGTAAGGATGCTATGTTCAGATTTCCAAGCAACTATGCAAGTTTTCATTTATTAAATATATTAGAACTAAATAAGTTCTCTGCAAGATTCCCTTGCCTCAAGTAAGAAACAAGAATAATAAAATGTGAGGTTTCTTTATTCCATAAGCCATGTGACAATATGTCTAACTGTGGCACACATCCCTCAAAATCTTGATGCATTTTTAAAAAGTATTAATACAACTGATGAAGTCATTCCGTCCCCCCCCCCGGACTCCAAAAAAGAATTTTGAGTCCAATTAATGTATTATTCATTAGACACTTGACAGTGAAGAGATGTGCCATCCATTCTGAAAAAGAGCTTTCAGTGCTGTGATAAATGCACTGATAGTTCAGTGGCAGGAACAGAACAGAGTCCAGGCATTAACGGCCATTACTTTAGCTACTTGCAAATTCTGACCCAAATTGAACCCATTGGACGCAAAGTGGGATCAACAGACATTCATGCTGCGTGTCTGGTGGATCAACACAGGTCAGAATTGCCTCATTTCAATGAGGTGACTAGTGGGGACAGCATGGCAGCGGTTTTGGGTGGGGTTGAGAGGGGTTTGGGGGGTGAAGGTGGGCCAGCATGGGGTGGGATGAGGGAAAAGGTTGTTGGAGTTTTTCTGTTGTATATGTTTTTTATAAGCTGTTTTATAACATCCTGAGCCATTCAGGAAGGGCAGGGTAAAAACTGGAAAGAGAAATAATACATTAACATGCTTGTCATATAGATCTTTGTTTAATTTATTTTTGTAATTCAATAAACTACCAAATCTAATTTTAAAAACGTAGTCATTTATTGTGAGCTAGCATCACTTGTGAAAGGTGCAGGTGAGACACCATGATGTGTCAGTATCAGAATGATTTAGGTTATTTAAGTAAGATTAGTCCCTTCTCCCAACAGTAAAACAAACCGTTTCCAGAAGGAGGTTCAATATCTGTGGGCCAGAGAGTTTTCACATATGAAAGAACAGGCCAAGAAGCAGCCTGAGAGTTAGTGTGGACAGCTTCGGCCTGCTGCACACTACAGAGTCTATGCGAGGTCTCTGCAGGAATGAATTTATTATTATTATTATTATTATTAACAAACATTTATATAGCGCCAGCAGTGTACATGGCACTTTACAAAGTAATAAAATAGACACGGTCCCTGCCCCTAGGGCTTACAATCTGAGCGACAGGAGCTGGGGGAGAGACATAGGAAGGGGAACAGAGGGAGAGACAAGGGGTCCAACATTCATGAAGATGCGAGGTCTCAAGTGCACGTACTTGGCTTGGTTACGATGAGAATGACAGCAGGCAGGTCCATGTGGCAAGGATAAGGGTAAACAGATCGTAGGTATAGGAATAGTGGCTCAGCAGGATAAAGAGTCAGACAGAGCAGAGCGAAAGAGGTGAGTTTTAAGGAGAGATTTGAAGGTATGAAGGGAGGGGGCAAGGCGGATGTGGACAGGGAGGGAGTTCCAGGCATGGGGGGCAGCAAGTGAGAAGGGACGAAGGCGCTTAGGGGAGCAGGGAAGGCGTGGAAGGGTGAGAGAAGGGACAGAGGAGGAGCGAAGTGCACGGGCTGGAGTATGGAGGGCGATAAGTGCAGAGAGGTAGGGGGGAGCAAGGTTGTGAAGAGCTTTATAGGTGAAGACTAGGAGCTTGTGCAGGATTCGTTCAGGAAGGGGAAGCCAGTGAAGCGAAGAGAGGAGGGGCTGCACATGGTCGAAGCGACTGGCGAGGTAGATGACCCTGGCAGCAGAGTTTTGGACAGAGATGAGGGGAGAAAGGTGAGACCGGGGAAGGCCAGTGAGAAGGAGGTTACAGTAATCGAGGCGAGAGATGACCAGAGCATGAACAAGAGTTTTGGCAGACGAGACAGAGAGAAAAGGGCGAATCTTAGCAATGTTATGGAGGGAGAAGCGACAGGATTTAGCAACAGAGTCAATGTAGGGTTTAAAAGAAAGGGCTGAGTCAAAGATGAAGCCTAGGCTACGGGCTTGGGGGACAGGCAGGATGGTGACTCCATCAATAGTTATTGACAGTGAGGAAGGAGAGGAAGGATGAGGGGGGAAGATAAGGAGTTCAGTTTTAGCCATGTTGAGTTTGAGTTGACGTTGAGACATCCAGGTAGAGATGTCAGAGAGACAGTTGATGAGACGAGCTTGAACAGAGGGAGAGAGAGAGGGAGTAGAGAGATAGAGTTGAGTGTCATCAGCATAGAGGTGGTATTGGAAGCCATGGGAGGCAATGAGTTTGCCTAAGGATGAGGTATAGATCGAGAAGAGGAGAGGGCCAAGAACAGAGCCTTGAGGAACACCAACTGAGAGGGGGAAGGAGGAGGAGGTGGAGTTGGAGAGAGACACATTAAAGGAGCGGTCAGAGAGGTAGGAGGAGAACCAGTTATGGACAGAGCCACAAAAGCCAAGGGAGTGAAGGGAATCCAGCAAGAGTGAGTGGTCAACAGTATCGAAGGCAGCAGAGAGATCAAGGAGGACAAGAATGGAATAGAGACGTTTAGATTTAGCCACCAGAAGATCGTTGGTGATCTTAGCGAGAGCAGTTTCAGTAGAATGAAGGGGGCGGAAGCCAGATTGGAGGGGGTCAAGGGAGGAGTTGGAGGATAGGAAGTCAAGGCAGCGGGAGTAGACAACACGTTCAAGCAGCTTGGAAGCAAAAGGAAGGAGTGAGACAGGACGATAGCTAGAAGGGTCAGAGGGGTCAAGAGTGGACTTTTTGAGAATAGGAGAGACTGTGGCATGTTTGAAGGCAGAAGGGAAAGAGCCAGTAGAGAGGGAGAGGTTGATGATGTGCAGGAAGGAAGGGGCGACAGTGGGAGTAATGGAGGTGAGGAGGCGGGAAGGAATGGGATCAAGGGGGCAAGTGGAAGGGTTGGAGGGTTAGTTAGTTTATTTATTCCAGTTTCTATCCCACCCTTCCCCTAAGGCTCAGAGCGGCTTACATGATAAAATCATCATAAAAATACAATAAAACTCAATTTAAAAACCTCATTAAAACCCACCCTCACCCCGAAACCCTCCTACCTCAACCCCTAACCCTGCCTACCAAATGCTTTGCTAAAGAGAAACATTTTACACCGCTTCTGGCTCGGGCTCTGACGGAAAGTTCCATATCATAGGGGCAGCAACCAAGAACGACTCTCTGCCGGCCCTTGTCGTACAAACAAGATTAGCAAGTGATACCCACAGGAGAGCACTCTCGGCCAACCGCAGGGGTCACAACGGAGGATGGAAGGAAAGGCAGTCTTTCCAATGTGGGGCCCAGGCTGTTTAGGGCTTTAAATGTCAGAACCAGAACCTTGAATTGTGCCCGGAAGGCTTTAGGGAGCCAGTGCAGATTGTAGAGCACTGGTGTAATGTGCTCGCAGTGACCCACTCTCGAAAGGAGCCGGGTTACTGCATACTGCACTAGCTGCAGCTTCTGGACAGTCATCAAGGGCAACCCCACGTAGAGCACATTGCAGTAGTCTAGCCTCAAGGTGATGAAAGCATAGATGGCAGCAGCCAGATCGGAGTCAGAAAGAAAGGGACACCGCCGCCTCACCAGATGGGAGCTGGTGAAAAGCACTCCTGGCTGCCACCACAACCTGATGTTCAAGGCGCAGCAAAGGGTCTAGAAGCACTCCAAGGCTGCAAACCCCAACAAATCCCCTCAACAACAAGGGTCCCAATCCCCTCCAAGACACAAGATCAGCCAGTCATCATCACTTCAGTCTTAATTGGATTCCGCTTCAATCGGCTCACTCTCATCTAGTCCCCAACAGCAGCCAGGCATTGGGTAAGTACCGAGGGCGTGGGATGGATGAAAAAGTGAGGTAGAGCTGGGTGTCATCAGCATACTGATGGCTCTTCATTCCAAACTTCTGGATGATCTCACCCAGCAGCTTCAGATACACATTGAACAAGAGGGTAGACAGAACAGAACACTGTAGGATACCACAGGTGAGGTCCTGCGTGAGGGGATGAGCAACCATTGCATTATCAATATACCCCTGTCCTGACAGAACACCACATCACTGGATGATGCTCTCTATGGGGCTATGCGCTCATGCATATTCCTGAGTGTGCAAGAAAAACAACAACTGAGCAGCAGACAAGGGCTTGGATCCCGACTTAGCCTCTAACACTGGGACCCACAGGTAAAGGGTACTGAGATAAGGGATATAAGGAGCAGACTAGGCCCTCCTGCCCTAAGTGGTGTAGATAAATGGGCTGTCTGAGGCCGCTTTTATACGAGGAGCTGAAAAGCACCTCCTGAGTCCCGCGTTGAAAGAAAAGCCACGCGGGGAGTGTTTAGAACAACTTAATTACTATGCGTGCAGCTGGACAACTTCATTTACTGTGCATGGTTAGGGAGACTACTCTTCCTAAAGGATTGGTTTTCTGCACTGTAATTTTGTGCATTTTTTTCCCCAGTGGCAATCAAAATTCTGTAATAAAAACTGCTTTTTAAAAGAAGAAATGTTATTTCTTGTTTCCATATGCAATAAAAAAACTGAACATACTTAAGCAGCTCCAGGGTTTTGTGATCCAGGACAAGCCTTGGATTTCCAGTCAGGTCTAGTTCCTGTAGTTTTGGAGGCAGGTTTTGAGGCAATGTGATTTCAGTCAGTTCATTGCAGCTCAGGTCCACGCACTAGAGAAAGAAGTGGAAACAGTAAAGAAAGGGAAAGATCTTTGAAAAATGCCAGTTCTGTCACAAGGTCCCGACTCCTGTACTTTTCTGGGTAAACGTAACAGCAGCATTTGTGCGATACCCAAATTGGGAGATCTCACATCATTCGCGTTTACAGTTCCATCATAAAAAGCATTAAGCCGTTTTACTTAATGGAAAATAAGCACTCTTGTAGTCTTCCAAGATGACACAAATCACCTGAAATGAATGGTGCTCTCTCAGTTTTCCTGCTTCTTGCAAAACACGGCAGGGTTTGTTGGCTGCTCATATATCAGTGCAATTATCTTGCCATTACAGAGTAAGCACTAGACAGGGACATACTGCAAATCCTGGAGCTGATTCGTAGGAGAACTGTTCACCAGCTGATTGGCATTCAGAGCTGCAGTCTGTCCACAGACCTGGCTACAGGCTGTAGGTTTATACAATTCTTTCAGGAACAGGGGTACTCCTGGGGAAACATAACATGTTTGTTTTAAAATTTACCTAGAATTCTTAAAAGATGTAACTGACTTTTCCTAATAGCAATATTTTTCTTTGAGAACATACTTCATCTGGACTTGTTTGAACTACTCCCTACCATTTGCAAGCTAGAATATTGCTTTGCTTTCTGGGTAATGGTACAAAATTATTATGGATCACATGCTACTTTGGCCACTCCAAAAGGCTGAATTAAAATTTGGATTGAAGACTGCATAAAGGCATTCGGCATGTCCATCTAGACATACAGTTTAGAGATTGGGTGTGCAGCAGCAGATGCCTGAAAATTAACAACAAATTAATCAGAATGCCTCATGGTAAATATTCTCCATTTTCCATGGGAAACAACATTTTATTCTTTAACACTGGCAAAATATTTTATTTAGCTTCTTCTACTGCGGCTATGATAGTGCCACATGTTTTATTTAAAAAAAAACCTGAAAAAGATCAGTTTAAGTACAAGGAGGAAGAGGGCACTATTCAATTATAGTGGCTTCTTTGGAGCACTGCAAAGAGAAGGCAGGATTAATAATTTCACAGTTTTTGTGTAATTTACCCAATGCTGTATAACACACAATGCCCAGGAAACGTCCCATTCCTGAAAGAATTGTTTAATAGTCAAATGTTTCTGTGATTTATCAATGTCCTTGGGTCTGTCCACTCTGTAATGGAGTCTGTAACTGGGTAATGTTTTGCCTGGCTCTGAACACAATGCCCACACACAGCTGTCAAAATTGCAATGGAGTGATTGCCTGCAAACCTTGCCAGGGGTTTAGGCTTCCACATAATTATTTTACTATAAGCAGGTCTAAAACTTATTTTACTGTGGAAATCAGGGCTGGGTCCACGTTAGGTCCGGTCAGGCAGTGCAACTACACCAGTCCTCATGTGTTGCGCCCCCCCGCCAATACTTCTAGTCCATGAATAATCTTGAAATGGCAACATGAAAGCAAGCAGCACTTGTTCAAAATATGGGCCCTTAGGGACTCAAACACGGGAGCTGTGCCCTGTGGCATTTTAGCAGAGGCCCCCGACTTCCCGGGATTTGACTCTGGTGGAAATTCAACCTTCGGAACATGGGTTGAATAACCACGACCTCCTCCTCCACACTATGTGCTGTTCTGCGTATGCATCCTCTGCCCCCTGCAAGGTGGCATCAGGCACCTTCTTAGACTTGCTGTTAGAGTTAAGGAGTACAGAAGATTTGGATACACAGTCTTGGATGAGTGGCAGTAACCCAACTTAACCTGGTTTGAAAGACACACAATAGTACTGGTGGCGTAGATAATGGGCCCAGCATATTAGCCACATGCTATTTCTAACATTATATGCTTTCTTAATTTAAACGTTCCCATCCAAACTGCATACCTTGATTTCAGTAAGTTGCATGACTTCTGGGAAGACTTCGATGCAGTTGGAGTGAGCAATCACTGTATGCATTCTCCTGCAGTTCATGATGGTGGTTGGAATGGATTTCAATTTGTTCCCACTAACATCCATTTCTTCCAATTCTTCAAGTTTGGCCATTTTACTACAAAAATGAAACAAAGGGGTGAATTATTTTTTATTATGCTCTGTCTAAAAAACAAGCCACAATGAACTTGGAGCAGTGCCTTTATTTATATGCCAATCCCAGTGAAGTGAACCAGTGTCTGCTGCTATCTCATGCCGGTGACAGACGTGGGGTGCTTTCACACCTTCCATTTTACCCAGCAAAGACTACCAAAAAGCCTGATGAAGATCTGTGACAAAATTACCCCTTGGGGCTTTCCTGCGATATGTGAACTCTTGCACTGTGTGGGAAACGTATAGTGGTCCAGGACTGGCTTTACCTTAGGCAGATGTAGGTGGCTGCCTAAGGTGACAAATGTGCAAGCAGCAGTATTACATATGCTGTGCTACGGGTTTCAAAACAGAGTGCCCTTTCTCCACTCACTCCAACTGACAAACATTTGGTATGGCTAGAAAAACTCACTAAAACCCAATGTTGTACTAGTCAATTGCCGAGTGTAGGAGGGAGTGCCGAGTGCTCCTGCTCTCCAACTGAAAAGCAGTGCTTCTGGCTCAAGAGTTAATGAGTGGGGGAATCTGGAGCTCTCCTCAGTGTTTGAAGTGTGGGAAGGGAGCACTTAACTCTAGAGGTTCACCCCCCCCCCAATACCCCATCAAACACTGCAGACAAAGAGTGCTCCTGGCTTTATGTGCTCAGGGCAGCAAAATGCCTAAAGCTGCCCCTACGGTGATCTGTAGAATAGGTTCCCAGAATATTTTACAGAGTGTTTCTTCCATGGCTCACTGTGGAATTTACCACATGGCAGAAGTGTTCACATGTCACAAATCAAACCCCTGGTGAATTACCAGGTGGCGCTTTGCTGCTTCCCCTATGTAATTTATTGCTAAATTATGACCTAGGGAAGTACCCTCGAATAGATGCTGCTGCCATGTTCTGCAAGTAAAATATTCATCTCCACAGGGTTGCCGTGCACTAGCATTAACATGTGTGCTCAAAGTGACCAAGCTAATCCTTATTGTGGGGAAACACCAGCTGAGTATTTTCTGCTTTTGCAGTCTCAACTGTACCACTGCCATAAAATTGAGGCGTTGCACCAAATTACTTTGGTTAAAGAAGAGCAAACTATCCATCTAGTAAGAGTAAAGGTACTGTGGGCTATTTTATGCTGTTAAGTTCAGTCTGAAAATACAGAAGTTTCCTGGAGTGGACCCAGCGACCAACAGTACTCTCAAATGTTGAGGTACCCACCTTCAGCCTAGAGCTTGAGTCTACCCCATAGGGAATGGATATGGAGCTGAAACCAAGGGTTAGTTGTTCTTTGGCAGAGACTCTTGGTTTCCGCTCTGTCTCTATTCCCCTTGGGGCGGGCTCCAACTCTGGGGTGAAGGTACCTCCATCATCAAACTAGCATGGAAATATTCCATGTTTTGCCATTCAAAATGGATTTTCACTAGGGAGAGAAGCAACAGTAAGTCACCGTACCTGGCAGGAAAGCTCTGTAGGTGATTGTAGGCCATATGCAGAATCTTTAGGTGGGGGTGGCCTGTTAGTAAGGGCACACATTTATCCGTGAGGTGGTTATTGGTCAAATACAGCTCCTGTAAGATGCTGCGAGTCTCTTCTGAAAGAGTGGCTGGAGGCAGCATTTCCAGTTTGTTGGCAGAAACATTCAGGTATCGCAGACTGCAAAACAAAAAGTGTTATACGAGTTGCAGCAGTATTGTTCTCTCTTCCTCCTTATAAAGGAATACTCGCTTACTGAAATGTGAAAAGATATGCAAGTGTTACAGTCTGAGAGGGAGTCTAGTTTTCATTTACAACATTTCAAGCTGTTGCTTAAATTGTTATTTATTTATTTATTCATATTTATACCCCGCCCCTCCTGAAACAGTTTGGGGCGACACACACACACACACACATTATACACACACACACACACACACACACACACACACACACTCTAAAATATTTTTAAAACCACTAAAAATTACAACAATTAAAGCAGGATCAGCAAACATAAAAATAAATAATACAATAAATAAGGGTGGAGGGGGATAAAAAACCCTAACCCCCCCCCCCAAAAGGCCTGGGCGAACAGCCAGGCTTTACAAATTCGCCGGAATGTTAAAAGGCTTGGGGCCAGACGAGCTTCCTCTGGAAGGGAGTTCCAAAGGCGTGGTGCGGCCACCGAGAATGCCTTCTCCATTGTGGCCCCCCGCTTAACATGGGGGACCTCCAAGAAGGCACCCCCAGCAGACTGAAGGAACCACTCTGGGGCACGGAGGGCGAGGCGGTCCTTGAGGTATGAGGGGCCCAGACCGTGAAGGGCCTTAAAGGTCAATATCAAAACCTTGAACCTGGCTCGGCATGCTATTGGCAACCAGTGCAGAGTCCGGAGCACAGGTGTTATGTGCTCCCGGCAGCCCGTCCCCGAAAGGAGACGGGCTGCCGCATTCTGCACTAGCTGCAGCCTCCTCACCAGGAACAAGGGCAGCCCCACGTAGAGCGCATTGCAGTAGCCCAGACTCGAGGTGACGAAGGTTATTACAAGTAATGACAAAGGCTATGATCAGGGCCCCGATTCTTCCGCGGAAGTACGAGCGCGCTGGACGGAGCAGCTGTTGCTGCCATCTCTGGTAAGTTAATTAATTATCTAAACGGGGGGGGGGGAGGCAAGCCCTGGCAACTGGGGAGGCTGGGGAGGGGAAGCCCCGAGGGTTTGTTCATTCCCCTTCCCCCGTAGAATCTCCTGCCCCACGTCCCCGCAGCGCAGGCTAGAAATTCTGCGCTGGGGTAAGCGGGGCAGGAGATTCCGCGGGGGGAGGGGAATTCCATGGGAAATCTGCGAATCGCAGACCCACGTTTGGCTCGGGGCCCTGTCTATGATACACAAAGCACTTACTGTGGAATATTCTATTGAAGTTTAGAAGCTAAAATTTATTCAACTTCAATAGGACTAAGGGGCTTGCAGATCACAGGTGAATTTTGTACACTTCAGTATCTTCATGGCCCCATCAAAGTTTGAGTCACTGAATGAAAATGTAACACCTCAGACACCACCAGCAGACTGGAAGAGTAATACAATGAGGAACAGAGTATGTTTAAAGCAGATTTTCAAAGATGGATTTGTCTCGCATCATTTACATACTGGATCAATTCTGAATTTGACAGGCCTGGTCTTTCAAGGCAAGTCAGAAGCATCAACGTAAAAATTAGTTTCCTGGTACTCATTGGTTCATAGGTGGCATTTCTAATGTACAATACTTAAGTGCACACTGGAGATGCCTTTACAAGAGTTACCCAAGAGTGCACCATAGATAGCAGAGATATATTTGATGTGACTCTATTGTGTAGGAGGGTGAGAAGCCTTTCTCTTCTATGACCTCTGTTTAAAATCTGCCAAATACCAGGAATGACAGCAAGCAGTTATCATTAAACGTGTATTTGGTGGTCTACGAAGGATGAACTAAAGTCTGGGTTTAGCCCCTTGTGGATTAGTGTGTCTCAGTAAGAGCAGCTTCTCCAATTGGTATCTTTGAAATTATTTTTGCAACCTCAGCCGAGAGGTCTGAAAAAGCAGAAAAAGTAAGCTATGCTCTCTGCCCTCCAAGACTCTCCTGCAGACCTATGATGAAATACACGGACAACATAGAAAAGCCTGCACTACACACACCTTCATTTGTGTAAGTAGATTTGGTGTTTGACTGGTGCATACTGCACTCTTGCGAGCAAATCTAGCAAGCAGAAGCAACTCCAACAAGAGAGTGCATGCAGCATGCTACAGCTAAGTCAATGAGGCCTTTTAGTAGTAGTAGTTGTTTTCTTCCAGAAGAGAATTAAAAGATTATTAATTTATAAAACTGATTTCCAGCCTGTTGGAACTTGCCTGCCGAAAATTAACAGGGACCTACATGCTACGGGGAAAGTCACATGGAACGCTGCAGGACTGCGGAGTGGGGGAGGAGGAGAGAATCTTTTGATCAAACAAAAACTCCATGAGCTCTAAAGGACTGAAACTAGGTTAGCTAGTTTAGACAGACATTCCGGAGGAGTCACACTCACTGAAGAGCACAGCTTAATAATCAGGATCATTTATTATTCACAGGAGTTGTGTGCTGTGACAGAAAAGCACAACTGTAAGAATTTATGGTACTTTAAATAGATACAGAAAACAGACAATTATACATCATACTGCTTTCATAAACTAAGGATGCATGCTTAGTGCCAAAATACAGGAGGAAAATAATATCATAGTTGGTACCGTACTACTTTTATTTTGAAGAATAAAATTTTGTATAAGTTTTCTTTCCTCCACTATATATTTTTTTAACAAGTACAGTGGAACAGCACCTTTAGTCTGAGAACGTAAGTGATGCTAACATTTCTGAAACCAACTATATTATCCATTGTCAAGTGCTTGCTTTGTGATCCTACACGTTGAAGCCACCTCTTTCTTTGTGCAGTATCATCACATTTGCAAACAGTGGACAGAGAAGTCACAGTTCCACCTTGATTTAGTGAGAGGTTACTGGCAGCGTAAGCATTCTATACTAGTGTCCCTAGCAATAAGCTCCTCCCCTCAACCTGAAACAGGTCGCTTGTGGGGTGCATCTATTTTCTTGGGTGAGAGGCATAGGAAGTGTCATACTTTTGCAGGGTGCGATGGAAAGTGAGAAGGAAATTAGTTGTGCTAGCAGTAGGGGAAACACCCTAATTTAAGGATTGCCACAGAAAACAAGACTAATCAAAACCAGTATCTTGCCTCTAACATTGACCAACACCAGATGTTTCTGAGGAAACGCATAAGGAGAAGGCAATTTTGGAGCAAACCATCTCCTGTTTACACCCAGTTTCTGATACCTCATCTTCATCTTCAAGGCTTTTCATGGCTTGCTCCCCCTCTCCTCTTGTATCCTGCCACATTCCTGCCTGAGAGCTTTGCTCCTCCTCTGCCGCCACCCTTGCCTGCTCACAACCTCCTTGCTCCTCTTCTAAACGTCTTTGTCCCTTCTCCCTCGGCTGCCCCTCATACCTTGCACTCCCTCCCTGGATACATTCGCTCTGCTTCCTCCCTCTCCACTTTCAAATCCCTCCTGAAAACACTTCTTCCATCAAGCCTTCCCTAGCTTGTCATGAGTGAAACTGCTTTTTCTCCCCCCTCACTCAGAATCTAGTTCCCTGTAACTAAGTGAAGCATGCGAGCCTGCAACTTCACCACCTCATGAATGTACTCTCGTTTCTCCCAACGTTCACCTCTCCCTTGTATCCCCCTCCCTTGTCTCTTAGATTGTAAGCCCCTTAGAGGTAGGAACCTATCTAACTATTGATTGTACAGTACCAGGTACATCGCTGGTGCTATATAAATATAATAATAATTTAAAATGCTTTGAGCATGAGAAGATGCATTCCCTGACCATTTCAGTCAATAATATTGATAAGCCTATCCTCCATGAAGGAGCATAAGCTCTTATTTTAATTCTTTTTCTTGTAATTTGTGGTAGAGGTAGTAAAATTTTATTGTTGTTCTGTGGATGTAACATATTACATTCACACACACCTTCTACTACATCCCACACCTCCCCGCCCCCACCCAAAAAAAACCCAAACTGAAAATTATTTGCCTCAAGTAATACAACAACATGTTATGGCACAGCTAAAAATAAGGTCTTGGAAATCCTGATTCTGTCTCTGATTTGAACATTAGGCACTCTGCCCTTTCTAGCGCTGACAGATGTCACAGCTTGGAGTTTTATGCCAAGTAGAATTCTGGCATGACCCTTCCCAATCTGCAGGAATTTACAACACTGCTAGATCGGACTTGATGCTGTCCAGCTCATTTGTACTATTCTCCGTGGTGTATCATATGAAATGACCAGATTCTGAAAATCATTAGCAGAACTGGATGGTCAGCAATGGAAAGCAACATTGTTTTAAGATCATTCAAACCAGCCCTGCCACATATGTCCAACTAGTGGCCTGCAGGCTGAATCAGATCCACAGTAGGTTTCCATCCAGCCCGGAACCTTAAAATCAAATTTTATTAAATATTTTCTAAATAAAACATTAAAATTCCAGAATGCTGTCAGGCAATAACAGCTCTGCAGGTTTAACTTGCAGAGTGTGTTTTAATCAGTCTAAACAGTGTTTGAGTATCCTTGCACTATAGAAATAACACCACCGACTGCGTGCAGAGAACTTTGCACGCAATCTGGCCTGCAGTGGGGCCAAGAGGTTGGACAACGATTCCAAAGATCTGTGCTGTACTACTCAGGAGGGGACTCTGGGCCACCCCAATTCATACTACATAAATCACCCTCAACCCCCCCCTTGTAAAATATGATTACATAATTTCTACGCTTATGCTCAGGACAATTAGTTACTATTGGCTTTCCCATCTGTAACTGATCACCACAAAGAGACCAAACAACAATATCCTAACTGTGGTTACATCAAATATTAAGCGGAAACGACACATGAGAAATCTGTTCATATAAAAAAAACTTCAAGCTGATCGAAGAAACATTTATGATGGATTCTACTGCTTTACTACTCAATGGCATTCTCTCTTTTAATGCACGAAGTTGCTGCTACAACCGGGGACATTAAGAACATCCATAAAAACCAATCAACAATTCTTCAAAGATAGCTCAGGAAAATATTAATTTGAAACTAAGGAATACCTTTAAACGCACAATATTTAGGCACATTTATGGAATTCTTTTCACATTTATTTAGCTGGCAGAGCCTAGCCAAGGATGTTCCCAGCACAGCTCATTGTCTTTACAACCTTTCAAAATGGCTAGGCATTGCAAATTCCCATGTTTGAGAAGTTCACCACACAGAAATAAATCTTACATTATCCCCATGGCAATTTTACTTGGAATTCAGCCATTCCCTTCACTCCGGCGTCTGCACTCAACCTAATTCACGTGTCTGCAGATAGCCCACTCAAACTACTTATTAGATGGAAACAGAACATTAAGCATAAGAGACTAGTCTAAAATTAACTCTTCTCCTTTTAGACACCATCCACACACTACACCACACGTGTATGAGAAAATTAAACATGTATGAACTTGAATTTAATAACCACCACATATGCCAGAAAATAATATACTGAGAGGAATGTGAATTAACAAGTGCTGAAGAATCATTACAGAGAGTATGTAAGAGCATTAAGATATTGGCAAGGGTAGGAAACCGTTAACTTCTTCAGATTGCAAAAACTCCTCCAGGGTAATAATATAAACACTGAATGCTGGTCAGAACAAGCCGCCTTCAATTTTAAAAAATGCTAGAGTACAACTCCCTCTATTTATATATTTTCAGTTTTAACAAGGTAAAAGAAATCATAAGATTCTGCCAGCAAGTTTGCTAAAAATTAAGGCAAGACATTGCTTTTGCTTCGTTGAAGTTTCCAAAAATGTATATTGTGAAGATTAAAAAAAGAAGAGTGGCTACAAATACAAAAGTCAAAGAAGATAAAAACCAACACAGTTTAGCCTGTGAGAGCACCGACAAATTCACACCAACAAAGTACATTTGCATAAAAATAAGTTTACATGAGCAAATTTTGTTGAAACTGAAAGACTCCAGGTCAGTGTGTGTCCCAACTAGTATAAACTCAGATTATATAACACAGCTGCTTAAAGTGAAAAACCAAAACACGCCCTCCCTTAAAAAAAAAACCCTTCATCCAGAATTTCTAAATTCACACGAGAAAATGAATTGAAAACAAGCTGTACAAAAGCCTTGGTCAGGCGAAACAATAATAAATTGATAGCGCGTCTGGCAAAGACACCTTAGCCTGGGCCTGCCTTAAAATTGACAGGGCCCAGGGCAAAGATAAAGCGCGGCGTCCCTGGTGGCCCACACCTCCCTCCCATCAAGACGACAGTAGGAATAGGCTACCCAGTTCGTTTTGGTTCCCTTTCCAGCTCCTGTCATCCCTCAAATTAACAGGGAGACTAAGAGGTTTAGCCTTTCTGTAGGGTCCTGGTGGCATTCTGTCCATTTCACAATAGTTACCGCAAAATATCAGGTCTGAAGCTGTGTTAAGCTTGCATTCAGTTATCATTTGACCCTACTCAGAACCAATCTCATTAAGCCTGACTCAGTCTTTCCACTCTCCTAACATCTGTACATCTCATTCATCCTATATTTAGCTAATAAATGTTCATATTTACAAAGACAAATCTCCTGCAATTAATTAATATTCAACATACTACAATACTATAGTAATATAGCAAAATCCTTCCAATGAAGAGTTTTGCTTTATAAATATCAGGTGCCAATATGCAGCTGATGGTAGAGAGCTGGACAGTCTTATAAAGAAGAAATAATTCAGCCTATTATATTATAAACAATAGAAGCAGCAGAGGAGCTCAGAGTTGTGAGAATGCAGGTGCAAAGATGAAGGTTAAAATCTTTTTTGGCAGTTTTCTCCATCAAACCCCCAGTCCTCACAGGAATTCTTCATTTTCACAGCAGCATCTGCTGGTGAGAACTGAATTGATTATGCTCAGCTCCCTGTTGTGTTCAGTTCAGCCAAGAAAGCCCCCACCCTTCAAGAAAGATTTCTGCCAAGTGATCAAGATCTGAACTTTTTCCAGAGTACTCAACAGAACCAAATTCCATCATGATTATTATGGGAACAGAGCAAGAAGCCACGTTCTTAGGAACTTATGGCTTAACAGAATACAAGTGTCTCTACAACCACTTGAGATGACAACAGTTTAAAAATAGGATTTAAAAAATCCCCAAACTAACATCAAGCAGTGCATCAAGTTCCTGTGCTAGATTTACAGCTCTAGAATAAAACTCCCCCGTCTGTTTGCTTTAATACTGTATGCATTTAAGGAGGATGCTGGTGACATTGAAAAGTTTGCTGCAAAGCTCAAGTTTCTCTCTCTCTCTTTTCTTCTCTTCTTGAAGAATTTTAATGCAATTTTTACTAGAGCAGCATTTTTCAGCATGCATCAATGCACTAGTTTTTTCTATACTTTGGAGCCATAAAGAGATGCCGATGTTAAAATAAAAAGCATCTGCAGCAACGTAGCAATGCGCCTCAGACATATCAGATGCAAGGATATTCAGAGTTAAATACAGATGGAAATGATTGACAGAGCACACATGAAGTAGTACTTTAATGTGATGTGTGTCTATAAATCATCTTCCATTGGATGGAAGGAGGATATCAAGGTGCAACACAAATGCGCTAGGGATGTGCACAGCAACTCATTTTTGCTTTTCATTTCATTTTCATTATTAGAAAGTCATTCGTTTTTGCTATATTTCGTTAGTCTTTGTTTCGTTTTTGATTTCCCATTGGTTTCAATGGAAAACCAGTTGCAACTTTTTAATTTTTCATCCAATTTTGATGTAATGTGGTGGGATTATACCCCCCAATGGATGGCATTACCTGTGCCAAAGTTCAGAATGAATGGTTAAAGGGATCCCATTTTATAAGCAGTTGAAATTTGTTATTTTACAAAATTCTGTGTACACATTTCCGGCTGTAACATCTTTGTTTTCTATCGGATGTAACTTGGCAAGATTATACCCCTCCCCAAGGGTACTATGCCTGCCAAAGTTCAAAAGGATTGGATAAAGGGTCCCAATGTTGTAAGCCATTTACTTTTAAATGCATTTCTAGCTCTAACATCTTTGTATTCCAGTCAGTGCACATGAAATTTAGAACACTTCAATCGCAGACTTTTAGGAGCATCTCTGCCAAATATCAAAAGGATCTGATAAAGGGTCCCAAAATTATATGCCTACACAGCATCTGGGGAGCCTATGCCAGGGATTCTCTCATGTTTGTCACTGTGGTACAAAATGTGTTTGTGATGCCAATTGGCCAAAGAAGTGTCACCCATATATCATTCTGTGCTGTGACCACCACTACCCCTCTCCCTCACTTATTACTGGGAAGTTGGAAGCATCTGCGTAGGAAAGACCCAATAAGGGAATCTCTAATGTCCTCTATTACTGTGCAGTAACAAAAGGTATACAGTAGCAGTATAAGCTAAAGTCAAGACAACATAAGAGTACTGCTACACAAATGAACAAATGTTCTAAATTTAATACAAAAGAGAAAAATTCACAAAAACACATGAAAACCCGAAATGGGTGTTGAAGTTGCTGTTCACTGAAGTGCAGGAAAACACAGAAGCATATGAAAGACCCAACGTTTCGCCAGAAAATCTGGCTTCCTCAAGGGCGTGTACAAGCTTCTTTCTGATATGCAGTAGAAGAGCCAATAAGGGATTCTCTAATGTTCTCTATCAATGTGCTGCAGGATGTGATTGCAAAGACAATTAGCCAACCTGGATGTGTGAACCATGTCTCCTGATTGCTGGGATGCTTCCCGCTGCCCTCTGCCTTGCTGCCTGAAGTCCCAGTTATGTCCCTTCTATGCTCGCCTCAGAGTCACCCAGGATTGGTCCTGGCAAGCTGGAAGCATGCAGTAAGAGAGGCAATCACATCTCTGTCCCAGCCAGGGTGTCTTTGAAATGTCAAGCCAATTGGCCAGAGGATATATCTGTCATCTCTGCTGTTTGGCAGAGACTTCAGTCTGGGCAGGCCCCAGGTGCATGGGGGTGTCTGTCAGCTTGCAGACAAAACCCCAGAAGGAGGGAGAAGGGTGTTGGGCAGCACCCCAGGTGCATGGGGATTGGATTTATGTAGCTAGCTGAACTCTTGAAGTGAGCTCTAGGACACACACACAAAAAGCCTGCCAGCAAAGTCTGAGAAAACGCTCTGACCAAAGCCAGAACTAACCACAGACAAAGAGCAAGCCAAAGAACAGCAGCTTATATCTACCCTTTATGCCCACCCTGAAGCCACCACTGATTGGTCCTCCTGTAAAGGTGGAAGCCTGCAGTAACTGGCCAGTGAATGTGCCTGTCTGTTGGGCTGCTTCCACCCCTTTTACAGCCACCTGCCCACTGTCATGCCTGTCTCTGAATGGCACTGAATATACCTATATCCCTGAATAACTATATACCTGAATAACGGAAGTCCACTATATACCTGAATAACTCAAGTCTTCAAGAGGGAAACTTCAATTGCTTATAACATTTGGGCCCTTTATCAAATCTTTCTACAATCTGGCAGAGATGGTCCTGAAGATTCAAGATACAATCTTCCCAAAGTTCATGTAAAATGGATGAAATACAAAGACATTACAGCCAGAAATGTATTTACAAGTAAATTGCTTGTAACGTAAGGACCCTTTATCCAATCTTTCTGAAATTTGGCAGAAGTATAATCTTGTCAAGTGACATCCAAATCAGATGGGAGACAAAAGACATCACAGCCAGGAAGGTGTATGCAGATTTTTGTAAAATAATACATTATAGCCACTTACAAAATTGGATCCCTTTATCTAATCTTTCTGAAATTTGGCACACAAATGTCCTCTGTTGGGGGTACAATCCTGCCAAGTTTCATTGGGTGACAAGAAGAAGTTACAGCTGAAAATGTGTTTTTCAGGTTTTTCCTATTAATTTGTAACAAAGTAATATTTTTTTTTGTTATGTTCTTTCATTTTCGTTATTGAATAACGAAAATGAAAAATCCCTATTTCATTTTTATTATTATAATAACGAAAACGAAATGCACGCCCCTACAATGCACCCTCGAGCACACCTATAGGCCGGTTCCATTTTACAAATGGCGCGTTCATTCTGGGGCTCTCCTAAAGCAGGCAATCTGCTCAAGGTTGTATGCAGGCAAGCTGACTGCAGAGATGGAAGTAGAACTTAATTACATGCTCACTCCCCTTTTCGAAAGGATGCATATTTTGAAAGGTGAGAGGAGCGGGGTAAAAATGTATTTATAAATAAAAAAAATTAAAATATTCTGGGGGGAAATGTGCAACACTAACAAAGTCTTCAAAATATATTTCAATTAAGGCTTAAACTCTGGAAGAACTTAAACAAAACAAGTATAAAACAGATGTTTAGAAAAGGTATTTTTTGACTGTTCGTTGATGCCCACCCTGGCCCATGGGGTAGAGACTCTCTCACAGAAAGTTCCCTCTTATGCAGTGCCACAGGCTCTTTTTAGGCAGAGGCATCACAGTTCACAGCTCTGGGCAGCACCTAGTAACACGGATGCAGGTCTTGTCTCAAGCATCTGCACAACTGGGGATTTCTACACTTAGGCAGAAAACTCCACAGCATAAGCACAGGGATCCTGCAGCCTGAAGTAACAGGTTTTCATCGAAGGGCAGAGGGCACCTCCACCACTTCACCGCACTCTGTGGCGCCCACTCGCTGGCTACTTTCCTGCATCTTCTACTTAACCTCACATGGCCCCAGCACAGAGCTGCCTTTTTGTCAGCACCAAGAATGACACACTAATGGCTTTTCTCTTTCAAGTAGGAATCTAGCCAGGCAAAGGTCACCTCCGACATGAACAGACTAGGTACCCCATTCCATAGACACCATGTTACCACAGTGCCCCAAACAAGAGTGCAGAATGGGAGGTCATGGATTCACCAAACCGCTTGGCGAGCCCCTCTCATGTAACAGGCCTCATCCTGCAATGCTGAAAAAAAGCTAAGGAGGAAGGGAGGATATACGACAAAGTCCCCAAACAGAGGAAACCTGTGACGAAGTACTGATACAGGCAGGAGCTAGAAATACAAAGTTTTTTATTTATTTATTTATTTATAAAACTTCTACCCCGCCCCTCCTGCACGCAGCTCGGGGAGGCTTCCAACAATCCTTTAAAACACTATAAAAACAATTTAAAACAACCATAAATATTATAAAATAATTAATATACAGGGCAAACAAAACACTAAGAAACAAAAATAGGTGGGGGAATTAAAACCCCACCCTACTCACCCTCCCTCCCAAAGGCCTGGCCGAACAGCCAGGTCTTACAGTTTTGCCGGAATATTAATAGGCTAGGGGCCAGGCGAGCTTCCTCCGGAAGGGAGTTCCACAGCCGCGGCCCCACTACCGAGAATGCCCTCTCCATCGTGGCCCCCCGCTTAACACGGGGGACCTCCAGGAAGGCACCCCCGGCAGACCGCAGGAGCCGCTCTGGGGC
>QEPC01015465.1:1387667-1425907 GCA_003113815.1 Sphenodon punctatus | reverse complement strand
AGGGGAGTCACTGGGTCCACCCCCCTTTTACCCACCCCTTACCTACAACCCCCACCCTACCACCCTAGCCCTGTACAAAAAAGAAGCCCACAAAATACAACAACAGCCCCTTGCCACCCCCTGCAGCCCCCGAAGTGCCCCAAAAGTGCCGTGCCCTTTGGCCGCGAGCCTGCAGCCGCGGCCTATGACTCAGCCGCTGTCCCCGGGGCTTTAAGCCCCCAGCCACTTCCGGGTGTGGGAGGGGAGGGGACAGGTCAGCCCAGGTGGCTGGCCTCTGCGATTCCCCTCTAACCCCCCAGGCTCACAGGTGTTGTCTTCTTCCACAGGACCCCGTGGATGGCGGCGGCGGCGGCAACAGAAGCGGCAGCGGAGCACAGGGCCCACCCCCACCGGCGGCAGAGCTCCAGGAGCCCCCGCAGCACCAGCGAGGCAGGTAAGATGATAGTCCCGAGCAAGGTAACCCCCGAAGGTGCATGGTTTGCCATTGTCGACAAAAATAGTTTATAAACTACTTTACCATACTTCTATAGAGACCATATAGAATAGCCTGCCTAGTTTGTGTCATCATAAACCACAGGTTTTCATATAGGCAAACACTCCAAAACATTATATGCTGCAGCACAGAAATACAAGGCAAAAATCAAAACTAGAACTAGCGCGACAGATATATTAGTGACAAACACTCAAAGACATGCAAACTCATAAAGCAGAACAGACAAAGCTACTGTAATTAAACTACCTTGAAAGGCTTCTGTGACAGAAAGATCTTGTTTGAAAAGTATAAAACGCTAGCTTTTGATTCAAGGGGAGAAAGCGAGATGGAAAAAGAAAATTTTCAACAACCTTTTTGGAGGTCTGTTTGGTGGGGTGGGGTGAGAAATATGTGCATGACTTTAAAGTAGTAGGTAGACACAAAATTGGTGCATAAAAGAAGTGCTAAGGAAATTTAACAAGATTGTGAGAAACTGTGAGAGACCAGAATGAAAAAAAGGAGATTGTTAAGTGTAGCAAAACTTGAAATTTTAAAAAAATGGGTGGGGGGATCTCAATTTCTCATGGAACCAAAACTTGGGGGGAAATTTCAAGGGAAGCAAAAACATTGCAATACAGCTGAAAAAGCTGACTGACATTTTAAGATGAATTGTATAGAACACCCATTGGTCTACTGCTATATTACAAAACGGACTACACTAAGGAGTATCTGAAGATTAAGTTACTGGCTGTATTCTCTGGAACTAGCAGACAGAGTGCCAAGTTGGGCCTCAAACACCAAGTTTTAGTTCTTGGCCCAAATCCAACGTTCTTTAGTGATCTTCACCAAGTCTTCATCTACTCTGTAGACCAGTTCGCCAGTTCTACAACTGGGATAACCACCTCTCTGCCCTGGCCACTGAGAAGGTAAAACTACTTAATGATTGTGAGGTCCTCAAAACCACACCTGAGACGAAAAGCATGGATAAGTCTAGAACATTTGGGGCCATTTTTCAGTTGGGAAATGAAATGCAAAATGTAGTTCGTTTAAACCACGGAAAATGCTTCTTAATTACCTGTCAGCTTTCAGCAGAAGATTTGATGGTAGCTCAGTGAGCTGATTATGCTGCACATCCAGGACTTCCACTTGCGTTTGTTCAAGCTTCTCTGGTAGCTTCCCTAAGCAATTATGTCCTGCCAGCATCTTCCGTAAACTAATATTGCAAAACAATCTGGGGAAAAGTAAAAGCAGATTTAAAACAAATCCAAACTTGGAGGACATTTTCACTCTCTGTATTAAAGTTGAAATACAAATATTCAAACGTTTGGTAGGAAAAACAAAATCCAGTGATTCAACCAAGCAATTCACCTTTGCTGATCAAGCTGGGCTCTTAAGATTTCTAGCTAAAGACCCTTATAACTCTGCATGGTCTATAACCATGCTGAGGCATGTCCAATGACTTGGTTTTTCTCTTGACTACTGTTATAAGGGTTTTTGTTCTGCTAAAACTGAGATAACATCTAGATTGAATGACGTTGCCCGCCAAATTGATCTGGCTGCAATTGAGGTTTTTCTATCATTAGGCATCTATCGGGCCTTGGTACCTATTCAAGGGAAAATGGCGAATTACTGGCAGTATCACCTTTCGCCCAGACATGGCCAACTGTTTCTGCTGGCCAGAATGAATGCCTTACCTACAAGGACTTTTGAGGGGCAGTGCCAGGTTATACTTTTTAGCGATCGCCTATGCCCCTTTGACCTCGTAGAAGCTGAATCAGTGGGGCATGTTCTTGTTGAGTGCCAACTCTATCAGTCTCTTAGATCATAGTATTTGGCAACTCTGATGGGGCGTTATCCTGTGGGAACAAGTTCGGAACTTCTTTTTTATTTTCTTGCTGATTTACACCCTGAATTTACATTTGCAGTGGCCAAATTCCTGACCCAGGCTCTTAACAAGAGAGTTCAATTTTTAGAGTTTAAGTTGATCTAACTATGTGCTCGATAAATGTGGTGGGAGTGATGCTTAATGTAACATTGGCTGTTTGATACATTCTTGTATCAGATCTGTTATGGCCAATGGATATTTGTTTGTTTGTTTTTAGACAAGTTTGTGTCTTAAGTTTAAAATGTATGAGTGTATGCTCTTAGATTTGTTAACTCTTTTCTTATTTTCGCAATAGCTGGTCGGCTACGTCACCAATAAAATGACTTCGACCAAGCAATTAACAGAAGAGTAATTTTAAATTGTATAGGGTATCTTACAATGTCTTCTCACACTACAAACCCTTAAAAAGGGTAGTAGTGTCAAGGAATCAGGTAGATAGTGGGGAAGCGGAAAGGTTCTTATATCACATTCTAAGAGTGAAGGAGAGATTACTAACAATGGCTAAAGAAAGCTGGACCTGAACACCACATCAAGTTATAGCTCTGTGTGTGTACAAAAGTAACAGTCAGCCACCTTGGGAACTAGTAGTATTTTACTCATCATGTGCTGAATCAATCTGCTATTCCTCCCCTCCCATATTCTGGGTTTTTCCCCCTTTCTTCTTCTTGTTAATACCAGACAAACATAAGGCCTCCTTCCAGTTCTACAGGGAATTAAATTTATCTAATCCGCTTTTCTATCTTGAGCTTTTACAAGCTATGGATGGCCAAAATTTTCAGGAAGGGGGTGTACAAAAGAAAGCAAAAGGGCAGCTGTTTTGGTGAAACGCAATCGTTAAGTGTCTGCTGTATGAACAATCGTGTTGAATGAATTTAGATCCTGGAGCAAAATAAAAAGTCCCACAAGCCAACCTGAAAGTTTGGTTTTAGTGAAATGTCATCAGATTTCAGTTTCAGACTAAAAAAATCATTATTTCATCAAAGAAAGAAAGATTACTCTCATCTGCCACCTGTCCTATGACTGTACAGTTTAATCAGGAGATGCCAGTGCCCCATGCTGACCTCTCTTTCAATCAAAGATTCTCAAATTACTCAGCATTACAGCTGAAACCTCCTTCAGCCCTCTACACACGCAAACAAGCCTGCTTTTTCTCTCTCCCCTACAAACTGCATCAACCCAATATCATGCCACAACACCATAGATCATCGAGGCCATGGTGCCAAAGTAATCACTGAAGTATGTTGGCTTTCCCCCGGACATATGTTGTCAGACACAGTGAGTGCCAGTATTAACAGTTATCTCAGTAGGATGATTGCCTGCATTATACAATTATGAATATAAGTCAATATTGCTAGTTTTACTGTTCACAAAAGCTTAAGAGTGGGTGTAATTGCCTTAAATGTTTTTCTATTACTTTAACTCCCCCCATTTTGTTTTATAACACAATGTTTTTCTTGAACATTGGGTTACAGATTTTTCCCTTCTAATTTTCGTATTTTCAATAGGTACAAATTCAAATTTTTTCCAACCCTCAATGTAAGACTGGAAATTAACTGGTTCTCTCTCTGTCTCTCATTGGTGCGGTCAGATGTTCCTTACATAGCATGCTACTTTGTAACTTAGTGAAAGTTTGAGAGAACACACAATGAAGGATGGTTAGCTCCTTTGTCTGACTCACAATACAAGCTAGTTCTTCAGCAGGTGGAAACAAGAATAGAACTGTGCTTATTAAAAAGTGTCTGGAATCCAGGACACTCTCCAATGTGATATTCAGTTCTGATACAGAGAATAGTGACCACATTGGAGTTCAAATTAACGGCAAAATACTGAAGAAAAACCAAAACTGATAGCCATGGTAGAGTCCAGAGAGCTTAACAAAATGGTCCATGTCAGTCATGTTATTGGGTGGGGTATCCCACCGAGGCCACAGATCCTAGCACTGGGACCGCAAACCAGCAGAGTTAATCTCTGCAGCTGCAAGGACTGTACTTGCGTTCTAAAACTGCAGCTACAATCTGCTACAGTTTAGTCAAATTAGACGCAACCTTCAGGCTCGTACAATTGCTAATCCAGCTATTAACTGGGGAAAGCCTGAACATCTGTTTTTAGTGTACTAAACTTCCTCCAAACAGTGAGTGGTTTTTCTATATTCTATGGTCTGGTATTCCAGTCCAGGGTGGGAACAAAAACTCTACATGTTGCACCCATGAAAGCGGAAAATACACCATTTACATTGGCATTATTTTGCAGATGTTTAGGCATCAGCTCGATCCAGGACAGCCTGGATCCATACCCAGCTTCCCTAAACTTCAGGGAGACTTGAAGGTTTGGGTGAGTCCCCACTGCCAAGTCTAAATAAGAAATCTAAAGTACTGACAATTTCCTGAAGTTTAAGCAGCAGCAGCTGGAAGGATGTTGCTTGACCCATGCACCATTAATTTCAATCAGCCTCCCGTTTCTGCTGGTATGAAGCGCAAGCAAAAGGAAACTGGACCACACATTTCTAGAGTTAATGGCACGAGCTTGTTACATTTATCAAGTTATCTCCCTTCATTCTTCTCACCTCCTATTTCTGAAACCTGTGCACGCTTTCCAATGCCAGTGCTGCCTTTTCTCTAGCTTTCCCAACTCTCCTTAAGCCAGCTACCCAATATTAAGAAGCTAAAATAACTTTCTATTCCTTGTTTCCCCTTTTCACCACAAGTCATTTTAGTAGCTCCTCAAGTAAAATCTGGGTTTCTTTTAGCAAGGCTCAAGGCTATCAAGGCAAAGAGATCACTTCATCCACTATTCTTACCATATTGCTATCATCTTCCTTTCTACCCCTAATGTTTCTCCCTCCGCCTGAAATAACATGCCTCTCTCTATGCACTATATATAGTCATCCTCCTTTCAGTCCCTACACAAAACCCTCTCTTCACCCTGAATCCCAGTCATGGGCTACTTGTTCCTCTTCCCTGCCCCCAAGTCTCTACTCAATCAGGATTTTAACAATGCCTTTGCAATTTCTCTCTTTCCTTTGTCTGTCATTACTCTAGTCATCTCTTGCCTGGACTACTGTAACTTCCTCCTTACTGGTCTCCCCTGCTCAGATCTCAGCCCCCTCATCTCCGTTCAACGCTCTGCTGCCAAAGTCATCCACCTTGCCCATCGCTTTGACCACATTCGGCCCCTCCTCTCCACCCTACACTGGCTCCCTCTACAGGAATGCATTCAACACAAGCTCCTGGTCTTCACCTTCAAGGTTCTTCATAGCCTTGCTCCCCCATCTCTCTCCACTCTCGTATATCACACCACTTTCCTGCCCATGAGCTTTGCTCCTCCTCTGCCTCCTCCCTCGCCTGCTCGAGATACCCTTGCTCCTCTAAACGTCTTCACCCCTTCTCTTTTGCTGCGCCCCCACCCCCCCCAGGCTTGGAACTTCTGCCCTGGATACACTCATTCTGCTCCCTCTCCCAACTTTCAAATCCCTCCTTAAAAACCTCTCTCTTCCGTCAGGCTTTCCCTGGCACATCTTTAGTGAAACTGCATTCTCCTCTTCCCTCAGAATCTCTTCCCTGTAGCTAAGTTAAGCATGTGCACTTGCATCTTCTCACACTCATGAATGTATCCTTGTCCCTCCTGATGTTCCCCTCTCCCTTGTCTCCCCCTTACTTGCTTCTTAGATTGTAAGCCCTTTGGGGTAAGGACCTGTCTAACCACTGACTATACAGTGCCAGGTACCTCGCTGGTGCTAAATAAATAAACAAACAAACAAACAAATAATGTTGGTTTTACTGTTTCCTCTTCAACTTGTTGCACGTTCTTATAACCTAGATGGCAAGTTCTTTGAAGAGGCGGCTCTCTCTTTGCAACCCAATGCTTTCAGAGTGCCTGCCACATAAGGGCCCCGACAAAGCTCTATGTAATGATGCAGTGGTTCCTAATGTGTGTGTGTTGGGGGAGGGGAGGCGAGGGGACAATATGCATCCACCATGGGTTAAAGAGGATTCCATTCCTTGTGACAAAAATCTCAATTTCAGATGGCAGGAAAAGGGAGATTTCCTTACCTGCGAATTTCCGTTCTTCTTTTGAATCAGGGAGGAAAGTCAGAACTGACAGGTTATGTCCGTACTCACTCAGCAATAGGCAGGATCCAGAGAATTGACAGCCACCACTAGTGAGAGGGGCATACCCCTGCACCAGCTCCCCAGAATGTTTCTGCCAAAGCTAACTTCAAAAACTAGAAAGACAACTTGAAAAGTAAAAAACAACAGAGGTTGGGAAAAAAACATGCACAGACAGGAAAAGGGAGTTGGGAAGAAGCCCCCAGCCTCTAATCAAAACTCATGTACGATCCTCAGAAATGGAATCCGACATGGGTGGGGCTGACTGTCCACCCTGCTTCAGGAGAAAAACAGAAATTCACAGGTGGGGAAATTTCCCTCTCTCTTTTTTTGCAGGTTGGACAGTCAACACAGATGGGAAATCCCCAAGCAGTGCCTTTCCAAGAAAGGGCAGATTCCCACCAGTCCCAAAGAGAAACAGTCTTGTTCCAGATGGGTCCAATGTCCAAATGGACTAAGTCAAAACTCTCTGAAGCACGCAACAGCCAAAAGCCACTTCAGTGGATGCTAGAGTCCTTCCTGTAGTGACTCGTAATAGAATAAGCAGACGAACAGGTGGTCACACACTGCAGATTTCCTCCACTGACACCCTATTCAGGAGTACCGAAATCATAGCTGCACCCGAGAGAATACACAGCAATTCTCATAAGAGGAGGAACCTGCAAGGCCTTGTAACCCTTCAATATGCAGGCACTAAACGAACTAGCTAGCATACTTTTTGAAACCGTTAAGACCCTTTCCCCTAGCCCAGAAAGCTACAAACAGGACAGAGTCTGTTCTGAAGTGGCCATACCTATCCAGGTATTAATGTTCTGAGTGCCCTTTTGACCCCTAACCTAGGCTATTCCCGTCTGCTAGAGTACTAGAGACTTGGACTAAAAGAGGGCAGATTCAGTTCTAGATCCCTATGAAACCTTGAGTTGACCTTCTGTATGAATGAAAGGTCTAACCTTAGGACTACATTGTCTTTGTGAAAAATGCAGTTGAGTCAGAAGAGAGTCCCCAACTCCGAGACTCTGAAAGCTGAGGTCATGGACACCAGTAACATTGTCTTAACCATTAACAAGAACAGTGACATCTGCAGAAGCAGCTCAAAAGGTGAGTAAACTGAAGCCTTGGGGACCACATTCACCCTCCAAGTGGAAAACCTGCAGCTAAACAGTGGGCACGTGAGTTGTGCTGCCTTGAGGAATCCACTAACACGAGGGTGTGAGGAAAAGGAAGGTTGGCCTCCACAGCAGATAATACTCAAGAGAGTATTAGCCTTGAGACCCATTTTGAGACACCACTTCTTAGAAAAACTGCAGGACCTCTGATACCCCCACACTGGCCGTCCTGCACCCCGTCTTCTGCACCAGTGTAGGAACTTTGTCCAAGCGGCACCATATACCTTGTGGGTCAAAGAACTGTGAGATAACAAGGTATCCAATAGATTGCCAGAGTACCCATAGGCAGTGTGTTGCAGCGTCATGTGACCAGAGTAAAGGGTACCCGGAAGTGGTAAGAGCAAGCGTCACTGGCGGTATTGGCAGTCCTGCATCCTTTTTTAAACGGCCAGTGCAGAGAGACAGCGCCGAGAGGCAGAGGGAGACAGCACTAAGGTAATCTGCTTAAACACATGATGCAATGGGAGGAAAGGTGTTCAAAGGGTGTTGAAGATCACACCCCATACGTGTAAATATGTAAAGGGTGTTGATCCAGTGTTCATAAAAAGTTAAAAACCCCTTTAAACACCCATTCTGTGTTGCGTGTAAAAGCGCCCTAACTCTTCTGTCAAGCTTTCCCTAGCTTTTCACCCTCCGCAGACTGCTCACTGATGCTCCCTCTACTGTCGTATTATGCATGGTCCCTTTCTTCCCTGTAACTAATCTAAGCAGGTGCACCTAAGGCTGCTTGCCCACGTTCTGGGTTTTCTCGTGAAATTCAATCAACCCCACCCCTCTTCCTGCCCAATTTCCCATTAAAGTAACTTTAAATTTGGATGCACACGTTCAAATTTAACGTTATTTTCTATTCACATGATCCAGCCCTATCATCTGTGACGGGAATAACATGAATTTTCCCTGCTGAATGAGGAAGGCTGCTGGCCTACCTTACACAATCTAACGTTAGATAGGAATTAATGTTAGATTGTATAATGTGGGCAAGCAGCCTAAATCTTCTCAGCTTCATGAATGTTTCTTCTTTCCTATGTTCCCATCTTCCTCACCCCCTCTCCCTTGCCAGAGTAACCATAGGCAGTCACAACAGAGCCCTTTCAACAGTCAAGCAGCAAGCTGAAACTTCTATTGTTCCAGATGAAGAACTGGTCCCTGGGATAGGAGATTCGGACTCACAGTGAGACGTATCAGGTCTTTCATCGCCATGACGACTACCTTAGAGAACCAGGGTCTCCTCGACCACTGCGGTGTCATCAGGATCACACAAGCTCCTTTCTCTCTGGTCTTGTGACTTACTCAAGGGATGAGAGAAAAGGGACAAAATGCTTAAAGAAACCCTCTCAGTCACGCCTGAGACAGAACATCCAGGCCCACTGCTCTGGGGTCATTCATCCTGGAAAGGAACTTGGGAGTCCTGTGATGACGACTATGCAAAGAGGTGCAAAGCTAGTGTGAACCAAAAATGACTTTCAATGTCCTGGAGCACTGCCTCCAATGTGGACATATCTAGTTTCTGACAGTTGAGCCAGTCTGCTTGGATATTCAGGGAACCCACAATGTGCATCGCTTTGATCAAGGTATCTTGGAGGACCAGAGAGCTCACCATCCTCCTTCACAGGCATGGAGGGAGAGGGTATGTGAGGAAGGGACTGGGAAAGATTAAGAGAGGGAACAAGCTCTCTTTTTTCTGCTTTTGGGCCCCTTATGGCAGGCCTTATGCTTATTCTCCTTCCTACCCGTGAGCCCTGTTCTGCTTGGAGCCCTTCGAGCGTTCTCTTTTCTCCATTCTTGCCTCTTCAGGGAGTGGGGGCCCGGGAAGAAGAGGGGGAGGAGTTCTGTGAGGGAGACACCTTAGGCCTGGGTTTGCGCATTCTAGGCGAACAGCATGGCCTCTAGTGGCAGTAGGGCCAGTAACGGGAAAAGCAGAGTGCTCTCTAACAGGCAAGCTCAGACTCCCCGCCCCATTCTCCAAATTACTGGCTAGAGTATTATCACCCTGGAGCCATGCCAGGAGATGGGGTGTGAGGCAACCTTTCACACCAGGGCCTTTCTCCCATCACACCAACACAGCCTCAAGTACATCATCCTGCAGGGGAGCCTGGTCTGTGGGGGTTGGAATGCCCAGGTTGGGTGCACTCACCCTCTGCAGCTGCACCAGGGCTTCCTGCGTCTGCTCCACTGTGTTCTCCTCCTGGAGCAGGCTCTCCACCTCTGCTCTTGAAATGAGCAGTCCCCTTTTGGCTGAGGAGTGCTGTTGTGTCTGACTGCCAAGATTTCCTGCCTCTGGAGCCATTACTGCCCCATGGAGTGTGGGAGGGGCAGCTAGTATGAGGCAGGCCTGCCTCAGAGAAAAAAATGCAGGGAACAGCCCAACTATGACACTGCGCTGTTGCTGCTGCCCCCCCCTGCTCGAACTCCCTTTCACACCAGTGGTGGAAGAGGAAGGAGAAGCCCCCAGTGGCCAATACTTCCCATTCTTAAACAGGCCCCAAAATAAACAAAACAAAAAGTAGAAATAAAAACCTATAGCATAAATCAGGTCCCAGAGGGAGCAAGGACCCTGTTTTCTGCTCTCTCACAAGGCAGGAACAGACTGGGGAGCTGGTGCAGGGGTATGCCCCTCCCACTAGCAGCAGCTGTCAATCATCTGGATCCTGCCTCCTGCTGAGTGAGTAGGGACATAACACGTTAGTTCTGACTGTCCACCCTGCGAAAAAAGAGAACACATTAATACTAGAGAAGGATCAAGTGTACGGTAAGCATGGGGATTTATACACAACACTTACAGTACACATATCAAAACCTGCGATTTCGTAGTTGTAATGGCAAACATTGGTTGCAATACTGGGAATTTTGCTACTCCTGTCTTTGCCACCGACCCTTGCCAAACTCAGATTCTCCTGCTCCCTAAATGATCTTGGCCCCTTTCACGTGCTTCCCCCTATTCATAAACTCGCTCTGAACAGATTTGCTCTGCTCCCTCCTTACCTTTAAATTTCTCCTAAAAGTCTAAGGGTGCTTTTACATGCAACACAGAACGGGTGTTGAAGGGATCGAACACACATTCAACACCCGTCCTGTGTTACTTGTATACAGCGTGACAAATTTCGACACCTATTTGAACACCCACTGAACACAGGATGAACATGCTTTGTACTCACCGGTTGATGGTGGGTTCATTTCCTGTGTTCAGGGTGAACACCGGTATCGTCGCTTGTCTAAAACATGACTGCAGTGTGTTGCAGCATCATGTGACCAGAGTAAAGGGTACCCGGAAGTGGTAAGAGCAAGCGTCGCTGGCAGTATTGGCAGTCCTGCATCCTTTTTTAAATGGCCAGTGCAGAGACAGAGTGTAGAGAGGCAGACAGCACTAAGGTAATCCGCTTAAACACAGGATGCAACGGGAGGAAAGGTGTTCAAAGGGTGTTGAAGATCACACCCTGTATGTGTAAAGATGTAAAGGGTGTTGACCCAGTGTTCGTAAAAAGTTAAAAACCCCTTTAAACACCCATTCTGTGTTGTGTGTAAAAAAGCGCCCTAACTCTTCAGTCAAGCTTTCCACCCTCCACAGACTGCTCACTCCCACTACTGTCATATTATGCTTGGTCCTTTCTTCCCTGTAACTAATCTAAGCAGGTGCACCTAAGGCTGCTTGCCCACATTCTTGGTTTTCTCGTGAAATTCAATCAACCCCACCCCTCTTCCTGCCCAATTTCCCATTAAAGTAACTTTCAATTTGAATGCACACATTCAAATTTAACTTTCGTTTCAATTCACATGATCCAGCCGTGTCATCTGTGATGGGAAGAACATGAATTTCCCCTGCTGAATGAGGAAGGCTGCTGGCCTACCTTACACAATCTAACGTTAGATTGTGTAATGTGGGCAAGCAGCCTAAATCTTCTCAGCTTCATGAATGTTTCTCCATCCTTCCCTATGTTACCATATTCCTCACCCCCTCTCCCTTGTAACGTAAGCCTAGAATGTAAGCCTCTTTGGGTAGGAATCGGTCTCTGATTGTTCAGTGATAGGCACATTGCTGCACTATATAAATACAACGTATGATTTATGACTTTTCCACAGTACAAAAGACAATACCTACCCCAGTTTAATGGTTGTCAATTAGCAAATCACTTGTAATAATTGCAGAGTGTTTAATTTGAATGGAGAGATAATATTTGATTACAAAAATATGGTTTGAAAAAACTATAAGCCAACCTAACAACTGGAAGATCATGGAAGGCGTTTAATAAAAGTCATCTGGGAAATTTAGTCAAATGCCAACAGGCTCTGTGGCAGGAAAAGCTTTGGGGGACTACTGTACTAATGCAACAAATAAGTGACAATAATTGCATCTCTCAAGCATCATGCACTACTGGTAAATATTTAATATTAAAATGATGTTTGCCACTTTGAACAGTTGCACACAGACAGATTTAGAATGTCTGCTTGGAATTCAAAGGCACTCTTTCTCTCCGCATGAAACTAAAGAAGAAAGGCTGTGGTGAAACTTGTGACACGACACCCCATGAGTTTAAAAAAACCATCAAACAAAGAAATAAAAACAAGCCTGCCTGTCACTGGAACAAGCTCAACACTGAATCAGCAATTATTTTTGAACTGCCTATCTCAATTCATGTTCCTGTAACTTTGGCCTCAGGACTCACCGAGCAGGTAGTTTGCATATTTTATTGTGACCAACATCGAGCACTTCTAGCTTTCTGCAGTCACATACCCACTCCGGCAAACTCTCCATATGGTTTCTGCATGCAAAAACACAGAAGTCAAACTACACAGTAATCCAGACTTAAAGACTCTTATAAATACATTGCATTACATATTAAGACAAACATTTTGAAGACACAGCACTGGGGGAGTTATGCATATCCCCCCTCACCATTCACAACACATTATAGAAGATTATCTAGTTGAGAAAACAAGGGGGGAAATAAAGCTTCTTTTGTCTGAAAACTCAATTGCATGGTCTCAAATGTTTTCCCTAGGTTTTGTAATTACATATTCAAATATGAACCACTAGCCAGGGAATGGACACAGCAGAAGTAAAAATGCCGGGGAAGGAAGCGAAGGGGAAATCAAGTTCAGCATCTATTTGCAAAAGGCTAATTCTCTGTAAAATAATTACCAACATCCTGATTGCTGCCTACCCAGTCCCGTTCTTGTTCCAACATGTATCAAGGGACAGGGCTAGAAGAACCGATCTTCAAATAGCTCTAATTTAGAAATAAGGACTTTTTGCTTGACTGCATTTAGTTTCATAGTAACCATTTATTTTACATATTGTTTGCCAAACACTGAAGACTAATTATAAGGAAACCTCTGTAGAATCAGATAACCTTTTCTGGACACTTAACTGAGCCCCATTCCTAGGCGCTTAACCAATCCCTCCCCCGCTAAAAGAAGTCCAAGTTAAAGGAGCTGTAGTTGCGACAACGTATTAAGCGAACTCTCTTGCTCATGAATATAATAATTTCCTCTGACTTATTCAAACAGTGGCTTTCAACCAAAACAGGTTTGTGGAAAACAAGACCACATTTTGAAGTAATTAATGTATTAATTTTTCTTTCAAATTACATTAAATGGTTTACAAATTCCAAGCTACTTCAATGGTGTTTTTCTGCTATTTTATTATTAAACAATTCAAAACCAAGTTTCAAAGTTATTGCACAATCAAATACCCCTCAGAATGATTTGTAGGACTTAAGAGAACAAAGCATTACGAATAATGCTTTTCAGTAAATCATAATTACTTATCCTTGCAAACATGTCATCTAGGTTTTGGCATGCAATTACAGTGACTCACGCACTCGTGCATGTAAAATCGATGGCCCCAGCCCCAGGCCAGCCCATTTACTGCTCTGCTCTCATTCAGATGCTCAATAGTATAGAGGTGCTTTAAGGCAAACTACTCTCCGATGCTCTTAAACACCACTTCTTGAAAGTATTGAGTGCAAAACAAACCCACATGTTTAAAATCATACCGTACAATCCAAACAGGCAACTCCCACTAGCATCAACGAGCATAGATTAGGAACACAATATGGTTGTAAATTAGGTGCAGAATTTCCATTTGCAATGGGTATATCTTTCTAAAAAAGCTGGCTCTTCAATTGGCTTCAACAAGCTAAGCAGCAAGAATATGTAAACCAAGGCCTTTGTTGTTGACATTATACTAGCTATGGGGAAAGTTAAAGTATCAGCTATCAGAGAACTGATTAAACACAGCAGCTACTTGATACGGATATGATAAGGAAAGGGAACTTACTGGAAGTGGTGGTGGGTTCCCAGGACCCACTGTCACTTCACCCCAGCAGGGCCTTTCTGAGACTAAGTTTTACTCGATGTTATTGTAACTCAGGGGCAGCCAGACACTTGGTATAATGTGATCCACTTGATCCAGGCAGCTACCTCAGGTGATCTACCAGGATCCCTCCTGCTTGCTCTGACAATCCAGGTCAGGGACTGCTCCTGCTGGTTCCCAGCTATAGGGCACCTTAGCAACTGGTCTCAGGAGTGGGGACAACCACTCCCCTTTAGAAAGCCTTCCACACCGCACTAGAGGTGCTCTCCTAGCTCATCTCCTTCCTAGAGTCACTCCGTGGGATGCCAGTCCTGCTCTCCTTCCCAGAGGTCATTTCTGAGAGGATTGTCCCCTTCCTCACACTGTGTCCTACTGGAGATTAATTTGTGTTCTACCAGTAGATCACAACCTACCTCTTGGCCACCCCTGCTGTGGCTACTTGCAAAGCCTTGCTCAACACAGTGGGCCTACAATGCACTCCATGTGGAGCAAGCCTACAAAAGACACATAGCAGACCTGGTTCAGGTCACAAAAACAAAAAGGTATTTGTTTGTGACATGAGCATGTGGCTAGTTTACCACCACCTGTAAACAATTGATTCTATACAGGGTTTTACATACATGGACATCATCCCCTGCCAATGGAGCTCCATGCAAGGGTGTGGATTTATAACTAGAGATCTCTTTGCAGACTGGCAACTTAATACAGAACACCTTTAACCAGGAGAATGCAGTGAAACTATAAAAGCATCCCAGTGCTGCTCTTCTCATAAAATAGAAATAAATGGGTAATAGGAAGGGACCTGCGTCTAGTGGCTAAAGCAAAGGAAAGTTAGGTTTTATTCTCTATTCTACTACTTTTGACATCTTGGTCTAGTCAAGAGTGTGGTTGCTGTAATGGTCCTAAATATGACGGATGGAGCAAAGTAGTTCAGGGGGATCACTTTTACTGAATGAATTTCTGCTGGAAATATGCAAACTTTCAGGCTACAGAGTAATTCTCACAAGCCTGAAAGACTCTGGTGGTCAAAAGTGTGAAACATTCACTAAAAGAATTGGTCCAGTAAAGGATGTCAGTTTGAACAACTTTGTTTCCAACATCTTGGAGATGCCATACCCCACCTTCCTTTAGTTTGTTTTGCCAAGGTAAAAATAAGTACAATTCTAACATCCTTCAGATGAACTGAAGACATTCACATTTGAAAACACACACGCACAGACATGTTCTACTAATTTGAAGTGTTCTCTCCTTACCTAGAAATATCAATGTAAGTCAAATAGTTTGGTACTGGATACACATCGAACTGAGTAAGTTCTGGTAAGAAAAACAAAATTTAGTATCATAAAATGTAACATGAGAGTAAAACTAGTACACTAACTTCTTATGTCGGAGTCTGTTGTATATGAACTACATTTATTATGCACTAGAACACAGAACTGAAGTGACCCATTTAACACAGTCGTTTGGGAATTCTTTTTAAAAGGAAGCATCTCATTTGAAAATAGCTTCCTTTCATTTTATCTTCCTGACTTCTTACCACACCAAACTCCGTTCTTCAGCTCTTTCCCTTTCCACCTAATAAACTAGTACAAACCAGAGCTGGTTTTTTTTCACTAATCAATACAGCAATTTTTCACTGTATGCAGGACCTAGGAATAAACATCCTTCCCCAAAGGAATCACCTGTGATACATGTATACTCTAAAGATACGAAGTCCATTCCTCAATTTGACACTCAATCACACAACACCAAGGTCATGCTTTTTTTAAAAAAGCGCAACAAGACTTTTATAAGTAATATACATGCCTCCAGCAACACACCTTTTGTTAAATAAGGTTTCCAACAAAATGCCTATCCATTAAATATTTAAAGGCTCACCCAGTTCCGCGTTAAAGCTGAAACCAATAGTCATATTACATTAAAAAACCCACAGGTACAGCCTGCTGAAAGTAAACATTTAAGCACACATTACAATATATACTCTCTGCTGTAACACTATGCCCTGATCCTACAAGCCTTTAGGCAGATGTTCAGCTTTGCTACTACACCTAGTTTGGATTGAAATCAACGGTGCTAATCAGTAGAACATTTAAGCATTAAGTGTTGCAAGATCATGGCCTTAATGTCATAGAATAAAATGAGGTGGAAAGCAGGAAGGACCTGAGACAGTGCATACACTATACTGGTCAGCAGATACACATCCTAATCCAGATCACTTGTGAAACCTTAGTTCAGCATCTTCAATCTTATTTCAGTGAATTTTGCCACTGATTGTAACAAGGAATCTATTTCAAGGTATCCATCCACCAGAATTCACATCACAGCAGGTGTAACTTGTAGCTATTGCTAACAATGAAGACATATCATGTGCAACTCATGTTGCATTTCCCCTCTCTCTTTCAAAACTGATAGCTTCCTATAACCAATGGCAGCCATTCAACACTACCTACATAAAAAAAAAATCAAAATTAAGTCCTAATTTCCCCCTTCCAAGTAATGTAAGAGAAACTATTTAAGTTGAATACACTGCATATTAAATATTTAAAAACTCAAGTCAAAAAGGATCACTGGCTCGGCAACACTTGAGACAGAATATGTAGTCAGGTCTCCAAATATGTCACAAAAGATCACTTGTTCAAACTTTACTAAACTCCAGAAGTCGGCAAACTCCTAACTTGTCTTAGTCATGCAACATATAAAGCATGCAAAGGCAATTGACTCTAGAGACCTCAACAACACTGTCCACTGGGGGAAGAATTTCATCTGCAATTCTAGATTCCTATGGTTTCATGACCTTCAAGTCAGTCAGTCACTTGGTGCCATTTGAATGTAATTTCCCCAACTTATTACCATTGATAGGATATAAAACATAAGGCTCTTTTTGATCCAAAAGGTCATGTCAACAGACCTCCTGATTAAGCGCAATACACATAATTGAGCTTAATAAGCACACGCACTGCTATAAGAAAACCAAGGCAAAAAGAAAAGTCAACTTCCACGTAGTTAACTTATGAACAAGCTTACCATTTGAATAGGCATACAGAGCTTTGAGCAAGCAGCCACTGATTTTGAGGGTCACAAGCTGGTTTCTTTCACAGTGCAGAACTTCAATGTTGCTGAAAATAGTGGCATCTAGTTCACCAAGTTTATTGTCTCGAAGGTCTAGCTGGGTCACATGATGGAGGAAGTCTACTTTGTCTACTATCAACCTTCTAATTACATTTAATCTAGCAAAGAAGAAAAAAGGTTAAGTAGTTGTCAGTAGTGTTAATCTGAACCATGTGCTACTTTGATTTCTTTACTCTTCATTTTAAATTTAAGGACAGGCTGGATCAGCTCTTCTCAGTATGTACTGTGCTTATGAGAAATAAATATCAAGGTCTTAAGTGGTGTAGGAAAACAGTGCCACTTACAAAGACATCTGGAGGAAAAAAACTGGCAGAGATAAGCATGTACGGCCATGTTCACGTGTACAAAAATAAACTTAGTTATCGAAGTTGAAGCAATTATTCAGGTCTGAGTAACTCTTCAGTATTGTTTGCGATGCGTTCCTAAACTAATTTAGTATGGCCACCATCTGCCTCCAGTAGCCACATCATGATAGTGCACAAAACAAGAGGACACCTTTCCCTTCATGCCTTGCACACAACGCATTCCAAGAGGAATTCCAGAGTTCTGGTCAGAAAAGACATATTGCGTTGTAGCATAGGATTGATTTGTAGACTGTGTTTGCCAACCAAACAGGGAAAGGGTTCACATTACAAGGTACTTTGATTTAGAAAGCATCAGGGATTATCTGCACCTGCAGAATATTTACTTTGACTCCAACTCTTGAATACTGTCATGATGTCTGAATGATACTAAGGTTTGAGTTCACACAATTAAGCCTCATCTTTTTTCACGCATTTCTCCTCCACCCCACTTGTAATTTTGCTTCCCTGCTTTTAATTTTGCTTCGGCCATTACCACCGCTAGAAATCCCACAATGCTGCACGGCTATTCCATGTCTCTATATGAGGTTGGCGAACTAAGAGAGGGAAGCGTCCCTTCCCATTTTACTAGATACACGCAGGAGAAAAATAGCTTGATTGTTAAATCTAGGTACGCCTCCTCACACTTGTGGGTCATTTACCAATGCATCCTGCTGGGAAACAAGGTTTTTGCAATTTTTCATTTTGTGAGAATGCAGCTACGGACAAAATATAGCTGTTTGTGTGAACATGGCCTACTTCAAGCACTAAAGTGAGAAATTGCAAATACTGCATTGCTATATCCAAAATTATGACTTCCACAAACAGTACAGTAACCAATATTGTCTAAAGCTGTCTGCTGCTGAAGGAAGCATAAGGATAACAAGGAGACAGGTCTGGAGCATAAGGGAGGAAAACAGAACCTCGGTGAGGCCATCCAATTCTCAATGGCCACCCTAGGAATTATTGAGGAAATAAAAGTGATCCATAAAAGCAGCTACATGGAAGATTTCAGTGCACTCTGAAGAATTCAGTTTCATTTTCAGTGCTGACCAGATAGAGCACATTAAATCAGAAAGTAAAAACAATGCTTCTGGGTACAATGCAATTCTTACAAAGGACCAGTGAATGACTATGACCAGTATTAATAAAAAGCAGCGTCCACAGCTAATTGTCATAGCAGCTGCTTTTTCAGAGAACTGGTATTCCAGAAAAAGGAGTGAGTGAAATAGGTTATTCATTTGTATTTCATCTGGACAAGAAAATCTAGCTCTCTGTTGTTGGAGCATTACTTTGAATCACAACTGCCAGACTTGATTTAGAAATAAATGCTGCACACTGTATGAAGGCTGATGGCTTACTGTGTTAGCCAGTCCCATCAAAGGAGAGATTCAGGTTATCAAACGATGGGGGTGGAAGAAAAGGCTGTTATTTATGATGCAAAAATTGGCCGGAACTGTAAAGCCTGGATATAGAGCTGAATTTCCATAAGTCCCCTGATTTGGTTGAGACCCATCTCCACTGCAAAATGCCTAATGACGAGTGAAAGTCTTATATAATTATAAAATGGCTTATTATTATAACCATCGTGGATTTTATGGATTTCCATTTTATTGATGTATGGAACCCAGGCTGTCTGGGAAACAACTAGTACAACACTATATTGACAAAAGGACCCAAAGCCATTAGAGAATCAGCAGACACTTGGATTTTCCCTAAAGGATCAAGAGTTTCCTTTCTCTTATCTTCCTACTTTGTCCCCTCATTCTCCAACAGGTAAGACCCACAAAATTTGAACTGAACAAGAGTTGTTTTTGTGTGGCAATATGTATGAAATGAGTAAAGTTGATGTTAGCACATGGCCATTGTTATTCAAATACTGAACGATGAAATAGAAATGTAGACCAAATGCAAATCAATGCAGATTTTTCCAGTTTCTAATTCAGGTTCTATTAATCTTATCAAAACTGCTTACACATCGACTCATAGGCCTGGAAAGGACCTCTGCGGTCATCCAATCCCCACACTTGAGCAAAGTCCACCAAACTTAAGCTGCTTCAACAGATAAATCCACCACCTGAAGAAAATAAAATCTGCCGGAAGTAGGGACAGAGTAACCAGAACATAACAATGCCTGGAATAACAGGGCACAATTTTGTAAGAACATATGATTTCAACTGTAGTCACAAATGGAAAAAGTCACCGTCCATTTTTAAAAATGAGTTCTTTTTCACACTTACCAAACTTCATTGATTGAAACACCTGTTTGGCTCTGCTCCCTGCCACCCACCAGCCAAATCTCCAGTAGAAGTTAAATAGGTGTTTTCATGTAGCACTTCAGGGATGTTTCTCTCATAAACCCCTCTTGTGACATTGCTGCATAGTGTATATTTCAGATATCTTCACTTCAAAAAAATCCACCACCATCCCATTTTAAGAGGGGACTGACAACAGAACTCATCAAAAGAGTGTTATCCTTGGTGAGTCTGACCAAGAATCTCTCACACAGCTCATATGCACTGAAGCAGCGATGATGAGCCTTCAAGCTTGTGTGTCAAATCTGGCCTCTAGTTGTTTTCTATTAAAACCCTGGGTCCAGTCCCTACCCTCAAACAGAGAGAACGAGATCAAGGGAAAGGAAATGGAGATGAAGGCATGCACTCAAGGATAGGGAGAGATCCATGGCATAGAACAATGGTATGAACACTTCCTTTCCCCACTCTGGACAACCCAATTAACTGCCCTCCCCAACACTCCTAACTTCTATTCAGTCCATGGAGCTTGTATTAATTTTCAAACCGGTCCGCAGAAGTTTCCCATCTCTCTGTAAATGCATCCTGTTGCAGTTCTTGCCATGGCCTCTCTGCTCTGCCCACTTGTTCAAGTCTAAGCTGCCAACTCTTTGGGAGCAGGCACTGCCATTTACTATGCATCTCTACAATGCACAATGGGGTCTCAATTTGGAGACCGTATAAAGGCACTATCACAAATTAAAACCTTAAATAAGTCACCCAAAGATTTTCCCAAAGAGGTTTAAGAACTTCCTATTCCCCAAACTCCTACCCACCTCAAGAGCTGTGTGGCCACAACTATGCATGTGTGGCCGAGGACAGCATTAAGTTTCCACAGGAAGTGGGGGCTAGTGGGACATCAGCCTAGCCACACCTGCCCAGACCCTAATTGGTTTCATGTGCCCCAGAGCCTTTGTAAAGCTAATCTGTAGCTGGAGAAATCATCAGGAAAGCTTCCAGCAAGGAAAGTCTGGCTGAAAGACAGAGGATGGGAGCCCAGGGAGGGACCCACCTCCACGAAGATCCCAATCTTACAGGTTCATGTATGTTTGGTGATAAGATTTGGCACTAAAATACAGCAAACAAAGGCAAGAACTGTGTCTTCAAAGCATGCTTAATGGAAAAGGGGCAGGAGGGCACCCCTGACCTAGCAAAGACTTATTGCAGAAAGACACCCTGCCACAGTAAAATAGGAACTGGGATGTAAAATGGTCAGAAACAACGTAATCAATAATACCTGGGGGGGGTTATCACCACCGACAGCAAAGAAGAAAAACTTTTCATACAGATAACTTAAGCTTATTGTTCCTCCCCTCCCAAAAGTGTTTACCTTAGATCAATGTGCTTAATGTGTGGCATTCTTCTTAAAGTCTGTAGACTGAGGGTCTCCATACAATTTCCAGACATACAGAGCTTATCCATGGCAGTCAGTTTCTCTAATACTCCTGGAATGTCAGTGAATTCATTGAAGGAAAGGCCCAGATAACTCAGCTGATGCATGCTCTCCAATTCAGCAGGAAGGGACTGGAGAAAGTTGCCATCTAACAAAAATGTCTGCAAACTATTGAGAAAATAAATAAATTAAGTCATCTTTTAAACTGCGTTTGTCATGAACATGTGTTCAGCACAAATCATGTCAACTGCAGTTGCACTGAACAAAATGTGCAGAAGGGCGGAGTAGCAAGAGAAAACAGTTATAGATAATCATACAGGGTATCTGCCAAAAATAACAATCACAGCCCAGTAAAATATTTCAAAATATCACATCTTCAAATGTTTCTAGAAATTCCATCTTTTCAGATGAGACTGCAATCCTCACTGCATTTTAGTAATTAGATTTGCTTGGGGTTTAAAACTCATTCTTATCAGCATTTAAAGATGCTATTTTGCTAACCCTCTGAGACAGGCTAGTAGTAACACCATCTAACAGTAAAATGTGCATCTTCAGTTGTCTTTAATATCATGACCCTAGGTGTGCCACAAATTGCAGAATACTTACTTGTGCATATTTCCTATGACTGCTGGAATGCTTCTGAGGGCATTGCAGGACACATTGAGCTCAGTCAGAGTTGGAATACTACAGATCTCTAGTGGGAAATCTCCTAAGTGATTATTGGAAAGGTTAAGGCTCTTCAACTTGGTGAACCTATAGGAAAAAATAAACAAAAGCACAAGGTTATACTACAGTTGCCTTGCACTGAGTGAATGTAATGTACACACAATTATTTGAATGTTGCTGGAGCATATTTCAGATACACACACATGCTGAATATCAGAAAGCAGAGGACTCCAAACCAAGTTGTGATACCAACTGAGGGTCACACAATCTGTGGAGGAGGGTTATGATCCTGAGTGATATCCAATATACCTTCCATGTCTTTGCTGCTGTCTGGGGTCTCCGTATTTCATTCAAACCCTGAAATGGAGTCGGTGCAAAAATTTGGGAAGCACTGACAAAGCCAATTCATGAACTCAAGTTATAGATACTCTGGTGGGTCGTTCAAGTTTGACAGTTTCCCCTGACGAAAAGTATAGCCTTGACCACAAACTGACAGGGTCCACCCCTGGGTGAAATACAAAATATTTCTCTATGTCACTACAGCGGACCTTGATGGTCGCTGACCTTGACAGCCTCTCTGCCAAATTCCCCAGTTGATTTGTGGTATGCTGTATTGACCTGTGCTATTGACACAATGACAGCCAGGTGTCCTCTTCCTCTGCAGTGGCAGTGCAGGTCCCCCTGGTATACAGAGGAGCTGAGGATGTCCTCCTGCCCTAAAGCATGAGGGTAGGAGGTTAGAGTGCAGGTGGCACTTGTCTCACACAAAGGTCAGCCAACCGCGGCACAGACTTTTTGAAAGACTATGCTATGGGCTGTGGTGGCAGCAAAGAAAGCTTTCTTTTCTGCCGCCATAATGTCTGCAAAGTGCCGCCCAGCTGAGCTTTTCTGGGTGGAGAACAGTTTACTGATCTCGGCTGTCTCCGCCTGGTGTTAGGGTCACTACCTTCCTGCTGTGATGATGCCACCTACTTGCAGATAAAGTTGCTCGTATTTGGCTTAACTTGAACGTTGCTAATTTGAGTGCAGTCAGAGTTTGGGAAGGCACAGTCTTGTCCAGTTTGCGTGGATCAACTTCAATTAGTCTCGCCCACAGATGCGGAGGCTGTACTTGGAGTGGTATGAGTGACCAGTTGTGAATTAGATTCATGCCCGTCCTGGCTGGTGAAAGCTAGCCAGGAGACATTAGGGCAATTCTTGGCTGGGGTTGTCAATGCCTTCCCCTTCAGGCGGATAGGATGCCTGATGGCCTCAAAACAGTGGTCGTCCATCTCCTGCTCAAGAAGCCATCTCTTGAAGTTGACTCCCCACCCAGCTACTGTCCTGTCTTTAACCTTCCCTTTTTAAGGAAGATTACTGAACAGGTGATGCCTCACAGCTCCAGGTGCATCTTGATGGGATTAGATTCCTGGACCCGTGTCAGTCGGGTTTTTGTCCTGGGCATGGCACAGAGACTGCGCTTGTGGTCTTGGTTGACAATCTCCACTTGGAAATTGACAGGGGATAGATCTTTCAGAAGCCTTTGATACAGTTGACCATAGGGTGTTGTTGACATAGCTGTCGGACTGCTCAAGTGGTTCCACTCATTCCTAGCTGGGAGAACCCAGAGGGCTCCATCATCTCCCCGTTCCTGTTCACTTTATAGCTGAGGCCCTTGGTTGAGATCATTAGGAGATCTGGAGTGAAGTGCCATCAGTAAAGTGATGACACCCAACTTTCTCCCTTTATCTGACCCACACCCTGCAGTCTTGGTGCCTACCAGGTGCCTGTCTGCCACTGGGGTCTGGATGTGGATAAGTCAATTAAAGCTGAATCCAGACAAGACCAAGGTGATGATGTGACCAGTGGTGTGATCTGTGGGACATAGGGACCTCTACTATTGATGGTGCCCAGCCTCCTTTGGTCACACAGGTTCGCAGCCTTGGGATGCTCTTGGATCCACTGCTGCGCCTGGACAGGCAAAGTTGTGATGGTGGCCAGAAGCACTTTTCACCAACTTTATCTGGTGAGAAGGCGGCAACATTTTCTATCAGCCTCAGATTTTATCACTCTCTTTCATGCCTTCGTAACCTTGAGGCTAGACTATTGCAATGCACTCTACATGGGGCAGCCCATGATGACTGTTCAGAAGCTGTAGTTGGTGCAGAACATGGCAGCCTGCCTTCTGTCAGGAGTGGGTCTTTGGAAGCACATTACATTGGTGCTCCAGAGTTTGCACTGGCTGTCAATAGGTATCCTCGCAAAATTCAAGGTGCTGGTTTTGACCTTTAAAGCTCTAGAAGGCTTGGGCCCCAGGCATCTGAAAAACCACCTCTTCCCTTATGTCCCATCACCACCTATGAGGTTGGCTGAGGGCGCCCTCTTGTGAGTACCAATTGCCCAAAGGTTCATACAAAGTGGGCATGCAGAGAGGCGTTCTTGGTGGCTGCTTCACAGTTATGGAGCTCTCCCCCCCCTTGGAGATCTGCTTATGCCTCAACCTGTTCACCTTTCGAAGAGATGCAAGACCTTGGGGTATTCTGGCCAGGTGTTTGGAGGGCTGTGATAGAGTTGGGTGGGATTGGGTACAGGGGTTAAGGAGAGGGTTGGTGGGCAGGGTTTAAAGTAGTTTTTATATGTTATGTTTATGTATGTTTTTATATTTTTGTGAGCCGCCCTGAGCCTTCACAGAAAGGGCGGGGTATAAGTTGAATGAATAAAATAAAGTAAAAGCAGTGTTTGCCACCCTCAGAGAGCTATCGTAGACCTGTCTGTAAACAGATGGATGGATTTTGATCTTGCACTGAAGTACTACTGTACTTTTAAACACATCTCAGACTAGAAGAATTCAGAAAAGAATTAGTTAACAAGTGCATGATTTTGACTAAGCTTTCAGAGTGGAAAAAAACAACTATGTAGCATGGCTTGGTTTGGTTTTATTCCTCTGTGTAGATTTCACACAGTAAGCTAAGATACCTATTAGAATTCTGTTAGCGTAACCAAATTTGAAGGTTCAGTACTGTAAAACCTTGTAAAATTCAGCTGCACTTCCTTCCTTCCTTTATTTATTTAATCGATTTATATCCTGCCCCTCCTGAAAACAGCTCAGGGCGGCTAGCAATTTTAAAACATAAAAATACAATTATATAAAATTTAAAACAATCATAATAATATTAAAACAGGGTTAGGCGCACAATAAAACAATAATTAAGGGTAGGGGGAGATTAACACCCCCCCCAACCCCCCTCCCCAAAGGCCTGAGCGAACAGCCAGGTTTTACAAACTCGCTGGAATGTTAAAAGGCTTGGGGCCAGGCGAGCTTCCTCCGGGAGGAAATTCCAAAGGCGCGGCTGGGTCACCGAGAATGCGCTCTCCATTGTGGCCCCCCACTTAACACGGGGGACCTCCAAGAAGGCACCCCCAGCAGACCGAAGGAGCCGCTCTGGGGTGCGGAGGGCAAGGCAGTCCCTGAGGTACGAGGGGCCCAGACCATGAAGGGCCTTATAGATCAATACCAATACCTTGAACCTGGCTCGGCACACTATTGGCAACCAGTGCAGAGTCCGGAGCACAGGTGTTACGTGATCCCGGCGACCCGTCCCCGATAGGAGCCGGGCCGCTGCATTCTGCACTAGCTGCAGCCTCCAAACCAGGAACAAGGGCAGCCCCACATAGCGCACATTGCAGTAGTCCACCCTCAAGGTGACGAAGGCATGGACAACGGAGGCTGGGTGACAGCCTCCCCTGCTGCAGGGACGCATTGACCACCCTCGCCAGCACCGTCCCCAATGTCTCCCTGGAGGCTTTCACCAACCAGGACGGGCACGGATCAAGTTCACAACTGGTGGCTTTCACAGACCCCAAGATATCGACCACATCGGCTGGTGTCACTTCCTGAAATTCTGCCCACAAAGTTGGACCAGACGGGGCCTCCATCACCTCGCGCCCTCCACCTACTGCCCCCAACCCAGCATCAAAGTCGCTCTGAATCCGAGCGATCTTGTCTGCGAAGTAGGTGACAAATTCCTCAGAGCGGGCCTGGGACAAGTCCCCGTCCAGGCAGAGGGAGGCCGGACTGACCAGCCCCCGCACCACCCAAAACAGCTCCGCCAGGCATGACTTCGCAGACGCTATGAGGAGCGTCTGTGAAGGAGCAATTTCTTAAAATCTGATTTCAGCCTGGCTACCTTGCACTTACATGGATTTCACAGTATTTTTAAAAAATCTTTCCCAACATTTTATTGTGGGACTCTTAACTTAGGTTCCTCAGATGTCATAAAAGCAGAGGCTTGCCACAGCAGCCTGTGATCATCTTGTTAAAATTTTTGTTTTTAAAAAACAGACTGTTTAAGAAGATAGAAGACAATCCAATTACCCCACTTACACATACAGCCACATTTTAACAGTTACCTAACAACCACTGGGAGATGTGCCTTAAAGCAATGAACTAAGTGGCTGAAAGAAAAGATACTGTCAGATTCATATGGATGAGAGGAAGCTCTCTTGTGAAACGGTTTACTCCAATATATTTTATTTAGACCTCATTTTGCCTTCATTAGATCTCACATCATGTGTAAGAGGAGCAACAAAGAAGACGCTTACATAAAAGTGGTGCCACATCTCTAATAATGCCAGAGCTACTGGTCTCTATCCATAAGGCCTGAAGTGCTAACAGCACCAGAACTTCCCAAGCATTCACCTACCATAGTTTGCTATTCAACTGGAAACTAGGCAATGGGGTGGGACTATCGGTATTGCGAGAACCAAGAGTGGCCAATAATGGCCCTCTCGGTTCTAATCTGATAATACCAATAATTCTCGATCTTTTACATTATCGGTGTCATCGTTATCAGTATAGGATTAATGTTAAAGATCCGATACCGATGGAACCGATAAACGGATATCCAATACTGATATACAACCGATATTGAGAATTTGCCCAAAGTTCCATCCCTACTAGGCAAAAGGAATAAAACCAAAAGATACCACCACCAATTTTTTTTTTTTTAAAAAACATGCAATAAAATTGCAGTAATACAGCAAGACTTTAAATCTCAACACAATGCCTTAAAACATGGTAACCTGTGGTACTGCAGACTGAAGGATAATTAGGTCACTGGAAGCAGATTCAGAAAACATGCAGCAGCATTTACATCCACTGTCCACAGGAATCTCACATCTTGTACAAGCAACAGCAAGTGCACGGAGAGGTAAAACACTGCTGATCAGTTGCCTTGAACATGTCTATGCCATGCAATGGATGCTATGTTGCTGGCAGCAGCAGCAGTTTGGAATTAATTAGGATCAAAGCTCGCTAGAATCGCACTGCTATTAAGAAAGAAGCTACCAGCACTATGCAAAAACTCTGAAATTTATCTCTGAAGAATAAAATAATAAAGGATAAAAAAATATAGCGCCATAGCTGTTGGTCATAAGATTTTTCCCAATAAAGGTTCCAGGAAAAAGCTATTAAAGGAAAAGAGGCCTGAACTCTTTTTACCAGTGAAAAATAAAGTTTTGTACTAACCGCTAAATTTCAAAGTCTTATACTGTGTAGTAGCCCTGACTGCTATTGCCTTTGGAAAGGTGGCACATAAATAAGTCACCCACACTTAACCGGAATTTATGAACTTTGCTGTAAAGTTAAAACATCTAATTAAAACCTTCACCTAGCCATCTGTTCCTCATCTTGTATGTGATATAAAATAATCATGACATGCATTCCATAACCAGGACAGATATTTTTCTATGTTAAGAGCCTCTCCAATGATGCACATGCCAGATGCACATCCCATTCATTCCAGGATTTCAAAGCTACGTTGCTGAATTCTTGCAATCCATGATTTCCCGCATTGAACCGGGTTGGGGAAATTAGATGGTCTCCAAGGTCCCTTCCAACTCTAAAAAATTTATGACCATTCCTACACGTGGACACCAAAAAAACCTTCTAATAGAACTACCAATTCCTGACTGCTGTGGCATCTTCCCTATGTCTCTGTAGTTGCTGCTTAAGAGTCTAGAACAGAGGATGGGCAAAGTTCCCAAGCCCAAAGCCACATACTAAAATGTTCGTAACACAAAGCTGCAAGATGCACTACATCAATCACAGCTTCCAACAATCCTGGGGACAGGGAAGCACGGCTATCTCCAAATCCCCTCCTCCCCACATCGGAGATCTGGCTTCCAGGCGGTCTGGTGGGTTCAGGCAGCAGCAATAGTGCTCCTGAGGCAGCTTCATGGACATGCCCCCAATCAGCCATTTCTGGTTAAAGCAACAATACAGGTGCCTGAGAGGGTTTTTTTTTTGGGGGGGGGGGGGNCTTTTGGTTTCAACCAAAAGGGGCTGAAATTGTCTCTTTTAGTTAAAATTGAGAGATCCAAGAATTGAGCCCGTTTATTCTCGGATCTTCTGTTCCCATTAAAGTCAATTGGAAATCTTCCCATTGACATCCACACACCCCAAACCCTGTTCCTGGCCTTGGAGGTTGGGTGTGGGGATCCATTACTCCTAACACCCCTATTCGCCATCCACCGGAGCCCAGCTTTATCCATCCCCCATCTGCCAAGGCCCCTGTACTTTACTTAATGTTGCTGGTCTGGAGGATGGGGGTCACGGCTGCCAGCTGGGCTGTCAGCTCCACTACTGGCAACTGAGCCTCTTCCGCTGCTGACTGGTGTCGGGAGTCAGCTCCGCTGTCAGATTGCTGAGCCTTCTCTGCTGCGGGGCAGCGGAGAAGGCTCAGTCACCTGGCAGCGGAGTCAGCTCCTGCCACCAGCCAGCAGCAGAGGAGGCCTGGTCACCAGCAGCGGAGCCAGCTCCTCTGCCGGGCAGCAGGGCCTTCTCAGTCGTCTTCTCATCTTCTTCTGTTTTTCTTTTCCAAGTCACCGGTCCAGAGCGCTGATAAATGCTGCCTTATCGGCAGCACACACATGCAGAATGGCCTCAGTGGCCATTTTGCACATGTGTGCTGCTGATAAGGCAGCATTTATTAGCGCTCCGGACCACAGACCTGGAAAAGAACAGAAGAAGATGTGAGAAGACAGAGAAGGCCCTGCTGCCCGGTAGAGGTGCTGACTCCTGCCAGCAGTGGAGGAGGCCTGGTCGCTGATAGTAGAGCTGGCAACTCAGCCGGCGGCCATGGCCCCCACCCTCTGGACTGACAATGATAAAATTACAGGGGCCCCGGGGGTGGGGTGGGGGGTGGAGGTGGGGACGGGAGTAAAGTCAGGCCCTGACAGGTGGGGGGTTTTAGGGGTAATGGATCTCCACCCCCACTCTCTGAGGCAAGGAGTGGGGTGGCAGGAATCAGAGGTTTGCCCCTGGAGCTTCCCATTTAAGACAATGGGAGGATTCCCCATTGACTTCAATGGGAAGATCTGATCCAATATTTGGGATCCGAGAGGGCCCCAATTATCTGCTCGCTCTCTCTCTTTTTTTTTTTAAACACACAGAAATTGGCCATTGTCTGCCACTTTCGGTTAAAACTGAAGCTGATAGTCCCATCCCTACTAATGACAAACCATGAGTGAGTATCATGGTATCAGACAGTAGCAATGTGAAAGCCAACACAATGCTTACAGAGTTCTAGACACCAGAAGAACAACCAGCCAATGATCAAAGGGTCTAGTTAAGTCATGCACTAAAACGTGAGCTCCAAAAAGCATGGAAATTTCAAGTTTAGGCCACAGCCTTATCTTGTGACTAACGCAAGCAGAAAAGACATTGTACACTTTCATATACTGTACTCCCTTTGATATTAGGCATAATTTAACCAAACTTGGCTCTCTTTCAGCCCCAAATCTCTTCCACTGCAGGTTGGGGGCAAGCAAACTGTCCTGTTCCCCTCCTAGCCCCATCTCACCAATAGCTAAGTCCACCCATTTTGCTCACCCAAAGTTGATAAGATTAGGTAATCATAATCCGGAGCTTTCCCACCCAACCCTCCACCCTGAGAAGTCTCGGGCAGGACTGAGGTTAAGCTTACTTCATTTGTTTATTTGCCCTGGATCTCCCCTCTTTTAAATGCTGTTGTAAAACGTGGCTGTTCCGCCTGGCTTTTGATGGGGAGGATGGGGTGAGGGGAATGGGTTAGGGTGGTGGGTGGTTAGGGATGTTTTAATTTCTCCTTGTTTTGAGTGTTTTAAGTGTTTTTATTGTTGACTGTAAGTCGTCCAGAGCTGCCTGTGGCAGGATAGGAGGGGTAAAAATTTATAAAGTAAATCAATCAATAAAAATAATATTTGCAATGGTTTTTATAGGGATATTGGAAGCAGGCGTTTCAATGGAAGAGAATAGGTATGGGGTGATGGTGCCACAGCTTTCCAGTGAGGGGGTTATGAGCAGGGATGGGAGGGGGGAGGGTTGTGCCATGTGCCCCCCCTCCCAGGTGAGTGATACAGGCATGGGGTGGTGGTATGGGATGGTGCTAGAACTCTTAGGTGGAAAGGGGGGTATGGGTAGGGATGGGGGGGGGGGAGGAGGGTTGTGCCATGGTCCCCTGGTGAGAGGGAGAGCACGGGGGAGGGGTCGGGGAGGAGATGGTGTTATGGCTTTCCAGGGAGTTATGGGGGTATGAGTGGTGTAGCAAGTCCCTCCAGTGAAGGGCAGGGTTCGGGCAGGGGTGGGAGGAATCTTGTGCCATGACCCGCTGGGTGAGGGGGGGTGCACAACAGCCCCCTGGTGAGAGGGGAAGGCAATGGTATGGGGGTAATCTGGTCTATCAAAGCTATCTGGTGTCTGGCTTGTCCAACATGGAGTGTGTCCATCTTGTGTTCAAGGCCTGGGACAGATTGGGGATTCTGCTGGTGTACCAACCAATCTGCTGCACAGACAACTCCATGACTACTCTAGCTGAGCTGGACTCAGAGGTAGTGTTGAGATCATCTAGACTGATCTTGGGTGATTTCAACATATATGCTGAGGCCAACCCTTCAGGGGCAGAGCAGGATTTCATGGCTGCCCAACACAATAAGCTGGATAGATGTTGGATTTTATGTTTTGCACTGACCTGGAAACAGGTGTTCTGATAATTGGGGTGTAGTTATGACACCATTGTCATGATTGGACCATTATCTTCTGAGGGCTAAGATCCCTACCCACCTTTGCCTCCATCGAGGTGGTGGACCAGTGAGGTTGGTTCACTCTCAGGGATTAATTGATCCAATAGGGTTCCAAGAACACTTACCTGCTGACCTTGACAGCCTCTCTGTCAATGACCTGGTCAATATGTTGACTTGGGTCAACAACAAAGCTTTCTTTGCTGCCACCATAGCATCTGCAAAGTGCATCCAGCAGAGCTCTTCTAGGTGTTGAATAGCCTGTTAAATCCTGGCTGTCTCCATCTGGAGTTAGAGTCCTTAATTGCCCACTGTAATGAGTTTGCCACCTATTTTGAAGATAAAGTCGCTCATATTTGGCTCGACTTGGGCATGGTTAGTTTGGGTGCAGAGTCACAGCTTGGGTTGAGGATGCTCAGCTTTGTCCAGTTTGCTTGGATCCATTTCAATTGGTTTCATCCACCAATGAGGGGGGTCTGCTTGGAGTGATGTGGGAGACCAGTTGTGAATTAGATTCATGCACATCCTGGCTAGTGAAAGCTAGCCAGAGACTATGGGGCCGTTGCTGGCTGGGGTTGTCACAATACCTCCCTTGGAGAGGGCAGGATGCCTGACTGGCTCAAAACTGCAGTTGTCCATCCCCTTCTGAAAAAAATCTCTTGACACTAACTCCCTTGCCAGCTACCGCCCCATCTCTAATCTTCCCTTTTTAAGGGAAGGTTATTTGAACGGGTAAGTTGCTTCACAGCTTTAGGCACATCTTGATGATATTGGATTTCTGAACCCATGTCAGTCAGGATTTTGTCCCGAGCACAGCACTAAGACTGCACTTGTGGCCTTGGTTGATGACCTCCTTTTGGCAATCGACAAAGGCAATTATACCATGTTGATTTTGTTAGATCTCTCTGTGGCTTTTGATACAGTTGATCAAGCAGAGTTGTTGTCACGGCTGTGTGACCTGGCTGGTGTCTGTGGGACTCTGAGTGGCTCTGCTCATTCCTAGATGGGAAGATCCTGAGGGTGGTGATAGATCGTAGGGGTGGGACTATCGGTATTATATTAATCCAATAATGCTGATAATGGGTGGTATCGGATTAATCCAATAATACAGATAACTGTCAGTATCGGATTTATAAAACTGCCCATTGAAGTCAATGGCTGCAATGTTAAAAAACATTTAAAAAATCCGCAATGTTAAAAATCAGATATTCCGATACCGATATATCCAATATTGGGAGATCCGATGCCGGTAAATCAGATACCCGATAACCCAATGGGAGTCCCATCCCTAATAGACGGTGACGTGATGTCCCCTCGGGAGCTCTCCTGTGGGGTCCAACAGGGTTCCATCTTGTCCCAATTCCTGTTTAATGTGTATCTGAAGCCCCTGGGTGAGGTTGTATGGAGATTTTGAGTGAAGTGTCATCAGTCAGTATGCTAATGACACCCAACTCTCTCTCTGACTCAGGTTCTGTAGTCTCGGTGCTTACCCAGTGCCTGGCTGCTGTTGGGAACTGGATGTGGGCAAGCCAACTGAAGCTGAATCCAGACAAGACTGAAGAAATGATGGTTGGATGGCTGGTCATGTGACCTGGGAGACATAGGAACCCCTGTTATTGATGGGGACCAGCCTCCTTTGGTCACTCACATTTGCAGCCTTGAATCAAAGAGCACCCTATTGCTGAGCCTGGATTGTCAGGGTTGCAGCAGTGGCATGAAATGTTTTTAATGGATTACATCTGGTGAGAAGGCTACAACCTTTTTTAAAAAAAAAAATCAGGCTTGAACTTGGCCACTATCATCAATGTCTTCGTAACCTGGTGGCCAGACTACTGCAATGTGCTCTATGTGGGGCTGCCCCTGATGACTGTTTAGAAGCTGCAGTTGGTGCAGAATGTGCCAGCCCATCTTTTGTCAGGGACAGCTCACCAAAAGCACATTACACCAGTGCTCTAGAGTCTGCACTGGCTACAAATAGCTTTTCAGGCACAATTCAAGGTGCTGGTTCAGGCACAATTCAAGGTGCTTTAAAGCCCTAAATGGATTGGACCCCAGGTATCTGAAAAACTGCCTCTTCCCACATGCGGTCTCCGAGATCAGCCAGGAGCACCTTCTTGCACCCATGAAGTTTCTACAGCCAGGGCACACAGAAAGGTGTTCTTGTTGGCTGCCTCATGATTATGGAACTCCTTCCTCTTGGAGATTTGTCTAAGCCCGAGCCTATTCATCCTCAGGAAACAATGCAAGACCTTTTTATTTGGCCAGGCATTTGGCAGGCACGGATAGGGTTGGGAGGGGGATTGGGGAAAGGGTTATAGGGAGGTTAAGGGGATTTTTTTTATTGACTGTAAGATTTATTGTTTTTATTGTTTGTAAGCTGCCCTGAGACTTTATTGGAAGGGCAGCATATAAATTTAAATATATAAATTTGTGAGAGATTCTTATCTCATAGATCCGGATTATGAACTTCATCAACCCTATGGAAAATGCCCATTACACTTGTAACTTTTGGTTCCAGGATCCAAACCAAACCCTACACAAGTAAGTGCCATCCCCTGCACAAGTTACCAGAGAGAAAAAGTCACACACAAAAAGTGCTCTCCTGCTCCTCCAAATTTTGATTGCCCTGTAACTCTGGCACCTCTTAGCCAAACATCACCAACTTTGACAGAGATGACCATGGGAAGATATCTATACTGTGTCCAAATTTCATATTGGCAGTTTAGATTTTATAATAATAAGGATTTTCACAATTACAATTGGTGAGTGATAATACCTTAACTATAGATTGGTGGTTCATACTGTACAATTACTTTACAAAAGGCAAAACATTAGTTTATGTGCAAAGTCAGCAAGACAAGACTCCAGGGTTTTCATTTAGTTCCCACTTGGAAGGTTCGCTTAAGTTTTACTTTAATTCATTAGCCAGTACATGTACATTTCTGAACCTTCTGTACCTGATCCACCAAGTATGCAAGTCTGCTACAGGTTCTGAGCTAGAGTCCAACTTTTTAGCTAGAGTAGTAGAGCATGCTTTTCTTGTAGAGCCCCATGCCTCAGTTTTTAACTTCAGCCAAAATGAGAGCCACCATACAGCTATGTGTTAAAGAATTAGATAGCCCTTGTTCCTTCATTTCCAAGAGCATACATCCTGTCTGCCATCTTCCCTTCACAGTCATAAGCTTACCAACATCAAAGTGAACCAAACTGGAAAAAAAAAAAGATTGCCAAAATTAAAGGAATACATCCTAGCAGTTACTCAGTGATAAAAATGCATGACTTTTTCTCTTCGAACAGACTGCAACACAAGCCTGAATACACTTCATAAGGGACCCAGGTTTATTTGGAAATATTTCGACTTCACTTTGTAGTACATACAAAAATAAATAAGTGGGAGTTGGAGGGAGAGAACTGGGAGACAAAAAAGAAAAATGCCAGTCAACACAACTAAAGCCCCATGAGAGAAATTAAAATTTTAGTGGTTACATTTCAGTCAGCCATAAAAGATAATTAGCCATTTAATTATTAACACATAGAACATAGTCTCAGATCCTTGCAAGCTTAGATTTTAACATAGCAGCAGACATAGGAGACGGCTCTCAGTGCATGGGGAGACTGAGATTTACTAGAAAAAACAAACTGCACTCCTTTGCAAAGAAATGTAGGTGGCTTGAGTTGAACTACAGCAATAGCAAGCCCATGAAGGAGAAAACACTTCTAGAAAGACCCTAACTGGGTTCAGCATATCGGTCAAATACAGAAAGGAGAAAAAACCAACTGTGCAATTACAGCTGAGACTTCCAATCTGTGGGTCCCAAGTGGGGGTGGGGAGTGTCACATTATAATTGTAGACACAATGGCATTCTGATTGATATCTAATAATCCTTACACCGTTTCTGTTGGTGTCAGGGTCACATGATTACATTTAAATCTTAAAATGGAATCACACAAGAAAAAAGATGGAGAACCACTGTTACAGTGAGTAACTAAGAAATGTGAGGGTTGTGGTGGGGTCTGGGGAAGGAAAGCTCCTTCAATATTAAAAATATTACCTAAGTAGAAAAATAATGCCAAAGGAAGTAGTATGTTTAACCCTGCTCCCATTGTCATGACTGTAAAAACGTTAGTGTTTGGAGTGTATTTTCTACCCCAAGTTTATGGTTATGGTTTGGGGTGTAAATGTTATCCCATTCAAATATCCTTGTTTGTGGTAAAAGTAGTAAATATGTTTCACAATACCCACACACCCATGCCCTGCAAACACAGTTACATATTTGAAGTGGTTGGCCAGTCCCCATGGCCAGGCTTCTGCCCACCCTTCCCCCTGCACTGCAGAACAGATAACCACCCTGCAAGGGCCCTCACATGCAGGTAAAACCTCTGGGAAATTGAACACACAGTCTTTGCCCTTTTTCCTGGGAGGTTGGCACCATGATGCCAGTCCCTATGTGAGAGACCCGGGGGGGGGAGAGGAGGGAGTTCACAATTTGTGAAAATAGACACACTTTGTCTCTACAGGTTGCCACTCCCTAGGGCTTGTCTCTGTGGGTTGCCTCTTCCTAAGAGCCATTAAGAGTGCTTGAAGGACAGCAATCTTTGGAGCCACTAGCCATGGTTAATAGATGTATTTACATGTGTCTTGGACCACTTTTCTATGCAAAAACACATAGGATGTATTTAACATTGGCTGAGGTACAAAGTGTACCCCATGGGAAAAAAATCAATGTATTTCTAGGGTAGTTTACTTTGCCAAAGGTGTTTTTTGCTTACAGAATGAAAATGGTAAAATGGTAGACAGGTGTACTTTGAGGACATTGTTCACCAGGTGGGCAAAGTCGTAGAGACACTACTTTTGGAGGGCTTTTTGTCAAAAGACACGTGTGGGGTACTAAAGACAACCCCTTGTGATTGAGCAGGGTTAAACTTTACAGTAAACTAAACTACACAAACTAAAATGTAATGAGGCCTATTGCCTGAAGAGGCTAGGGAATCTCCTTCCTGGCGGTTTTCAGGGAAAGAGTGGACAAGCTTCTGTCAAGGGTGAGGGACCTACAGCCCAACTGCCAAATGAGGCAGTTTTTTTTTATTTGGCTTCTTGCCAATTCCTGGATCTGGCCAGGTGATTTAGTGTCTACTCTCAAGCACTGAAAGTCTGAGCTGAGAGGGATGGAATGAAGATGAGGGCATGCCCTCAAGGATAGGGGATGAACCTGTGGCTTAGAACCATGATTTGGACTTCCCTTACCTTCCTTCACTCATTCCAAACACAACACTTAAGCACTGTTCCCAACTCCTATCCAGTCAACAGAGCTCATACTAAATTTTCAGAGTGAAAACTGAACCCAACCCCGTATAGGTATCTTGCTTCAGGGAAGGGGGGTTGAACTGGATGACCCGTGAAGCCCATTTCCAACTCAACCAAGATTCTATAAGTAAAAGAATCTTAAAAAGAAACGGAACTTTAAAAGTCTGTGCCAAGTTCATTTAAACCACAAGTAGGGAATCTTGGGCCTGAGGGCCAAATCTAGCCTGTGGCAAGTTTTTATGTGGCCCCTTTCCAGTTCCTGGCCATTGGATCCAGTTCCTATCTCCAACCACATAGAAAATGAGCTCAGGGTAAGGGGGCAGAAATAAGGGCATGCACTCAAGAACAGGGGACAGATTCATGATCTGGACTCTCCTTTTCTTGCGTGCACTCCTAAAGTGCCCCCAACTTAACCCCTGTGGTGAGAGCACAGGGAGGGAGGGGGAGGGGAAGGGGGTTGGGGGGGGGGAGGAGAAATGGCTGCGGATATGGGGAGTGGGGCAACTCTGGAGGAAGGGCGAACAGTCACGGGTTAGGATGGAGCAGATGGGGGGGGGGGGAGCGGCTATAGGGGTAGTTATGGGGCATGAATGGTATGGTCCAAGGGGACAGGTGACTCGTCCTCCCAGGGGACCGAGGTTCCTGGTGGAGGTTGAAAGAGTCACCCCCACACTGAGGGTGAGGGAGGATAAGGGTCTAAGGTCCGCCTGTAAAGGACTGCTGCTGTTGAATGCAAGGTCCATAGCGAATAAAGCCCCAGTGATCCGGGATTTGATCCTGGATGGGGCAGCAGACCTTGCATGTATCACAGAAACCTGGATGGACGAGGAAGCAGGAGCAGCTTTAGCAGACCTCATTCCGGCCGGGTATGCTGTTCAGCACCAGCCCCGCACCGGGGGAGCAGGGGGGAGGAAGGAGGTGTAGCTATTATTTTTAGAGAGGGTGGCCAGTTAGGAGATATCCAGTTCGGGAGATTTCAGGTATCGAAGCCCTCCATGTGGTGTTTGATGTGGCTGGGGGCAAGCTTGGGGTGCTGCTGGTATACTGGGCCCCTTCCTGTTTGGCAGCATCCCTTGCCGCTCTAGCAGAGCTGGCCTTGGCGGTGGCGCTGAACTCCTCCAGGACCTTGGTCCTGGGGGACTTCAATGCCCATGCCGACGCTGGCCTTGTAGGGCCGGAGCGTGAGTTCATGGCCGCCATGGCAACCATGGACTTGTCCCAAGTGGCCACTTGCCCAACCCATGTGGGAGGGCATACTCTCAACCTGATCTTTTGTTCTGGCCTTGAGGCGGGTGATCCGTTAGTAGGGGATGTGAAGGTCACGCCCTTGTCATGGACGGATCATTATCTCCTACAGGCCAGCCTCTCAGCGCATCTCCCCCAGAAGGGGAATGGACCAGTTAGGTTGGTCTGCCCTCGTAGGCAGATGGAACCTCAGCAGTTCCAGGTGGCTTTGAGGGAGTTAACCTTGGACCCGGACGGCCACTCTGTCAATGAGCTTGTCCAGCATTGGAATATCTTGCTGGGGAGGGGGGTGGGCAATTGACAGAGTGGCTTCAAGATGTCTTCTCCCTCCATCTCATCACCACAGGGCCCCTTGGTTTACTGAGGGACTACGATGTATGAAACAGGTAGGTAGGAAACTAGAGCGACGCTGGCATCAGACTCACTCTGAAGCTGACTGACTTCTCCATAGGACCCATTTGTGGTCCTATGTCGAGGCTGTGAGGACAGCAAAGAAGTAGTTCTTTGCTACCCTCATAGCGTCTGCAAAGTCACATCCAGCGGAGCTGTTCTGGGTGGTGCGGGGGCTGGTCAGTCCAGTCTCCGTCCGCCTGGACAGGGACTTGTCCCAGGCCCACTGTGAGGAGTTTGCCACCTACTTTGCAGACAAGATCGCTCAGATCCAGAGTAACTTTGACATTGGTTTCTGGTTCAGAGGCGCCATCTGGTCCATCTTTCTGGGATGAGTTTCAGGAAGTGACACCAGCCGATGCAGTGAATGTTCTGGGGTCTGTTAGAGCCACTAGTTGTGAATTAGATCCGTGCCCATCCTGGTTGGTGAAAGCCTCCAGGGAGACTTTGGGGACGGTGCTGGCGAGCGTAGTGAACGCATCCCTTCGGCAGGGGAGGCTGT
>QEPC01015465.1:1279632-1386992 GCA_003113815.1 Sphenodon punctatus | reverse complement strand
CTGTTGGACTCGGATCTCTGCCTGGATCAGCAGGTGGAGATGGTGGCTAAGGCTGTCTTCCACCAGCTGTATCTGGTACGGAGGCTGTGTCCATACATTTCCAGGCCCAACCTGGCCACTCTCATCCATGCCTTCATCACCTCGAAGCTAGACTACTGCAATGTACTTTACGTGGGGCTTCCCTTGTTTCTGGTTCAGAGGCTGCAGCTGGTGCAGAATGCGGCGGCCCGTCTCCTTACGGGGACTGGACAATGGGAGCACATAACACCTGTGCTCCATGCTCTGCACTGGCTGCCTATAGCGTACCGAGCCAGATTCAAGGTGTTAGCATTGATCTATAAAGCCCTGCACGGTCTGGGCCCCTCATATCTCGGGGACCGCCTTGCTCTCCACACCTCGGAGCGATCCCTTCGGTCCACTGGGGGCACCTTTTTGGAGGTCCCCCGTGTGAGACGGGGGGCCACAATGGAGAGGGTGTTCTCAGTGGCGGGCCGCGGCTCTGGAATTCCCTCCCGGAGGAAGCCCGCCTGGCCCCAGGTCTGCTGATTTTTGTCGAGCCTGGAAGACCTGGCTGTTCACCCAGGTCTTTGGAGGGGGGGGGGGGATGGGAGAATGGGGTAGTTTTTGGAGGGGGGATGGGATGATATTTTTAAATGTGTTGATGAAGCTGTATTTTTAATATTGATATTATGGAATTTTATTGTGCTGTTGGTTGTTGTAAGCTGCCCCAAGATACCGTAGGTATGAGGGGGCGGCGAAGAAGTGCTTATAATAAATAAATAAACTTCTATGTAGCCCTAGAAGCTTGTACTATTTTTCAAAGTGGCCCCTGGGAGGGAAAAAGTTCCCCAACTCTGATTTAAAACAAACACCAAAAGAACCACCACTGAATAGACCTATGAAAGGACTACTGAAAGATATACATAAAACCCATTTTCTAGTGAGCCAATATATAGTTTAAAATATATAGTGTGCTAATATACAGTTTAAAATAAACTAAGATATTTTTAATATATAATTTTTAAAATCCTTTTGGGAGGGCAGGGTGCTGGATGCCCTCAAGATGGAAGTTGTTTGGTCTCTGCTCAAAAAAACATCATTTGACACTGACTCGTTGGACAGCTATCACCCAGTCTCTAACCGTGCCTTTTTAGGGAAGGTTATTGAACAAGTTGTCGCCAGGCAGCAACAGGGACATCTAGATGCAACTGGATTCCTGAACCCTGACTTCCCGTCAGTCTGGCTTTCATTCTGGGTATAAGTACTGAGACTGCGCTTGTGGTGTTGGTCGATGATCAGCAGGGGATATTCTACCCTGTTGATCCTTTGAGATCTTTTGGTGGCCTTTGATATATTTGACCATGAGGTGTTGTTGACACAGCTGCGGGATCTGGCAAGGGTTCACGGGATGGCTTTTGAGTGGCTCCATTCATATCTGTTGGGGAGGTTTCAGCAGGTGATGATGAGCGATTGTTATTCATCCCCCTGAACTCTCTTGTGGAGTCCATCTTATCTCTCCTCCTGTTTAATGTGTATCTAAGATCCCTGGGCGAGATCGTGCATAGATTTGGAGTGTATTGTCTTCAATATGCGGATGACACTCAAATCTTTTTCATCCGACCCAGGCCCTGCAGTCTCAGTGCTCTCACTGGCTGGCTGCTATTGGGGACTGGAAGCAGGTGAGCCGTCTGAGGCTGAATCCAGACAAAACTGAGGTGATGATGGTTGACCAGCCCTGTGGCCTGGGGGGGGGGGGGGGGGGGGGGAGAGATTGGGACTCTTATCATTGACGGGGTCCAGCCTCCCCTTGTTACCCAGGCTTGTAGCCTCAGGATACTCCTCCATTCTCAGCTGTGCCTGGAATGTCGGGTTGTGGTTGTGGCCAGGAGTGCCTTTTGGTAACTCCATTTGGTGAGAAGGCTGCATCCCTTTCTTTCCAACATGGATTTGGTCACCATCATCCATGCCTTTATTACCTCGAGGCTGGTCTACTTCAACGCACTCTACTCAGGGCTGCCCTGGATGACACTTTGGGGGCTGCCGCTTGCACAGAATGTGGTTGCCCGCCTCTTGATAGGGATGGGTCACCTGGAGCACATTACACTCATGCTCCAGGGTCTGCACTGGCTGCTGATAGCTTTCCGGGCACAATTCAAGATGCTGGTTTTAACACCTATAAAGCCCTAAATGGCTTAGGAGATGCGAAAGAACATAAGGGAGGAGATGGGGCCTGAGGTCAGCCAGGGATGCTCTTGCAGGAACCATCTCCCCATGATGTGTTTATGACTACAGTGTCCAGGGAGACGTTCTCAGTAGCTGCCCCACGATTATGAAACTCCCTCCCCTTGGAGGTCTGCCTAAGCCCGAGCCTGCGTATCTTCCAGAAGCGATGTAAGACCTTTTTATTTGGCCAGACATTTGGCAGGATAGGATAGGGTGTCAGGTTTTTTAAAATCGATTTTAATGGCTTTTTAATTTTGTTTTTATGATTGTAAGGCACCCTGAACCTCTGCAGGAAGGGCAGCATAGAAATATGAATAAAAATAAATAAATAAAATCTCTGAAGCCCCAGGCAGCTACCCTGGCATAAATTGGTTGTGTAACTACAGCCCATAGAATGTAGTGGTCATTTCAAAGCTCAAGTTAGCTTATTTTTAAAATATATTTATACATAACATATACATTTATATATTATATAATATATATTTATATATAACATACATATTATATCTATATTGTATAATATATATTATATATAACATACATACACTACATTGTTGGTATATTAAGGTGAGCACAATTTATAACAAAACAGGATGCACCATTCTTTGCCTCCTCTGTGCAAACAGTTCCAAGACGTTAAAAGCCACATATTCCACCTACAGCAGCAACATAAATTATTGAGCTGATGCATTAGCAAAGAAGGCTGGTGGACAGTTGTTCAGAGACTTAAGATCATAAGTCTAGCTCATATCTTAGTCACCTGCTTCACATTAATAATTAACAGCATGCATCCTTAATGGTCTAGAGGACTTGTGCAATTATGGAACAGTGCCAAAAAGCAGCAGATATGAAATACCAACTCGCTTCCAAAGGCTTTTTATATTTAGAGTGATGCCATTAACCTACATTGCCAAACTAACTAGAATCCCATGGTGGCATTTTAACAGAATTCTCTCACATACGTTTGCATAAGGAATCATGCTTTAGTCTATGCGGGTTGAAAGGCAACACCCAAGTTCCCTTTCCCCTTTCCCCTACATTGCAACGGTAGTACTTACAGCAAGTCTTACCTATATGAAGCACATATTATTTTGCAGCATTCTCCGAAAGGGAGAAAGCTCCATAACATACATCATTTGTCAACTACTCGTTAACATGCTAGCTCCTTAAATAAAAACTTCCCGTTTGCTCTTACCTTTCTTCTCCCTTTCTTTCTCTTAAAAAACAAACAAAAAAAACTCCTCAAGAATTTTGAAGGACTGAGCCTGCTTTCTCTCCTGAACACAAAAAACTTAGTTCTGAACTTTCTATGATAAAGGCCATAGAGAAAGCCACTCACTCATTCCCTGGACCAAAAACCAACAATAAAATGTCAACATGTTGGGCCTGGACCTTTGAGCATCAAGAATGAGCAAACACTAATTGCTCTAATTAGGCAAAACAACATCCACAGTATTTTTTTCACCCTGAATCTGCCAATTAAGGAGTGGCTCTAATCTGACACACACAAAATGGAGGGAACTAAACAAGCAGAGTTCTCGATCACTACAGAATGTGTACTTATTACTGTCCCTAAAATTCTGGTTCACTTGGAGCACATAAAAGGCATCTCAATTATACAATACAGCAGTTATTTTTAAAATAGCAACTAAGGCTGGCCATCAGCAGAAAATAAACTAATAGTCAACATGACTATTCTGAAAGACCCCGTTTGCCCAAAATCCCACCGAAACACTCACACAAAAAGGTGATATTTTGCCACATGAAAACAAGGCTGCATAATGCCCTATCACTAGCAAAACACCACGCCTGAGACGAGGAGGGGGAGCCTTTGCTGCTTCGCTCATGCATTTGTCTTGTTGCTTACAATTTCACGTTTTGAGACAGAAAAACAAACTTGCAACCCCTAGTGCCAACTTGCTACAACTATCCTACCGTCTGGGGAAGCTGTGCTGTTGAGCCCATCCATCTGTGTGCTGAGCTGATTGGTGTTTCCTCCATCTACCCCAGGTATATGAAGGCTCTAGGAGCTGCAGGGACCTGGGGATGGGGGAAAAGGAATTCCTGGGAAAGCTGTGTGCTGGGCCTGTCTGTCTGTGCGCTGATCGGCGTTTTCTCCATCTCCCCCAAGTACATGAAGGCTCTAGGTGCTGCAGATGGTTGCCTCAGGGTGCTGACCCCTCTGTGAGGGGAGATTGGCTGCAGGGGTGGTGAAGGGTTATGTGCTTTACCCCTCTGTGTGTGGGGGGGGAGGAGGGTTTGGTTGCGGGGGGAGGAGGAGAGTTGGCTGCATGGGGGGATTAATGGTTTTGCAATAATCCTGATGTGAGAGGGGGGGCTTGGGAGATGGAAGAGGGAGAAAGATGACTAATTTTAATATTTGCTTTTTTAAACTTTGTGTAATGTTTAATTTTCGATTGGTTTTAAAAAAAATTATTATTATTTATTTGTGATGGATTTTTTCTGTTGTAGCTGTTTTGAGTCCTTCGGAAGAAGAGTGGGATATAAATTTAAAGTAATAAATAATTTTAATTACCACATCCCATCTGAAGCAAGTGCTACTGTTAAATGCTCTTTCATCCATAAAGCCAATTGGTTTTGGGTGAGCGGAGTACTGAAACATATTAATAGGGCAGCTTGGGCTACCTTGTAAAGCTTGCTGTAACTGTTCTGTGGAGAAACAGAACATACAGACAAGTAACAAATTCCATACCATTCACAACCATTAAATTCACTTCAATACATCTTTGATGGAGAGGCACCTCATACAGAAGAAAAAACAAAGGTTTTTCTGCTACCCTCTTAACTGTGACTGGCTTGCTTCTTCTGTCAGTTTTAAATCAATCATTACAGCTGTTACCTGAGTTCACAACAATGGTGACTACTAAGCTGTCAGATTCTTTTTTTTTTCTTTTTTAGTTTTACAACTAACTTGCCAATTTAACAGAAATGCTGACACATTTCTACTTGATCCTTTTAGTCTGAAAGTATACCCAAGCAATTGGTTTTAGATAAGCAGTTTAAGAGGAATGGCTTTGAACATGTTACAGTTTAAGCTCTGAATTTAAAAATTATGTTTGCAGTTTTATTTCTAGTTTGGTTCTTCAACTTCTGTTCTGAAATGCAAAGAAGAATTTAAGATGTATTAGTTGTTGATAGTTTAAATTCAGTTCTTTGCTGGGAGACACCCTAAGTATGCACATTTACATTTTTACCGTAGCATTAAATCTAGATTGAATGTATTTCTTGAGGGTTAAATATTTTGCAATACAACCAAACCAATAGTAATAAAAACATTGTGTCATCAATGATGGAGAACGTAGGTGACAAAATCATCAACTTGCCATTGAATAATGTGCATAACTGAAAGCAAAGAAATGGCTTCCTTCTGTATTTTCAAGCATCAATTCCTTTTGTGGCTCATTACCTCTCTTTAGTATGAGAAACTGTTTTTCCAAACCATTTGCGTTTTAATGAAGGTTTAATTTTTAAAAATACTGCACTACAATCTCTTATTAGTCATTCCCACAGCCATGCTAGCTAAACCAAAATAAAGAGAAGAAGAAGTTTGGAAGAGGAAGGTAAAGTCGTCATAACTTAGCTTGCAGTGTTATAGCATAATGATGTCACCTGCTTCCTAGTTCTTTGTATTACCCTCAACTGTGTATTTCACATATCGTAATGTGTTTTTTTGTTGTGTGAGATGTTTTGGGGAGCATTATCTAGGAAGCTGTGTATATTCCTTGTTATTGGGAACCCTAGGGGCAGGGACAGTGTCTATTTTATTACTTTGTAAAGTGCCAGGTACACTGCTGGCGCTATATAAATGTTTGTTAATAATAATAATAATAATAATAATAATAATAACTATATTCTTTTAAAAAGGTAAGTGAAAGAAGAATATAGTAACTTGCTGAAATGAATTTCCATGTTGCCTTGAAGATGCTGTTCTAAAAGTCATCGGTAGCCTTGCTTTGAAACCTGTGTAATATTAAGAGCTGCTGACATTAGCAACTACATTGACAAATGTATTGTTCTTTGCTAATGGCATTATGACTTTTAAATACAACTACTTTAAGCTAGCATTTTGGTTGGGAAAGCTTTTCTCCACTACTATGTAATTTTGAAGTAAATATGCAGCAAAGTTACTTTTCTATGTTCCCCAAGCAGCATTTGTAATTTGATGCAGATACTCTTTTCTTGGGGGAAGGTGCAGGGGGAACTATAAAAATGTTTGCCTATATATAAGGTTCATTTGAACATTTCCACCCCATTTTAAAAGCTTTATTAAAAATAATAATAATTAAAAAAAATCAGCAGTAACTTCAGTTTGTTATTCCTGTAAACTTTTAACCAAAAGATCCTACAAATCAAAAAATATGCTGACATTGATGTCAGCTTAAATATGGCAGTTATGCTGAATCTAGAAATTTGGACACTTTGCAGTTTAATCAAACCATTCTCCTCTAAGATACTGCCTTCCAGTCCCTGCTTTGGCGTCTCCCCAAGGGTTCTTTGACCCACTAGGCATCTCCTTCCCTAGGTTGCTAGCCTTCTCTTGGCACCTCCCTCACAGTGCCCTCTAATGTTCCCTTGGAGGTTTCCCCTATTCCTAGCTGAGACCCCAATAAGCTGCTGCCTAGCCTGCAGCACTCAAAGTTTCCCTGGGTTGCTTGCCTCCATTGATCCTATTCTCTCTCCTTCCCTCCCTGCTCTGCATTATGGCTAGCGTGTTGTTGCTGGGTTACTTCCCAGTCCTGTTCCTAAGGTATCCACCAGGCACACTCCTTGAGCCTGCCTGGTTTCCACTACAAACACAGAGGTTTCTAAGCTTTTGGCCTTACATCTTGCTGGATCACTTTGGGTCCCTGGCTAGATGTTCCCTGACTCTCTCATACCAGGAGTGGCCCCTTCCACAACAGCTATGTTACATAAAGCCACACTCCAAGAGTTAGATATCACCCAGGGCTCCCTGCTGCCTCCTTGATGATGCCCCAGTTGACTGGGCTTCTTCTCCTTTACAAGCCTCAGGTTTGGTCACATTATCACCTCCACTTTCAACCACTTTGTTAACTAGCTTTACCTGGGTTAATTGCTGCTGGCTCCATTAGTTCCTTCACTCCTAGTCCTCTAGTGACTAGTGGGGTGTGCTGCTGACTAACCATGGGTCAAGTCTTGCAGGGACTTAACCACAGCACACTGACACAGTAAACATTTGGCTGTCACCCCTTCAATCTCTATCCCCCGTGACTGCCAAAGCGCCACCGTTAAGTCTTCGTATAAGTGGGCCAAGTCAAACTTAAAGGAAGTGTAGGGAGATGTTTCATGGAAATGGTGACCGATTGTGAACTGATGTTTCTACAACAGAACTCTTTACAGTTCTCCTGTCAACAACACTTTACTGAGATGGTGTGATAGACATGTGATCCAGGGAAATGTTAATTTCTGAGATCACTGCCAACATGAAACTTTGTGTTTCTGTTCTAAGATCAACAGCCCACTTCTAATTGTGGGTGAATACATTACTGCAAGAGGAGTGAATGGCTAATGCAGCACATTACTGTACCATGGGGCTTTATTTTTATAATGGTTTTATCTAAAAGAAGGCATGCCAGGTGTTCTTGTGTATTTAGTCGTTCCCCTTTAATTTCTCTCTTGTTTCTAGACTCTCTTTTTCAGCTTTGAAGCGACGTGTAGGACAATCACACGTAGAAAAATTTAGTGTTTCAGATAATTTTTCATTCTCATTTTCTGACTAACTGAAAACAAATGACTATCAACAGTATACAGTCTTCTCATTTCCCAGTCATCTTTGTTATATAGTAGCTGTCTGAAGCTGGAAGCAGTTGTCTCTCTTCACTATATAGATATGCAGGTATAACAACTTTTATCTACCTATGCAAAATGGCTCTGGCAATTTGCAATTGGTAAAATATTTCATTGCATTTTTTTTTTTTAAATACAAGTTCCTATGTTCTGCTTAACTATGAAATATTCCCTCATGTACAAAAGCAAATGTTTAAATCCACATGGATGTGTGTGTGTGTGTCCTTTTAGCAGAGCTTTTCTCTTCCCCTATCAGTTTCTCTTTCCTATTTTATATTGCTTTCCTATTGGGCATTGACAGTAGGCCACTATTTTCATGTAGTAGGAAGGTCCTCAGAGCTTCCTACCTGGAGGGCAGTCACTCGTGCTGGTATTATATGCCCTACTGCCAGCCTGAGGGAAGGGAAAGTGCCTGGCATAGATTTGCCTAGTTAAATATTTAAATGAATGGCAGAATGCTGGACCAAGGCATTAGCCAGTTTATTCACCCTGATTAATGATTCCGGGGAAATCCCAGAATATTGGAGAGCTGGGGTGGTTGTCACCATTTATAGAAAGGGAGATAGGATGGACCCCCAAAACTTCAGGCACATTACCCTGCTCTGTATAGTTTCCAAACTATGCAAAATTATTATTGGACAAACTAATGGCTTGGATCACTGAGGAAGGTATCCTGGTGGAAAAATAGGTGGGGGTTTTGTGCCCATAGTTTTACTACATATCACTGCTTTGTCCTGTCCCGTCTGATTGGGAAATATAAGAGAATCCACCAGAAGTTGTTTACAGTTTTTGTGGACTTCTCCACTTTCAATCTAGTTAAACTGGGAGAGATTATGGGTTAAATGGACTTTGCGGGGCATTGACAAGCGGCTTTTGATGCTGATCAGATCATTATCTGCTGGTACGAACTTCCGCATGAGGTTGGATGGGAGGGACACTCATTCAACTGTTACTACAAAAGGAGTCAGACAGGGTGCCTGCTGGCTCCTACTTTGTATGTTAACGATCCGATAGGTAGTCTGCGGAACGGGGAAGAGGTTATGACCCCTAAATCGGCAGACACTATTCTGCTTTCCCTGACCTGGGTGGGTTTGCACCATCTGATGCAGGCTTTTGGTGAGCTTTCCCATAAGAAAGAGCTTGTGATTAATAACAAAACTAAAAAGTGTTGACATTCTTGCCATTTGTCAAGCAAGCTAGGTGGTCCCTAAATGGCCACCATTTGGAGCATGTTTGTAATTTTAAATATCTTGGGATCGTCTTTTCCTCCTTGGGGTACTGGGGCACCCATCTGAAATGTATCTGCCAGGTAGACACTTCATTCACCAACGCCCTGATTCGATTCTACAGGACTAAAGGAGGATGTCTGGTTACACCAGCTCTTAAAAGAGTTTTGAATGTAATGTGATCCCACAGATACGCTATGGGGTCCAGGTGTGTGTTGGGTAGGGGTGGGGTTTGCTGGTGGCCTCGTTAGGATACAGAATATGGTTGAGAGCTTTACTGATACCACCACTACCACCCCGACCTCGTTCCCAACACTTTTGTGTCTGGAGACTGGAGTTAGGTCTGTGGCATCAAGAACAGCTTTGGCCTCATTGAAATACTGACTGAAAATTGTTCATCCTCCCTTCTGGGTCCCCTTGTGAGGGGAAGATTGGGTGTAACGGTTGCTGGTTTTAGCTGTAGCTGGTCTACGCTATTTTATATTTGGTCATGACCAGTTGAGCCAAGAAATGATGTTATGTTATGTTATTTTATGTGATGTTTGTGTTTAAGTCATTGGCTGTGTTGTAAGTGGATGTTCCCAACATGGCCTGATGGCTGGTTCAGAAATAAATTATCTATGTATCTAAAGAGTAGGGAGGTGGTGGCACCTTCAGTAAATGTCATAGGCAAATCACGTTAAATCTGCTGGTTACTTATTCTATTTGCTCTATTGGAAAAAGACAGACAATTAAAATGGCCACTCCTTTTATTTGCATAATATTTTTAGTATTACTGCCAATCACAGGTGTTTAGTACAGGAATAAACTAGCCTGCTCAACCATTTAATTAACTAGACAACACTTCTCACTTACATATCCCAGAATAGGACTTGTCGAAGTTTAAATCATGCAACTATTGGGGACTCTTTTTAAAAGCAAGTATACAGGTTTCCCTTGTGGAAGTCTTAGCGGCGCCACATTATTGAACTTCTCTGCATCGGTTACATGAAGCCTTCATCCTAAATGCTTTGGAATTGGTCAGAAGCAGTGGGATTTATTGTCCGTTTGGAAGAAATACAGGGTGTAAAAATGAAGTGAATTTTGTCACTTATAAGGGAAAAATAATAGGTAATTGGGAGTGCATCTTAAAAGCAGCTACTATTTTGGGGGGCAGTTTTGTAAGTCAACAAAAAGGTGTTACCGCTTTCTTAATAGTATGTGGTTGCAGCTTCACTATTCTCTCAAACTGTTCTCTTAATTTTGCCATGCTGGCAATACCCTCTTGTTAGTGTTCCCGAAACTAAATTTCTAGTTGGAAGGCATGCATTTTCATGTCCATCTTCTAGGATTTCTCTCTCCTTGATTGTAAGAACTATTCCTTACTTCAGTAACGAAGCTTGCAACAAACTCTTGCAAAAATCTAAGCTATAAAACTGCTTTCTTATGAAGCATCAAGTTTTATTTAGTTAGTTATTTAACACTTTTACCCCAGCTTTCTCCATGGGATATAGGTTCATATTTCCATTAATGTTTTTCTTTTGTTATTTTTCTGCTCTCTTTTCTGGTCCTTCAGACTGGTTTTGTAAAGAGGATCAAGGCTTTATTATTGTCTGCTGTGCAAATGCTTGCAATTTCGATTTAATTCCAGTTTGACTTCGCTTCTGTGGCTGGCTGTATATTTTTAAAAAGTAATCATGTGGGTCTTTGAAAAACATGCTTCCTTGGAATTTTGATTTTTTTGAGGAAAGATATGCTTTATCATGAGTAAATAGAATTTTCTGGGTTCCCTTACTGTGAATTAACACATGGCAAAGTGTGTAATTTTAACACACGATGTATAATGTAGTGTTAATGTATTAGTATGAAAATACTTTCACTGGCAGGCTGTAACCTGTTTTAAGCAAATGCTAGCTAGCCTCATGCAAGGTATAGTTTTGCCTTGCCCATATATAACATGGGCTTAAGGTGCATGATAGCCTGTCTACACATACACATTTTAAATTTGAATTATGTCATTTTAATGAACACATGTTGAGAATCATTGCTTTTATTGCTGTAGAACAATCCGTGTATTAAATGGATGAAAATGTCAGGTTAATAGCTGTTGGATTAGTAACAATTGCTGACAGTTTAGGTTAACAGATGTGATGGTTTGGGTTGTATGAAGCAATTTTTGTCTTGTTACCTGCCCTGAGACCCTCATCCCCATCTCCCCGTTTCCTTTCGCTTGTTTAGGTGACATCTTGGTTTTCCTTCTGACCTTTCTCAGCTGTGTTTTGGGTTTACTTTCAGAATGAAGAAGAGGAGCTCTGAAGCATCTTCTTCCCCACCAGACATTTTGGCCATGATTCACAAGCCACTTTGGAGAAGGTCGCATTGAAGCTCCAGAGTAAGTGGTTTGTGGATCACAGTTGCAACATCTTACTAGCCTCCCCTCACAACAGAGTTTCTGGACCTCCCGCTTTAGGGTATATAAGCTTTCAATTCGGGAGGAGGCAGTTGTAGGGGGCCTGCATAAAGCCATAGAATTTACTTGCGGGAGCAGCAAGTAAGTAAAGGCAGAGCCACTCTCCATTATAAAACAGGGGACTTCTGAAGCCCCAATATTAAGGAAACTACTTGAGCTAGAGTTCTAAAAACGTATCCATGTCTTAGGTTTGTGGAGACCATCGTACATGCAAAATTTGAAGAATATCCAGTCAAAATATACATGCAAAATTTGAAGAATATATATAATCATGATAGTAGCATAAAAATCAAGTGGTCCATACAGAAACTCCCCCCTCCCCCCCAAACCCCTAATCCAACCCACCCTCCCTATGAACATTTTTCCAAGCTGCCTTATTTATGTCTTTTTGTGCAAAATTGCATTATAGCCAAACAATTGTATCAAGTTTTCTACACTGACATTGGCAACCTTTCACTGTGTAAAGGGTATACAGTTTTTAATACATGTAAAAGACAAAGTTACAGCAGTTTGAAAAAATGTTCATAGGCAACTTATGATAAATAATCTGTGAAGAAATAATGCAACAGTTTAGTTAGTGTTAAATAGTAACGAGTAAGTATGTATGGTAATAAATTAAATACATATCTTCCCTTAATACTGATGGTAAGTTATGGAATATAGATACAAAAGCTGCAAGTAATTTGTATGCTTTTCAGCATTTATGTTTTGTTGTAATGTATGTTAAATGTTTTTTTAATTATAATTGTAATTTTCATGTTTTTTAGAGTTTAAGTTAGGATAAAATGTATTTTGTGAAAAGTTTTTTAAGAGCAAAGTTTTTTGTTTTGTACACCGTTTTGCCTTCATCATTTTTTGAAACAGGTTTTTGTTTTAGATAATTGCTCATTCAATTCAATGGCCATTCCATAAACAGATAAGAGCACTATAGTACTATGCTGATCTTCTGGTTAATCACTTGGAGATGAATTAATGCTAGAATTCAGAGGAATCTGACACAGTAGATGAAAAACAATAACTTGGATTTTTTTTGTAGCAAGAGAACTTTAGCAGGTCTGTAAAATTATTTTATTTATTTCTATAACATTTATATCCCGCCTCTCCTGCCTAGGCAGCTCACAAAAATTAAAATATTTTAAAATATACAAAAATATATAAAAGGGAGGCATAAAAGAAAATTAAAAACCCATCCTCCCCACCCACCCACCCCTCACCAAAGGCTGAGGCAAATTCTCCTGATAAAGTAGTTACTGATCACTAACAGACCTTCAAGGACAGAGTAGGTAGTAGGGGAGTGCATTTCATTTTATTATTACAATAATGAAAATGTAAATATTTTCATTTTCATTGTTGTAACAAAAAACAACAAAAACTAAAATTTTCATTTTTGTTATTTTGGGGTAATTTCTGGCAATTTCCAATCATTTCAAGTATTACCGATATACTGAAAATTACCAAAAAATACCAACAACAGAAATTATCAAAAAAACAAAACCAAAAAAATAATGAAAAAACGACAAATACAAATGCAATTTTAATAAAATGAAAAACACATTTCTCTGCACACGCCTACCAGTGATTTCGTTATCTTTCTCCATTTAATCCTTGGTTTAATTGCTGAGTAGGTTTCAATTGTTTTCGTATACAGTTCAATGTGCTTAGTGTGTTCATTTCCACCACAGATACACAATAGCAAATCCTGCCTCTGCTTGATCAAAAAACCCTATTTTTAAACACCTTGTAAGCCACATACTCCAGAGTAGTCCCATTGAAGGCTTCGAAGGGGCTACTTTGGAGAACGTGGTTTGCAAACTGTAGCCTCATTTTTTTACCCTAGAATGAACAAACCGGCCACCTTTCAATGCTGTAGAATAGTTCCCAAGCTGTCACCTTGACTCCATGTTGAGACTTAAATAGAATTTCATAACCCCACACAGCAATAAACACAAACAATGCAGAGTGTATCAAACAGCAATTGAGATCATGACTGCATCCACAGATGGCACAACCTTAACTGGGGGTCCCAATCTATAGTTTGGGAAATTCTGCTCTAGGATTCCAAGAATCAAATCCCAGTAGGCATGAAAAGTAGCCCCACACCTGTACTGTCTTCCCTAGAGGGAGACAAACCACTAAGGGGGGGTGGGGAATACCTTTCGTTGGACTGCCTTCTGCTGACTGGTGTTTGCAAACTTTTAAGCTAGTCAAAGTCTGCCTCAAGAAGAAATAGGTGAAACTGAAGGATTTGCACACTCCACAGAAGTTGGCCTAGCAAAACTATTTTCTTGCTCCCCGCTCCAGTAAAGGGCACTACCGACACAAAGCTATGTCTCCCCCTTCTACTGGAGACCAAAATGGCAACTATGTTTGCTGACAGGAGGCACTCTCAGCATATATACAAGAAAAAATGCAAGTTTCAACACTCCTGTACTGCAGAAGAAGATTATTACAATTTTACCGAAAAAGGGAAGGGAAAGGGGGGGGGGGGAGGGAGAGAGAGAGAGAGAGAGAGAGAAAGACAGGTTCATTCAGCAGAGGGGGCATTAAAAAAAAAAAGATTTTTGTTTCTTTATTTAGCTTTTCTGTAGGATACACAGCTGCTCACATTTGCAGATACAACCGCAGATGTTTTCCCCCAAACTGCAGGTGACATCCATGCTGCTCTGCCAATGATTGGATGAGATCTAGACTGCTTCCTAAAATCAATGGTAACTGAAGACTTTTACAAATTCTTGAGAATGAATGTTTAATTGAGGCATTAACTACTGAAAAGATTTGGGCCTTGGACCTCAAGAAGCAACTACTGCTCAAAAATATTAAAACATAATTGCACGGTATTCTGCATTATAGTTAAAGCATAAAGTGCAAACTTGCAATTCTGCCTTATTGGTTTTATCAATCACTAGGAGAAAAATCAAAATTTGCATTTGATTTCCAGAAGCAACACACCTGGCCTACGAGTACAAAACTCTGCTCCCAGTCCCAGGAGGACTACCCCTGGTGGCAGCAGGGGATGGAAGGAAGGATGGTTTGATACTGGTAGAGTGAGTATTGGGATGTATTAGTAAGACATATTGTTAAATGATATTATTGAAATGTAAATGGGAGGGTAGGGTTTTCTTGTGTATTATGATGTATTTGGTGTTGGGTTTCCCCTGTGTGGGATAAAAACCCTAATATTGTATTTATTATTGATGTGAGCCACCTCGAGCCGCCTTTGGTTGGAAGAGTGCGGGGTATAAATTAAAGATGAGATGAGGTTTGAAAACTGTATTGTGTTATCTTAGGTGTACTCACAGCAATGGGTCTTTATTCTACAGTAAGGTAAAACATTTCTTCTCCATCACACCCCACATACACAGTACACCAGACCCCATCCTATCTTATTCTGGAACGTGCACTGAAAGATGCCCACATTAAAATATTCAACATAGATGACATTCTGGTTGGGAGCTCCACTCGCATTCCTAAGATACAGAAGATGTTACAGGATTTCTTTGATGGCAAAGAGTTGAACAAGAGCATCAACCCAGATGAAGCTGTGGCCTATGGTGCTGCTGTGCAAGGGGCCATCCTGACTGGTGACAACTCGGACATAGTGAGGGACCTGGTGTTAGTGGATGTCACTCCACTGTCTCTGGGGACAGAGACTCAAGGAGGGGTGATGTCTACTGTTGTCCCACGTAATAGTGTCATTCCCACCACCAAGAAGTCATCATTCACAACAGTCAGGGATAATCAGACAAATGTAGAATTTCCCATTTTTGAGGGTGAAAGAGCCATGACCAAAGACAGCCACCTGCTGGGAAAGTTTACACTAAGAGGCATCCCTCCTGCTCCCCAAGGCATGCCCAGCATACAAGTAACCTTCAGCATTGATGCCAATGGGATCCTGAATGTGTCTGCTATGGAGGAGCAAAGCAAGAAGACTGAGCGTATCACCATCACCAATGACAAGGGATGCTTGAACAAGAAGGAGATTGAGAGGCTGATGAGAGAGGCAGAAATCTACAGGGCAGAGAATGAAGCCGAGAAACAGCGAGTACAGGCCAAGAACTTGCTAGAGTTTTATCTTTACACCATGAAGAGGCTGTCTAACGAGGGCAGAGCAAGAGGGATGATCATGGAAGAGGACGGAACAGTGGTGATGGAAAAATGTGAGGAGGTCATCTCCTGGTTGCAAAGGAACCAGCTGGCCACAAAGAAAGAGCTTGAGCTCCAGCTCGAGGAGTTACGGAAGGCATGCAGCCCCCCTTGAAAGATACTTCGAGGGAAATATCTGAGTTCAGTTGGTACTAGATGGAATGACGGACAATCTTCAAGGTACCAAGAAATAAGTTGGTCAATAAATTTTGCATGCAGGTAACTGGATTCTACATATGTAGATGTACTGTTATTTTTTATTATTAATATATATAAAAAATAAAACAATGTGCTCAGCACTGAACAGTCATGAATAAAGACAGGTCCTTGCCCTGAGGGACTAAAGTAGAATTAGGACTCCTTTACACTTTCAGGGTCAAACTTTGGATGTCTTCTCGGTGCAAAAAGGTTTAACTTCCTCCAACAGATATTAAAAGCATCTGTACAGGCAATGAGTCTCCATCTGTAGCACCTTACAGATCTTGTCCTGTGACAGCGACAGTTTGAGACTGTGAAGAAATGCCAGGGCCCTGACAGGAGAAGGTTCTGTTCATAAATAATGAGTGGGAGCATTCATTCTTACAAGTAGGAATGTCCTGAGATCCTTAACAGTGGCTCTTCAGCCAACACTGAGCTTCAGACGTTTACTAGACCTGTCAGTCATGGATGACTAAGGCTTTGTACCTGCAGACCCTGACAAGTTTTTGCTCTACCCCATCACTTGCCGGTGGCTTTCCAGGACTTATCTGCTGCAGAACACATACCAAAAGGAGAAGAGGCAATTCTGTAGGTTCTTCCACAGTTGTCTCTCTCTTTCTCACTACCATCTTTCATTGTGGTAACTTTGCCAACATGAATTTTCTGGCCTGTTAGGACACTTCTCGTTCATTCCCAGCCAGAACCAGAACATGTGCAAACTTTGGGGGTGTAGGGTGTGTGGGGTGTATTGCCTTTATCATGAGAAGACGACGACTTTCATTCCGACGGTGCAAGTTGTTTCTTGCGTTAAAGCATCTGTCCATCTCCATATTAAACGTAAGCCAATGCAACATACACTTTTACAAGCCCCTTTAAAACAAACCCTACTCCTTTTCCTTTTGACTGTTAAGTTGTCACTTTTATTAGTGAATCACACTCACTTGTTTTGCTCCTGCCAAATCTTTTATTTTCCTAAAAAATAGAAGAATGTGTAAAATGTCACTGCCTGAATAGCACATCTTGTGTTTTAAAAAAAAATCTTTTTCCAAAGGAGAAAAGATTAGAAAAGCTGCTTATAACGAATTACAACAGTTGTATAGAACCATTAACACACAATCCCAGAGCATTTTGTAAGTCAGACATCCTTTAAAAGCAACATCCAGCAGAGTCAAAACACTTTGATAAAGCAAAGCAACATTATATTTTAAATATGGAAACTAGTGCGCTCTACAGTTTGGGGACAGGAATGTGCCCCACATTAAACAGAAGACCATTAACCATTTACTTGTCAACTGCTATTGTAAAAATTCTCAGAGAATTCACAAGGTTGACAATTTACAACTATCAAAATTCAAAATAAACCATCAATACTTACAGGCATTGATCAAGTACAGAGCAGGATGTGAAAGGGGGTTGAAGTACAGAATAAATTAAACTATTTCCCTGCCCCCTACACAGGGAAGAAGCTACCAACTTCAACTTCCCTAGATGCAGGGGCACACACTGGATTCCACATTCATTGCTGCAGTTGTAATTCAGAGCATTCTACATTTCTTTTTAAAAAAATCATCATTATGCTCTACATCAGATGCTACTAGGTGCTGCGCTGACAGCAGGGGTAACCGTTGTGGCCAGCTACAGTTGCTGGGTTTTCTCATTCAAAAAATTCCAGGCCTCTCTCTGTCAAGAAGGAGTTGCTTCCTCCTCTGGGACAGCAATTATAAAATCAAGTTGGTTGGAAATCTTAAAGACTACATATATTAATGGTCAGAGACCAACAAAATCTGGAAGGTCCCAGTCTCACAATGCTTGTATATAGTGGTGGCGATGGGAAGGGTAGGAGATCATTGTTGATGCTGAATTTACTCCATTTCTTCTGTCATCTACATAAAGTCACATGCTATTTTAGTAGAAACAGCTCAGAACACAAACATTTAGAGGCAACTGATAAGGCACAGTGATGATCAGCCACGCAGAAGACTGATAGATTTGAAATGTGGCTCAGGTGTACAAGAGAAACAGTGCATCATGTGGAAAACAAGGTTTTGAATTTTAAAAATTCATCCGCAATCAGCACAAGCGTTTACCAAATTTGTTCACTGCAGCTCAGAGTGGATAGTCTAGCTCCATAAAAGGGGGTATCACTCCAATACAAGGCATATTACATGCACTGTTGCTTCATTACTACATCATTTTAGGGAAGCCCTTGGGAGTACACAGGATGACACACAAGTATTAGTATTCTGGGCACAATTTAAGGTGCTAGATTTGACTTATAAACCCCTAAATGGATTAGGTCACACATATCTAAAGGACTGTGAGCCAGTATGGTGTAGTGGATAAGGTGCTGGACATGGGAATCCAGGATATGAATCCTGCCCTAGCATGAACTCCCTGGGTGGCCTTGGGCAAGTCATAACCTCTCAGCCATCTGTAAAATGGAATATGGTTGTTTCTCTCTCCCTGTGTTCCCCTCGCCCTTGTCCATTTTAGATTGTAAGTCCACTGGGCAGGGACCGGTCTCCATTAACAATTGTAAAGCGTCAGGTACACTGCTGGAGCTATACAAACACTTAATAATAATAATAATAATAATTTCCTGTCCTATGTTCCATTGCACTCCCAAAAGGTCATCCAGGGGATTCCACTTGTACAGTAAGGGCATGCAAACAGGCATTTTAGGTGGCTGCCCCACAGTTTTGGAACTTCCTTGCTCTGGCAGTTTGCCATAGCCCAAGGATTTTCCAGAGGGAAATGTAACACTTTATTTTGGCAGCCTTTTTAGTAGGTGGTGATAAGATTCAGGGTGTGGGAATGGTTTCAACTGGAATTTTATATCAATTCATAGGTTTATTTTTTTAAATTAATTTTGTGTGTGTATATTTCATGTTGTGATCCACTCTGAATCTTCAGGGAAGGGCATGATACAAATAAAAATAAATAAGTTTTATTATCATCATCATTATCTATTACTCAACCGTCAACCATCTTTTTTATTTTGTTTTTATTAAAATAGCAATACACCTGCTGCTGTACAGTAATACATTTTGAGACACATACCTACTTTGAGTTTAGAGCCTAGAACAGACAAGAGAAGAGAAACATGGGAGAGACAGGGATACACACATTCCCAGTTTACAAATGGGGACCCAAGCAGGGCACGAAATTTGTAGGTACTTAGGAGCCACTGGCGCCCAGAAAACTAAGGCTGGCGACTGGTTCAGGGGTGTAATCAGGATAATAATCAGGATAAAGTCTGGTGACTGAATTTTTATTTTTTTTTGGCTCTGAAATTTCATGCCCTGGATCCAAGGTTAGGAGAGTGACTTACCCAAGGCCGCCTGATGAGTTCATGGCTAAGACGAGATTTAAACCCTGTTCTCCTAGGTTCAAGGCCAGCACTTTATCCACTAGACTACAACAGCACTAGTTGAAGCACTTAACCTCTTCTCCCACCCGGTCCCACCCCTGAAACTTACCTCTGTAGCTCGCTGAGCCCTGTGGTTGTTGATGGACTGGAATTCAGCCTCAGGAAGTTCTGTTTTAAATTGAGATGAGTGAGGTCTTGGCTATAGAATAGGTTGGCAGGCAGATGCTCCAGGCTGCAACAAGAGAGATCCACTGAGCTAATGCGCTGTGATGCAACCTGAAAAACAAGGCATCCAAACGTTAGCACCAAAAAAAAAAAAGGGAAATATTCCTCTTCATTGCAAGAAATAACTGTTTACAAAGCAAGAAAAATTGATTAACATTCTCTGGTCAACCCGTGATTCAACATACAACAATAAGGAGTCATTAATTTCTGTCACTTAAAAATCTGGTAATAAAAGACTTCAAATCGAGAGACAGAGCCTTCCAATTTATAAAAACTACCACCACGTCTTATCGCAATACTCCATCGATGTCACTGCAGTTCAGAAAACAGCTGACCCCACCTGGCCACTTTTCTAACACGATTCTGCAGGCGACAAGGAGAGGAATCCCTGTTCACAGTGGTCAAAGGAATCCTCCTACTGTCCTATCTTCATGGTTCCCCTTATAACTAAGCTAAGCACACGCACCTGCGACTTCCCAGCCTCATTAATGTATTCCTGCCTTTCCCTACATTCCCACCACCCATTCTAAGCTCCTTATCAGCCTGTAAATCAGAACTGTACATACAACGCCAGACATTACTGATGTACATATATATCATATTACATGTATAGCACAGCAACTTTGACACTGGATTAGGAACAGCAGAAATGGAGCATGAGGTAATGGAGGCCCCGTCAGGTCCATCTTTCTGGGATGAGTTTCAGGAAGTGACGCCAGCCGATGCGGTAGATGTCCTGGGGTCTGTCAGAGGCACTAGTTGTGAATTAGATCCTTGCCTGTCCTGGTTGGTGAAAGCCTCAAGGGAGACGTTGGGGATGGTGCTGGTGGGGGTAATCAACACGTCCCTTTGGCAGGGGAGATTGCCCCCCGGTCTCAAGGATGCCATGGTGTGTCCCCTGCTGAAGAAGCCATCTTTGGATGTGGACGCACTCGCCAGCTACCGGCCTGTGTCTAACCTTCCTTTTTAGGGAAAGTTATTGAATGGGCAGTGGCTCGGCAGCTCCAGGCTCATCTTGATAGCATCGGTTTCCTTAACCCATTTCAATCAGGGTTTCGCTTCGGCTATGGTACAGAGACGGCGTTGGTGTCCTTGGTGGATGATCTCCGCCGGGAGATGGATGCAGGACGTTCTACAGTTCTGGTCCTGCTAGATCTCTCGGCCACGTTTGACACAGTGGACCATGGGCTGCTGGTGAGACAGTTGCGTGACCTGGGCGGTCTGGATGGGACTGTACTTGGATGGTTCAAGTCATTCCTCTCAGGAAGGACCCAGCGTGTTGTCCTGGAGGCAGAGACTTCTAGCCCCCGGGCCTTGGATTGTGGTGTTCCTCAAGGTTCAATCTTGTCTCCATTATTATTTAATGTGTATATGCAGCCCCTGGGGGAGATCGTGAGAGGGTTTGGTGTACGCTGCCACCAATATGCTGACGACACCTAGCTTTACCTCTCTTTTTCAAACGACCCAGGTCCTGCCGTCTCTGTGCTGTCCCAGTGTTTGGAGGCCGTTGCGAAGTGATTATGGCAGAGCAGACTGAGGCTCAATCCTGATAAGACAGATGATGGTGGTGGGTAGAGCAGGGAAGGTGCTGTCCCCCCCTTGTGGAGGGGGTGTGCCCCACTGTGGCCCAACAGGCGCGGAGCCTGGGGATGTTATTGGATTCGGGTCTCCACCTGGATCAGCAGATGGAGATGGTGGCAAAGGCGGCTTTCCACCAGCTGTATCTGGCGCGGAGGCTGCGTCCATACATCTCCAGATCTGACCTGGCCGCTTTGATCCATGCCTTCATCACCTCAAGGCTAGACTATTGTAACGAGCTTTACGTGGGACTTCCCATAGTGACAGTCCAGAAATTGCAGTTGATGCAGAATTCAGTGGCCTGCCTCCTTATNATACATCTCCAGATCTGACCTGGCCGCTTTGATCCATGCCTTCATCACCTCAAGGCTAGACTATTGTAACGCGCTTTACGTGGGACTTTCCTTGATGCTGGCCCGGAGGTTGCAGCTAGTGCAGAATGCGGTGGCCCGTCTCAACAGGGATGGGTCGACATGAGCATGACACACCTGTGCTCCATGCGCTGCACTGGCTGCCTATAACGTAACGAGTCAGATTCAAGGTGTTGATGATCTATAAAGCCCTGTACGGTCTTGGCCCCGGATATCTCAGGGACCGTCTCACCTTCCACGATTCAGAGCGACCCTTTTGGTCCACCGGGAGTGCTCTCTTGGAGGTCCCCCGCGTAAGGTGGGGGGCCACAATCGAGAGGGCGTTCTCGGTGGCAGGGTCATGGTTGTGGAACTCCCTCCTGGAGGAAACCCGCCTGGCCCCAAGTCTGCTGGCCTTTCGGCGGGCCTGTAAAACGTGGCTGTTCTCCCAGGCCTTCGGGGGTGGGGAGGGAGGAATGGGTTAAATTAGGGTAAATGGCGTTTTTAAACTTGAAGATTGTAATTTTAAAAGATGATTTTAAAGTGTTTTAGTGTATATACTGGAAGCCGCCCCAAAATGCCGTTGGCATGAGGGAGCAGCATATAAATATAACAAATAAATAAATAAATATATACCCTGATGCATCTATTTAATGCAGCACAGTTAACATAACTCAGACATCAATATTAGCTAGACATGAGTAAACCCTTCAAAATCATGGTTTATTTTATAGAAAAGACAAGCTCAGAAGATGCAACTCTTATAAGAAAGTGTCTGTACAGTGGAGTTTCACAACCTTGAATCGGAGCAGAGGTTCAAGGACTTGGACACAAAGACCAGAAGCAGAGAGCTAGACCACCAAGGCAGCTCAAATTATGTTCCAAAGGTTAAAGATGCTGCCAGCTATGCAGTCCAACACCAAATAAAGTAATGTTGCTCACCGACATTTTTATTGTCCTTGTTCTCTGTAAGTCAATAAAACTACAATCACACATCTGAATGGAAAAGAAATAAAACTCTAAAAGAAAAAAAAAAAATACACATCAGATTTCACAGTGTACTTTGAATCTATTGCTTAGGAGAACTTAGCAATCAAACTCTAAGTATGGTTATTAAAGGGAGAGCATAAAATTTTTGTGCCCTGTCTCAAAGTGCCGTCTGTAAAGCGGCAGATCAGTTTTAAATTGTCACAGCCCAACTGGATTTTGTAACACAAATCAGGGTCAGGAATTGAAAGGGGGAGCATCAATTTTATTTTTAAACAACAGGGATGAGAATTCTAGGATTCATTATCTCTGTCAAACACAAAGCTACCAGGGGAACTGTCAGATCTGCTGTTTTCCCTAATGTAACCATATTCATGTCTTGTATTTCCATTCATGATGCTCATATTTGACTCCTCACCAATTAGGTCATGTGCAAGTTACTGTGGCTACCCATATTGTATTCAGCCCCATAAATGATGATCAATATTTGCTCTGTACAAAAGAAAAACAAGGGTTCCCAAATGAAGGGCCTTGAGCACTGGAGAACTTACTACTGATACCATCAGTTCTCTGCCTACTCCCCACTGCCTCTGCACACACACACACACACACCCTTCATACTTTGCTGCTACCTTCTATAGCTCCATGCCACTCTGTCTCCACTAAGGACTGGGGGGGGGGGGGGNCACAGCAAATCCTCACCCTCTCAGAAAAATCTGGTGGTTGAGTTCTCCCCCAACTGCTCAATAGTACAGCCCAACGTCTTACTCTTGCCTCACATTCTGAAAGAGCAATCAAAAGAACCTACCAATAGATCTGTTTTAGTCTCATAATATGGCCAATTACAGGGGTTGCCCAAACACAACAAATTGTTAAATTAAATTGTAAGTTAAAAGGTCATGTTTCAAGGTTTCTAACAACCAGGAACCCACATTCACTACGTTTCCCCCATTGCTGCCAATGGGGAAAATGCAACGAATACAGATACCTGCTGCAATCTAGACTGTAAGCCCCTCTGGGCAGAAACCCATTTCTAATCACAACTGTTCCGTGCCAGGCACATTACTGGCACTGTATAAAACGTACAAAAAGCAATGTGCCAAACAGATGTAACTTTTCAGTACAAACAGTTCCTTAAAAGGTAATGAACCTCCTTAAAGTATTATGAACTTGGTAACATGCCTTAAATCAAGCATGCAAACTTTAGAAAAGTGATGATAATACTGCAAGTCCAGTATGATGGAATGTCTTTGCAGGATTAGTACGATTAAAGATCTTTTGCTACATCACCGTCAATTATAACTTCATCCTCTTTAGATACAGCAACTTTCTTGAAGTGCCAAGCTTCCTACGTGGTACCAGCAGAGTTTTTGAAAGGTTTTTGACAAATAGGTCATTTGAAGTGCTGTTAGCATAAAACTAGATGGTGAAAAGCCTTAAAAAGATTTACTTCTATGAACTATCCTGACTTTATTCAACATGTGTTGTGACCTGCATGAGATCTGGCAAAAATACTGCAAAACTAAAGTTTAGTATCCACAGAGAGAAAGTGAATATATGGCAAATTTATTTATTTATTAAATTTCTACCCCACCCCTCCTGAAAACAGCTCGGGGCGGCTTCCAACAACAAAATACAATTAAAATACCATATAAGCATTAAACGAACATATAAACAGGACCTGGGATATAAATTACTTGGGATCGGGGAATAAAACTAAACTACCCACCCCCCTCCCCAAAGGCCCGGGCGAACAACCAGGTCTTGCATTTCCGCCGAAATACTAATAGGCTTGGGGCCAGGTGGGTCTCCTCCGGCAGCGAGTTCCAGAGACGCGGCCCGGCCACCGAGAATGCCCTCTCCATTGTGGCCCCCCGCTTAACCCGGGGGACCTCCAAGAAGGCACCCCAGGCAAACCGAAGGAGCCGCTCTGGGGCGCGGAGGGTGAGGCGGTCCCTGAAGTATGAGGGACCGAGACCGTGCAGGGCTTTGTAAATCAATACCAACACCTTGAATCTGGCTCAGTACGCTATCAGCAACCAGTGCAGAGCCCGGAGCACCAGTGTAGTCATTCAGAATAGGTTTTAATATTTTATTTATTTTAATATAAATAAATATAAATAAATAAATTCACATAACCCTCAGGGTACCATAGTCAACTACTACCACAATCTTCCCCAAGAATTTAATCTCCTTCAGAGAACAGTAATATTGGTCTGAATTGCAAACTAGGAGAGAACCAGGGTAGATGATCTGACATGTCAGCACTCAGAATTCTTTTGCAAAATATTATCTCACCACCTAAGGGTTAGCCTTTCAACTTTACAAGCTGTATGAGGTCTGGGATTCTGAGGGCATTTTCATACAAGACACACACCAACCTACCACCCGCTATACATAGGGCACCCATAGGGCAACACTGCAGCCCTGCAACATGTATAATGGGTGGGTAGAGTGTGTCTTGTCTGAAAATGCCCTGAGTCAAACAGCAAAAAGGACTTTCAATCGACCCCTGAATTAACTCCATTGATCAATTTCATATTTGCTAGTGAAGTATCAAAACCTATTCTGATTGAGACTGGTCAAGTTTCTAAGGGTGACTAAAATCACAACAGTGGGTCTCGCATCAAGAAAAACCACAGGAAAGGAGAGTTCTTGCACAGTCATGCAAAGAACGAGGGGGAAAGCTCTGCTTCCAGGGACAATAAAAATCTACAGAAAAAGATCAGTTTCCCACAAAGTGTGTTAACCAACAAGACCATGGCCCGCTGGAGTTCAGGTTCATTCTGTGCAGTTTCCCCACTCACATGTTTAGCATGTACAACCTAATAAATGGGCAGCCCCCTGCGTGTATTTCATGTGCATTTGTGCAGCCCACACTCTCAGAGCAACCAACCTAATACACAGGCAGACATTCTTCCTCGCCCCATCACCCACTTCTCAGTATCCTGCCCCCTGCCATGACTCACAGCCGCAATGAACTATGGGAACAAGAAGCTCAAGCTACCCCAGCTGTTTCTTTCTTCTTAACTATTAGGATTTCGGGAGGCAGTCGGGCACCTGCTATCCCTACACAACTCCAGCAGGTCAGACTTGCCACTATTTGGCGACTAAGTAACCGATTGCTAGGCACAGTTTAAGTAGCAAATTGCATACTTTATTGAGTGCCTATAGTGAAAAGTGAAGACAAAAGTAAAAAATAAAATTGAAAGCAATCAGTCTTTCAGTGCTGTCATCTGATTTGATGACTGAAGTGATGATCGCTGGCCGACCTCATGACTTGGGAGGGGATTGGAACACCTGTTATTGATGAGTCCCCCTCCTCCCCTCTCGTCAATCAGGTCCACAGCCGTGAAGTGCTTTTGGATCCTGTGCTGCATCTGGAGTATCAGGAGTGCTTTTCACCAAGTCCATCTATCTGGTGAGGAGGTTGCAGCCGTTTCTCTGTAACTCAGTTCTGGCCCTTGTCATCCATGCTTCCATCACCTCACGGCTAGGATACTACAGTATGCTGTACGTGGAGCTGCCCTTGATGACTGTTCAGAAGCTGGTGCAGAATGCGGCAGCTCAACTCCTTTCAGGGACAAGTCACTGGGAGCACATTACACCAGTGCTCTGAAGTCTGCACTGGCTGCCTCTAGCTTTCTGGGCACAACTCAAGATGCTGACCTATGACCTTTAAAGTCTTAAATGGTCTGGCTCCCATTTATCAGAGACCACGTGTCCTACCATGTTCCATTGTGGCCCCGATGGTTGGCCGGAGATGCCCTCTTGCAGGTTCCATCTGCAGCCTTTTCCGTGGGACAGGGGTGCACAGGAGGGCATTCTCAGTTGCTGCCCCAGCTCTGTGGAACTCCCTTCCCCAGGAGGTTCATTTAAGTCCCAGCCTGGGCATCGTCCAGAGACGATGCAAGATTTTCTTATTTGAAAAAGCATTTGGTAGGCAAGGACAAATAAGGGTTGTGTGGTGTTTTTGGCTGGGGTTGGGTGTGGGAGTTTTTTTAGGAATTTTATTACTTTTTTATTGTTGTCTTTGTGTTATCAATTGTAAGCCGCCCTGGGCCATTCTGGGAACAGCGGCATATTAATTTAAATAAAGTAAATGTACACATGCTTCTGCACTCTCCACTGAAGCATGCACTGAGGATACTCATGAGAACTATTGTTCTCCGAGACCCTGCCTAGCCACTGAAGCCCTGTCTCATGAGGGCATACAGCATTGCCCACACTCTGAAGCAACTGGCAGCTCAGCGCCACCCACACTGTTGTGGGGGATTGCTTTTCAGCTATTAAAGCAGCACAGGAAATCAATTGCAGCCAGAATTGATTTCCAGCTGGAGCGGCTCCATTTCCAACTACTGCCATCTGTGTTCTAAACAACATCTGCAAGACAGGCAGTCCGCTTTGGAGAACCCCCCTGCAAGCCAGTGCCCCTATTCTGGGAGCAGCTGAACCCATAGCTGGAGAGATTTGGGATGCCTTGTACCGGCACCTCAACCACACCTCAACCCCAACACCCACCATCAGTGGCAGCTTAGTGAGCATAAGTGAACTGTTTTAAATATTCTTTTTGGAGATATCAATAAAGACTTTAGAAGTGTTTCCTGTGTTTCACTGCGTTTTCCCCTCTGGCCCATCCAGCTCTCCCCCGAGGCATACTTTTCATCCTTGCACATCCCCAAACCTCCCAGTGCTACTTCCCTCCCTCCCTTCCCCTGTGCATTCCATATTGGCATTTGTTAACTATAGCCGGCTGCAAGCCTGAACCTTTGCACTTCCTATTGGCATTCACAGGCTGGCCGGATCTGGGAATAGCAAGGCACAGGCATGCAGCTGGCTGTTCTGTGACTAGCCAGCACCCAGCCTTTGCCTGTGGCTTTCCAACGGTAGGTCCCTTTGTACCTGGGGCTTTTTCCTGCTGGGCTATTGGCCCCCTCCACACAAGTGCACGTGAATAGCCAGAGGCCTCCCTACCCTCTATTTTCGGTGCACTTCCCCTTCCCTTCCAACCTCCAGCCCGCAAAGAGGCTTATCACTATGCCAGTTGCCATTCTCCACATACCCCTTCCTCAAACGTCCTTCCTTTTCAAGCAGCAGCATGGATTATGAAGAATTAAACAACTTTGTCTGACTTATCAAGGCAGGTCCAGGCCTGTCCTCCCACTGGCGGTCAAGGTAGGCCTCGGACTTCCATTCTGCTGCACCAGCTGCCTATGCTCCCTGACCATGCTTGTAAATGGTGTTGTGGATCTTGTCCACCCACTGCATGGTCTCCCCCAAGCAGCTGCATTGCCACATCTTCTCTGCACTGCTGGTTGTGGACCTGCAGGTCCTGGTTTCACTGAGTCCTTGTGGGCAGGGAGTTCCATCAATGCCCATTGCACTGGCAGACCTGTAGCAAGGCAACAATGAAAGTCATTAGTTCAGACCGCTCCACCCTTCCTTCCTACTCCAGTGGCTGTTACATAACAAGACGTTAGGCCCCGTGCGGCTCCCCACTCAATTTTTGCAAATCCAGCCTAATAATCAGAAGCCCCTGGTGCATCTTTCATGTGCTTGCTGGCAGCCCGCAGCACCAGTGAAAGAGAGAGCAGGAAGAGGGTCAGGAAGTAATCGCTCCTCAGGACTCTCTAGGCTTTCCGACCGCGCCTCTATGATGCTGGTGGACCTGTATGTGTGGAGGCGCTGCCCACAACCTAACTGATGGGCCATGAACATGTGGGCACACATTAGCCTTCATACACCTGCACAGTGGGCTCTACTTACTCCAAGACCACGATGTGAATAGGGGTTGTGGGTCCGGTGAGTGCAAACAGCTAATAAATGGACAGGTGGACACCCAGCTGGTGTGGGCTAATGTGGACTAATGTCTCGTTTGTTAACACCATGTTTCAGGTCCCCCGCCAGCCCAATTTTCAGCCCTCCAACCTACTGAAAGGAAGTGGAAATGGGTACCTGGCCTATACAGCTGCTGAGGCAATTGCTGCGGCAGGTTCCCAACACCATGCAGTTCTCCTCCCATGATCACTGTAGAGAAGTAATGAATTTATAGAAATCAACCACCATCATTTGTGCCATTCCGGCTTCCACCCCCATGTCATCCCACCATGGTGCCTTCCCCTCCCCTCCCCACCCCACCCCGCCCAGCATCCCACCATGGTACCTTCCCACCCACTCCCGCTCATACCATTCACATCCTGTGGAGAGTTGTTCCTCAGCGATTTTTCCTGCTCCTATTCTGCATTCTCCTGGCAACACAGTAAACAAGGAACATAATTAGATAACGGAAGCCTTTATTGCGCAGCTGTGTAAATGTGAAGCCCCACCCACAAGTGCATTCACTTACCATTCTCCTCCACCTCCACTACAAAAGCAGCATCTGGGTCCTCTATTCCCTCAAGCAGAACCTCAGGTAGCTCTTCGAACAAGAGCTGGCTTTCAAGCTCAAGGGAATACACCACGAGAGTCAGTGACGTGTTGTGTCAACCAGTGCTGGCTTCAGGCCAGGGATAGGCATGGAGGGATGTCCACGGTCGCGGCTTCCATGGTGGAGAGGGAACGGTTGAAACGGGAACGGGCAAGCCATATCCTGCTTCTGGCCCCTTGTGAAGGTGTAGCCATACAGGCAGGATGCAACATAGGCTCCATCCACACAGAGGAACCCATCAAGGAGCTAGTAGGGCAATGTTTGTCTCCCACAGCCAGAGGCAAAGTTGTGTCCTGGGCATAGCCTGCTGCGCCATTTGAACTGAGATCTCTTGAAACCGCCTCATTCGTGTAGCACTTCACCAGGGCATATTGGACCTTTTGCTTCCCCTATAGAATGATGAAGGCCTTGGTCTCATCCTGGGCCCAGGGAATGCAGTGTTGGGCAGATCAGTAGGTGGAGAGCAACTGAGATCGTGCAGTGATGGTAGTGGTGCTGGCTGTTGCCTGGCTGTCAGTTTGAGCCATGGCCCCAGTGATGATAATCCTCCACAAGTCATTCCAGAGAATGCAACAGCTGGGAAAGAGTAAGCATCAGGCATGTACTGCCAACCTACTGGAAGAACACCTATTTGAAGACGGCACAGTGGGCTTTACAGGCAGATGTTACATGTGTGCCAGTGAGAGTAGAGTGGTCCATTATTCATGGAAGATTCTTATTCTTGGTTGTCTTGAGGCTTTATATCTTGATTAGATTTTAAGCTCCATGGAGCAGGGACTGTCTTTATGTTATGTGCATCTGTATGTGCTGCGTACGACTAGTAGCGCTTTAGAAATGATAGGAAGTATTAGTAGTAGTGATAATAGAAGAAGAAGAGAAGGGGCCAAAAGCAGTTGCACCTCAGAATGCTCTAGACTTTTCACCCACGACGCTATAGGTGCTGGTGGATCTGTAACACATGAAGGCTGCACACAACCTAACTAATGGGATGCGGATACACTGGTGCACATTAGCCTGCATTCACCCACATAGCAGTCTCTGGCATCCCACCATGAGTGGGGAGCTGTGGGTCCAGCAAGTGGGGGAAAACACCTAATAAATGGGCAGGTGGGCTACCATCTCATTTGTTAACACCCAAAGAGCTAAGAGGGTAAACAAAGTAAACTCCCTTGCCACAAAACTATCTGATGCAGAATGACAGGACCGCAAACTAAGAGAACTATACCAGTTCAATCTACACAACAGGGGTTGGGTTGTTGTTTTTAAAGCTAACACTTGTATATGCTTTGTTCTCTTTATAGGACAGTGATTTGGAACCTGTGGGCCAAATCATGCCTGTGGCTGTTTTCTATTTGGCCCCTTTCCAGTTCCTGGATCTGGGGTGTAAATCCAGTCCCTACCCTCAAAGCACTGGGAGAATGAACTCCAGGGAAGGGGGTAGAAAAGGGCATGCACTCAAGTTTCCATGGTGCAGAAACAGGATATGGACTCTTCCCTTTCTTTCCCCCATTCTGAGCAGACCTATCCTATGTGACCCACAGAGCCTGTACTAATTTTGAAAAGTGACCCACCAGGGGAAAAGGTTTCCTCACACCTGCTAGAGGGTGCGCAGCAATTCTTGGACTTTTTCCACAGAAGCAACACCAAGCAGCTCATTCCCCTTTTGCACTCTGGGAACAGCAAGATGGTTTCACTCTGTCACCAACTATCTGTGGTCCCCACTGGGAACCTGTGCCTAGCCCAAGCTGGGATGTGTTTCTCTTGAGTTGTCATACCCCTAACTAAAGCTTTTACATTTATAATTTTATGTCTGGGGATCCACATTGTTTTCAACTCAAATGATATGGGGTGAGGGCTTTTTTAAAAAAGAAAAAGAAAAGAGCAACACCAGGGATAACATTTAGCGTGTCCTTTTCCATTACCCTGGTACAGAATGAATGGGCAGTGTGTTTGCTGACAGACACGAGGCCCTCTCTACCCTCAAATTAGAAATAAACATTTCTTTTTAGATGAAACTGCTGCAGAATCCACAGAGCACAAAAACGTACCTTTCAAAAATGGGACTTTAGGTTGTTCTGCCAGCTGTCTAACCTACACCAACACACGCAAATCAGAATTGGGCAGGTAAGTGAGTGAGAGTGTCAGGAAGACAGCTCTGGGGACAGGCAAGCGGGAGCTGGATAGCACTGGGAGACAAGGAGAGGGAAGTGCATGGGAGCAGAGGACAAGTGAACTGTGCTCTGTGCACACACCAGTTTGGGGGTGGGGGGGAGGGGAGCCAAAGCCAGTTCCATCTTCCTCTCCTATTAAATTAGGTTGAGAGAGAGAGAATTGGGGGCTGCCATCCACCACTGGCCCTTTCTCACAGTGGCCAAGCTCACCATGCTCTCTGGATGTCTCCCAGAACCCTGGTTCCTGTGTGAGGTTTCTTGACTTTCTTTTTCAGCTGGGCTGAAGGAACACCACTCAGTTTCTGTTACCTCAGACTTCACCCAAAGCAGCTGCACTGGTTCTCCGTTTGAGATCACTGCAGCTCCCCTTCCCGCACTCCAAGCTTAACTGAGAAATAGGTTGGAACGCTGGCAGAGACAGAGACTGTTCCATTACTCTCAGTAGAAATTGACACTTTTCACTTAAAACGACCTTACACACAAGATTTCATCAGAATATACCTGTGAGCAAAATTCTAGGGTCACACATCAGTAGTTGCTGAAGTCATTAACTACACATTCAAAAACCAACTAGAAAATGTGAAGACCCTAAGTAGTAAACCCATAGTATGTCGCATATTAATTGACAATGTGGTCTAGAGATATTATCTCCTTTGTTCTCCATTATGTATGCAACACAACTAACAATTCATTCATGTGCAGCCAGCATGTGAATAATGTAGGCACTCAAAGAACACAAGTGTTTTAAAATATCTGTTATTCGCACAAGTGTAAACAAGAGCCCACAAATGTTGCTACAATTGTGTGCAGAGATTAAAATTCTCTGCACACAAATTTATTTTACCAGCCCAATATTTGTGACATGATTTGAAGGAATGACTGGTCTAGTGTTGCTACATCTTTCTCCTTGATATAAAGGCATTTCTTAGAGAAACCCTCCCTCAGTTAAAAGATTAAGTTTTACAAGGAAAAGAGCAATCGGTGAAATACCATGTGAACAGTTCTTTTCTGCAGGTTATTGTAGCCAAAGTTAAGGGTTTGGGGTTTTTGTTGTCTTTTTTTAAAGTTTTGGACTACTTGTGGAAAGTGATAGGGACAGGATTGCAGGCGAGAGTAAACCTATTTCCTTTCTAGTCTCTGAAGCTGAGCACAGGACAAAAAAAAAAACAAATAGAAAACTTCATTCACCTTAACCACAAGTCTGTCAGAGAATTTCCCTCTCAATTTTGACACAAACAGATCTGAGTATCTTACACAGCAATACCTACTAATACCCTTCATTGTGTACTAATATGTAGGGATGACAGAAAGGGATGTAAACACGAACATGAGGATGAACAGATTAGAACTTCATTCATGGACACATTTCTCCCAAGAACGTCCTAAGCTTGCATTTAGCTGCTGTGACCTGAGATGTGCATTCCTGCCTAGGCAGCCATTCCCATCACTTTTCTACAGCTTCTGTAGGGCGAGCGGGATTGCTGTCCTTTGGAGATGCTTAGTGTAACTGACTGGACCTGCGGGAGATTGGAGGGGCGGAGTCAGAAGGCAGAGCCCGGACTTAAAAGACCTTGGCCGCCGGAGGCAGGTGCCTGGACAGCGTGCCTAAGGGCTGTGAGCACAAGGGTGCGCCGTTAGGCGCCGGCAGGGCCGGGGGTGCCCTTCGCTTCCCTTTTTTTTTTGCTTTTTGTTGTTGGATACACTTTTGCCAGGCCCACCGGGCGATTGAATTTGCCTGATGATGCAGCCTCAGAAGCGTACCCGGGCTGATGCTGCCAGTGTTTCTCCCCCTGCATCAAGGTCTTCCAAACAAAGGAAAATAGAGAGTTACTTCCTTTGTACGAACTCTAGCCCCCATGCTAAAGGAGCCGGTGCCCTAATTAATGTTTCTACCTCTAATCACTTTGCTCTCTTGGCAGATATACAGGATGAGACTGTTGATCCCTTAAGTTTGGTTGTGCATTCCTCTCCTAAGCAGCTGCCGCCTGACACATGTGGATCAGGGACTGCATCCCATAAGAATTTATCTGGGGGAAGTAAGACTAAGAGCTATGCTTCATTGTTAGCAGAGCATGCATCACCCACGTCACAAACTATACGTCTGGTGTTTGCTCAGCTCAATAGCTTTAATGCTAGATTTGATGATCTTGCACGGCAGCTATCCCTGCAAAAATCCGCTTCAGTATCCCAGGCTGAACAAGCCCTTGTTTTGCCTAACAAGGAGGCTACTGCCAATAGGGATAATTTGGTTCATCGGGCGGCTTCCCCTGGTGCTCCTATAACGAATCTTGGTCCATTGGGGGAAATTTCCTGCTTTGTTAACAAAATAAAGGATGGTTGCTCCGTCTAAGTCAGAGTAAAGCAGGCCAGGTGTTGCTGACAAAGGAGGGGAAATATTCTAGGATGGCCAATAGAGTACTCTCTTGAAAGGGTTTTACTATTCTCCCTCTTCCCTTGGGCAAACTGCCTTTTTGGAACACTCCTTTGGACATGGCAGAGCATTTGAGTATATTGCTGAAAATTCCTATTACCAGCAAAAAATATCTGCGCAGTTCAGCATCTGACTGTGTCCAAGGGTCGCTGGACTCCCAGCGCTGGGTTTCTCTGATTTGTGACAAGGAGCTAATTTTTAGGGATAAGGCTATTTATATTTCAAGAGTCTATGGTATGGATTTTGGCCCAAACCCTTCTATCCCACAGGCCCCTAAGGATCCAAAGCCAACTCTTTTCTCCCAGGGGCAAAACAGCCAATTTAATCAATTAGTCGAAGGGAAAGGTGTGAAATTTCCAGTGCTGGCTCCTTCTGAAAAGCTGATTGAGATCTCCATAGCCGACACAATGGAGATTGCTCCATGCCCTAACACGAACTTGGTGGCTGACTCTATGGAGATTCTTCCAACTGGCCCTATACTAGCCCTGGACGACCACCTAGAGGTACTGGGGTGCATGGATTCCCTTTTTGTCCAACTGGAAAGATTGGACGCTGGGAAGACCAACAGCCAGTGGCTACTCCAGAGAGGCCCCATGCCCTGGCCCGTCTGCAATCTTTTGGCCCATTATCAGAAGGGAAGTTGCCTGGTTCAACTCTCTTGAAAGGGTTTTCTGATATATCAATCTTCCCCCCCCCCCCCGAACTTTTTCCAGGGATGAGGATAGTTTGATTGGTGCCCCTTAATTCAGGTAATGATCTCACCATTACTCACACTCGTATAAGTGTTAATTTGAAGGTGGTTCCATCTGTATCATCCCCAATGGGAAAACCCCAGAATATAGCATCTTCTGGGGCTCCAGTTGGGGTTTCTAGGGTTGTGCCAATCTCTAGTGACTCTCCTAAAGCTCAGGTTACTTGCAAAGAGAAATCTCTCCTTGTACCTCTGTCAACCTGTTTAGCCCAGGCGGGTATGTTTTTGGAAGTCCCTTTATGCCCAGAGGGACTGGGCCCTGGGACCCACTTCTGGTGTCTCTACTCTATTGGAATATAGCAGGTTGGCCAGCTCACAATAAAGATCCATCCTTTTGTGCTTTTTTGAAAACAGTTTACTATTATTTTATTATTTTACTCCAAGAAACTTGGACAGATATGGATCTTATTTGTCCTGGATTTCAGGTTATAAGTGTCCCAGCTACCTCTTCTTCCACTAAGGGCAGGCTCAGTGGGGGTTTGGCTTTTTTGGTGTCAACAGCTGCCAATATTAAAATTTGCTTAGTAAGCGCTTATAAGTCTTACTTTGCGATTTGTTATTGTTTATTTCCTTCCGGTTTTGAAGTCCTACTGACAAATATTCCCCCCAGTTCCTCTCCCTATTATTTGCATGAGATTTGGCCTGCAATTAAGTCCCACTCTTGGAATGCACCGGGAAGATTTCCCAAGGCTTGCCTTATTTTGGGCGGTGATTTTAATACACGACTGGGGGCTCCAAATTTAGGTGATTCCATCTCTGAGGAATATTCAACTCCACCTTTTAACAACTTTCGCTGTTCAATGGACCCAGTGGTTAGCCATAGGGCTCTGCTACTAATTAAAACTTTAGAAAATCTTAATCTAGCTGTCCTTAATGGACTCATAACCGGTGATAATAAAGGCAATTTTACCTATCATTCCCCACTGGGCTCAAGTATTATTGATTATTTTGCCTTGCAGGACGACTATTTATTTATTGCCCAGGAGTTTTGGGTGCTCCCTATGTTTCTGACAGATCATTTCCCCTTATCTCTATTAGAGATCCTCTTAGTAAAATATTGATACAACCGGAAAATACCAATCAGGTTGCGAGAGATGGGGTTCTGGTTAACAAGGGCTGTCTATGATCCAGCAAGGAGTTGACTGCCCTATTCCCCCCTTTTACTCATCAAGAGCAGGTTACTGAGCTCATATCTGGTGTAAGTCTCATGCAGCCTGATTCTATTGATCACTTGGATGCCTTAATTGAACTTATTATTGCTTCCTTAACTGTGTCTAGTGTATCACGACCATATCCCCATAAACCTTCTCGGTGGTTTGATAAAGACTGCCGGAATTTAAGGAATACTCGCCACCAGCTTGCTAAAACAGTATTCGACTCCCCCACTAAATCCAATCGCACTTTATTAACCTCTACGTGGAGGGAGTATAGGAATCTGTTAGCTAAAAAGCTATTGGATTATACTTGAGCGAAATGGCCAGCGCTTATCCAGGTCGCTCAGGGCAAAGATGCAGGGAAGTTTTGGGCTCTTATTAAGCAGAATAAAGTTGACCCGACTAGGGAACCACTAGTTACCATACTTCCTGCTGTTTGGCAAAGTTATTTTTCGGACTTATTTGCACAATCTTATGCAGCTTCCCCTCCTTTTGAGCCAGGTATGCTTTCTCTTGAGGAGCTCCCTCCCTGGCAGTCAGTCCAACCATCTGAGATTGTTGATTTAATAACTAAATTAAAATCAGGGAAAGCTCCTGAATGTGATTTTGTTACTCCTGATCTTCTCAAATTAGACCCAGAATGGTGGGCTTCCGTTCTGGCTCCTTTATTTACTTATATTGACACATGACAGGCTATATTCCCAAATGCTGGCTTAATAGTGTGGTGGTGCCCATTTTTAAAAAGGGGGATGCATCACTCCCTTCCAACTACCGGCCTATAAGTCTCTTGAGTGTGATTGGGAAGCTTTACACCAAACATCTTCTAATGAAATTTCAGCTTTGGCTGGATACTAATGAGATGATCGCTCCTGAGCAGGCTGGTTTCCAGGAAGGTCAATCCACCCTCAACCATGTCTTTGTTTTACACCAGTTGATTATTAAATATGTCCGTCCATCCCAGGGCTCTCTGCTCGCTCTGTGTTTTGTGGACCTTAAGTCCGCATTTGACACAATAGATAGAGATCGTCTTTGAAATAAGCTAAGCAAGTCCTCTATTGATTGTCGTTTGCTATTACTTATGGTTAAGCTTTATAGTAACAATACCATGCAGGTTCGCTCTTCTGGTAATTATTCGCTTACTCAAAAAATCTGCGTGGGCTGTGGGGTAAGGCAAGGCTGCATCTTGGCACCTTGTTTAATTATTTTCTTAATGATGTGGTCTCTTATATGGCTACATTGGACACACATCCTCCTAGTCTGGCAAGCCGTAAGATAGCTATCCTTCTCTATGCAGACAACACGGTTTTGATCTCTCAGACCCCCATCGGACTTAAAAGAAGCATGCAGAGATTTACAGTCTTTTGCCAGGAAGAAAATTTGGTGATAAACTTTACTAAAACCAAAGTTATGGCTGTAGGCAGTAGGAAACCAGCTCACTCTTGGCTCATGGGTAACCATCGAATTGAACAAGTTCCCTCTTATAAATATCTAGGCGTTACGTTTTTGGCTTCTAGGAGCTGGCGACAACATTACGAACTAGCCATGGGACAGGCAAGAAAGACTTCTCATTCTATCCAGAGCTAGTAGCTACTTTTTCTCCCATGGTGGTCGTCTGATCAAGCCTGCGATTCGTCTGTTCAGAGCTAAGGCAGTAAGCCAACTTTTCTACGCGATCCCCATTTGGGGCCCGGCTTTTCTGAACACCATCGATTTACTCCAAAATAGCTTTCTGAGAGCAATTTTACAAGTTCCAAGAGGCACTTCTCAGGCACTTTTGAGGGCTGAAACAGCTTCACAATCTTTGAAATCTCAAGCTCTCCTTGCCCTGTATTAAATACTGGATGAAGATTTATTTATTTCCTTCCAAGTCTAACTGTCTTATTAATTTAATAACTGATGCAGTTGGCAATAACTCCTGGACTTTGGCTATTGAAAAGGAGGTCAGGAATTTAGGTTTCTCCAGATCCCTTTTTTTCCCCCTCACAATCTTAAGAGTGCCCTGCTGTTGGTCAAGCTGAGAATTTGTGACCAGGAAAAACAAAACAAATGTTCATCCCTCACTACTCAAGGAGTGGCTCCTTTTTATACTAAGATAAATACTTGTCTGAGTGATTCCACCTATCTTATGCTTTGGACTGATTGGCGCAAAAAACATGCCTTGTTATTTCGATTTAGTTCCTTTCCTTCTGCTATTCTGAGTGGCAGGTATGTTGGCCTGCCAAAGGAGCTTAGGCTATGTGAGAATTGTTCTTTTACCCAGGTGGAAACACTTGAGCATGTGGTATTTACCTGTCCGGCCTATGCTGATTTGAGAGAAAAGTTTTTGGCTCAGTCCCTCCTTAATTATTCTCCTGCTAACTATGATATGGTTCTATCTCAATTACTTTGTGCCAAAGATACTCATCTTGCAAGGACTATGGCTTCTTTTTGCACTGGTGTCTTTGATATCAAGCGGAGCCAACTATTATCAACCTTGTAATGTCAATTGTAAATTTAGGATATTATCCCTGAATTGTTAACTTTGTTGATATTTGCTGTTTTATTTTGTATTAATTGTTTTTAAGTCTTGCAGGCTGTGTGTTTGAAATGACCTTTTGGTTATTCAATAAAGTAATATATATATATATATATATATATATATATATATATATATATATATATATATATATATATATATATATATATAAATAAATAAATAAAACACACAGTTTCTGTAGTACATTCACTCTCATATCCATTTAACATCTTTACATAAAGCAGGGATGTTGTGTGCAATTTATGCAAATAGTATTACCAAAAAATGGAGCTGAAGTTCTTCTGCTACTCATGACAGCGCTATCATGTTAGGTTAAATCTGACACGGTAAAATGTAATAACTCTTTAAAAGGGATATTGGGAAGGATGCTCTTTGAATTCAACTGATTTTTACACACCAAGAAATGACTTCTAGGACCACATATGTTAGCAGGGTAAAATCTGAAAGCAAAGGAGCAAAACCCCACTCATACAGGGCATTCTAGTCTAGGGTCTTCCTTTTACCAGAGCTGCTTTATTTCTATTGCTAGTTGTGCATGGATATAACACAGCATGTCCGGTCCAATCAGCTGCTTAGAACTCTTGACATATTGGACACCTCTCTAAACTGGAAAAAAACCTTGTCCCCTGAAGGGGGAGGAAGGGTTCGGGGAGCACGCCCCCTCTCTGTTCCACCTAGGGCTTAAACCAAAATTCCACCCAGGTTCAGTTTTTGATGGAACTCGGTTTCAATTGGTCCAATTAGAATTCAGCTCGGACAAAATTCCAAGCTGAATGATAAAAAAAAATCATTTTGCGCATGTGGACATCACTAGATAAAGTTTCTTTATTAGACTACTGTACATAATAGCACAGAAGCCAGATCCATGTTCAGGACAAGCTACTGTACAGAGTTTACTGGAATCCTATCCAGATTTAGATGTTTACAAATCTCTAATCTTTACACAGTTAAGGTCAAAGTCTGCAAATGGTTGACCTGAGCACATGAAGTATTCAGATTCTATTATGATATTCTATTTTATCCTATCCATTAGGATGTTACGGTTTACACTGCAGGAAAATGCTTGGATCCCTATCCTGTCCGATTCCCTGTGACAATGGTAGGTGTGAGGTTAGACAGTTAAGAGGAATTTGGGGAGTTTCTCCATTTTAGTGAAGACAATCAGTGATTTAATTGTTCTAGGCAGCACCCAGTTGCTTTGTTCAAGGAGCACCTGGTTAGGAATACAGATCCCTTCTGAAAAGGTTTGTTCTATCTATAGGTCTCCTGGAAGATACAGAAGGAGGCTCTAATTTATTGCTACACTAGTGTTGCAATTGAGGGTTTTAAAAAATGGTAAGAATGTAAAAAAGGAGTATAAAAACTACAAATTATAGAAAAAGCTTGCTGCTATTCCCAAAAGCTTAAATAGACAATTCAAGCTTCCTCCTTTCTCTTGAGTTACAGACAATATTATGGGTTTTTTGTTAAGTGGGTTAAGGATGCTTAACTTTGGCCTCACCATAATAAATTTGCAAATTGCTCTGGGATCCTTCTACTATAAATGACACTCTATAAATATACATAAATCACAAACAGTATTTCTTATAAGGTCCAATTCTAACCAGAAAAGACTTCATACTCAACACATAGAAATGGAGGACATACTGCAATCCAAGTCAACTTTAAAATTAGGGGTTTGTTTTACAATAAATCATTTCACATATGCAGCTACTTTCAATATGTGAGCTTACTTCTGCCTGCAGCATTTTATAACGGCTCTATTATTAACTAAGTCAGCAGTCTAGAAAGAAGACCACAGGAAAAGGTCTGCCAGATTCCAGTGCAAGCAAAGAGCCAAAACTTAGCTGGAACAAGTAAATTATTCCAGTATCTAAAAACCTTAACTTTTAAATTCAGAGTCAAGGTGAATTAGTGAAAAATAATAATTTCACTACTCTACCACCTAAAAATGTTACTATTATAATACATCCTTTTCAGCTACAACAATTGTACTCAATCTTGTACCTTTCATTAACAACTCTGTCTATATCAATGTCTTCTCAACAGCATAACTCATTCTTCCTTAAATATCATCAACATATCAACAAAAAATTGCCACCTTCACCATCTCTACCAATAAAAATGAATGTATTAATTAGTAGAGACGGTGAAGGTGGCAATTTTTTGTTGATGGTATTTAAGGACAAATGAGAGTTATGATGTTGAAAAGACTGATATAAACAGAGTAAGTTAATTATTTAACTTGTTAAGGCATTTGAATGAAAATGAATTTCTTCAAAATAAATAAATAATAATATTAGAGATGGTGAAGTGGTGGGAATTTTTTGTTGTTGATATTATAATGTTGATGGTATTTAAGGAAGGAAGTTATGATTGAGAAGACACTGATATAGACACGAGTTGTTAATGAAAGGTATGAGATTGAGTATGATTGATGTAGTTGAAAAGGACGTATTATAATAGGAACATATTTTTAGGTGGTAGAGTAGTGAAACTATTATTCACTACTTCACCTTAACTCAATTTAAAAGCGAAGGTTTTTAGATGTTGGAATTTAATTAGGTTTTTGAATGGTTTAACGCTAGAGGTTTAACTGTGAAAACTGTTTTTGTGAAAACAAATACCATGCAGGATGGTATTTGGTATATGTGAAAACCTATGGTATGCATGGTATGTGTGAAAACAAATACCATGCAGCATTTTCTGATGAGTTTTGCCAGATACCAGCATCATGGATACTGCTAGCAGAAGCACCCAGCTCTGTTTTCCCTGCTGCTAGCTTTGTAGGAGACCGGGGGACATTAACCAAAAAAGAGACCAGGTTGTCTAGGCTAACTTATACGACAACTCCCTGATCCTTGGTGCACAGCACACAGGTGACATAGCCACTGGGGGCAGTGCCTGTCCCTGCTGCAGCAGATGATTCTCGGGTTTGTAGCGCTGCACGTATTCCTTTTGGGCTGCAGCAGCCTATTGAAAAGAGAAGATGGTGTTTGGAGAAGCTGCAGAAGAATCTGGGTGATGGCGTCAGGAGAAAAGTGGTTTCGTGCCCTCATGAACCCTGATTTCTTTGCTCCTTTCAAGCTTCTTTTCCAAATGTAATCCTTTTATGGGGCCACATAAACACAAGTGAAAAACTCTCATTTATAGGAAGCAAGACAGAAAAGGAAGCTTCCTGAAAAAATACTAATGAATTCTGTCAGCTTGATTTTTTTTTCTCCTTCTAGAGACTCCAGGTACCTAGTTCATTTTGTTCAAAGGCCCCTCCCTCTCAAGAGGCTCTGCTGGAATTCTTTCACATGCCTTGGGGAAACAGGAATTTAACTTTCACAAGGGTCACAAGATGGAACCCAAACAGAACCTTTGATTTTTGCACTCGCAGGAAGGAGGGAAAACTTGTCTAAAAGAAAAATCTTCCCACACAATCCTACAGTGAGAAGGAATTCAAGGGGGGGAAATAGTTGTAATGCAGCTTGATGAAGGCATGGGGTGTAGGAGCTGGAGTTCTGCTTAAAGTCTGTGAAAGAGACTCATGGTATGAAATACGAGCAGCTCAAGGTCATCATCATCAGCCGCCTCCAAGTCAGCTTTAGGAGGATCCCCTCCTTCCAAGTTCACTTTGTAAAGGGAAGAGCAAACAAACGTGTGCGATCCAGTGAGGGTAAAGCAAACATCGATATCTAAAAGGAACTTTATATTTATTTATTTATTTTATAAATTTGTACCCCACCCCTCCTGCGAACAGCCCGGGGCGGCTTCCAACAATAGCATACATAAAAACAATTTAAAACCATTAATAACCATACAAAATTATTAAAACAGGGCCCACCGGCTTTCTGTGGGTACCTCCCATTAGCAGAGAATTGCGTGGCAAAGATCATTAATCCAGAGGGACAAAAAAAGGGGAGAATCTGGGGAGAGAACCAACTCTTCCTATGAAAGGAATGGGCAATTCTACACAGAAGCCCCCCTTGAAGGATCAGGAGTTAACTATTTTTAAAAGAATGTACTTAACTGGGCAAAGGTATGATAGAGCATGGTCAAGCAAAAGGGATACAGAGGTCTTTGCTGAGTGGGGGAGCTGGAGACACACCCAGCACCCAAGGTATCGAGTAACCAAGCAGGCTGCATCTCCCTCCACTCCCAGGGTCTCACCACCCCACTGCCGGTGTCTCCCTCCCCATTACCTGCTTTGCAGCTTCGGACTGTCCCAGCTCAGAGCCACCCCGTGTCGCTGACTTGGGCATGATCAGAGGCTGTGTTTGGAACTTAGCTGTTCAGCTCCAAGCCTCCCGCTTGCAGCCTGTTCCCCCCTCTTCCCATCCATCCTTCCGTATAACATTGTTTAATCAACACAGAATGGTCTGTGCTGCTGCCACCAAACTCTACCTCCCCCCGCTTGTTGTGCTTGCTACCTCTCTTCTTATCCACCCTGTACCCCCAAAGTAATCCTCCACTCGCACTACTCCTGGTCTGCCCTCTTCCCTCCACTGCCCAAGCTGCCCTGACTCCCCCTCCACCAGTAAAGCCATTTCCCTGCCCCAGCCCACCTGGCTGGGGATGTATTGAGGCAGGAGAACAGCGATGTTTATACTACGTTCCTAGCAGACAGGAATGTGCATGCATTACGTAAGGATTTCTACAATGACTTTTAACGTGTTCTTTAATTAAGGATATCTTCCTATGAAATCCACCAGTTTATTCACCAATTCACCAGCAATTACTCCAGATTCTCCTTGAACTCTCTCTCATTTTGACATTAAGATAAACCCCTTACTAAAGCAGAAATCTCCAGCAACAATGTCAGTTGCAACCCAGAAGTGAAGTGAACCAAAAATCCCATGTTAAAGATAGATGGAGATTGCATGGGAACTGTGTCTTGCCTTAATAGAGGGCACTATTGCACCCTCTATAAAAAGCTTGAAACCACTAAATGCACCACTTTAGAATACCTTTAAAAAAAAAACAAAAAAAAAACACCACACCCCAACTACCACCTAATTGTTTTAATGAGTAGGAGAATAAAACTAAAATCAAGTCAGTCTGAACATAAAGATTTGGTTTTATGGTACTGAAAGTGGGCTTTCAATGTGCATTTTCTAGTGTCGTAAACAGAAATGGCAATGACCAACTAAGAGGACATAGAAGACTACATACATGTTAGAGAAAGAATCACTTTAAAGTGCTTTGCAATTACAATTTTTAAATAGAGAGAGAAAAATGCTCTGTTTCAGTACTGCAATTGTGACTTGCACTGTTCACTTCATTCATCTCTGGCATGTCTGTTCTTAGATATGTTATTCTGTATCAAAGTGAAATGGGGAGGAGGTGGGACTAAAATGACAACCTATAAATCGCTCTCAAACTACAATGGAATAGTGATTTGAACCATGGAGTCCACTCCATCCTGGGAAAATGAAGAGGTGGTAGAGAGCCACAGGAACTAGGTATCAGTGTTCTACTGAAAGAGCTGAACTACAGATTAAGGCCAAAATTTCAGTGAATTAATAGATATAAAACCAAAAAGACAAAAACAAAATATCTCCAAAACAGGAAGTACAGATTCATAACAGAACTGGAACTTTTGTTTCCTTTTAGCAGTGACTTTCAGACTGAATTTATTTTTAGACCTTAACTTCCAGAGAGGCTTCAGCTGCAGTGTTTGCAGGTGTACAGAGAGACTAGTTCCTGAATCTCACCTGCACTGGAAATTGATAAATTACACTGAAAATCAAACACTGCACCAATCTGCTCCTGAATATATTTTTAGTTGTACAAGCTTCTTATTCTTAGACAAGAATAAGAATTCTTATTTGTGACTAAAAATTCCTAATCAGCAGAAAATCCTAGAGGCTGAACAGGTTTATACTACTAAATGTAAATCCCTGAAACGTAAGGATACGTGTGCGCCCACCTTGTTCACCACAGAATAATGACTTGATCTGGGAGTTGCATAGCAGGAAGAACAATCAAGTTCAGGTCTCTATTCCTCTGGGACAGGGCTATCTCAAATTCATTGTTCCAGACCTAATGTGCTGCGTTGTTTTTCCCCCTATTTTCACTGAAAGGTAAAGTAACAGTCACAATAAAAAACTTAAATCTTACTCAGTTCAACTGGTGAGCCTGCACACTGCTCCTTATTTAAAAAAAACCAAACAAACCCCGATTATACGAAGCCTTAATTTAAAAGAGTTTTTACATTAGCCTGCCTGCTCAGGTTTCCTGATCTGAAGAAATTTCTTTGAGGAAACTGTCTGCCTCTGCTGCTGCTCCCACAAGCAGCGAGAGAAACAAGGATTCATTTGCTCTGCCTCTTCCCTGCTTTGCTCTTGCACTGTTGCCCAGACACTTCTACGCTGAGGCTGTGTTTTAGAGGATACATTTATAACATCCCACTGGTTTTTATGTCGTTATAAAAGGTGATTGTCCATACAGTTGGAACATTAACATTTTTGACATTAACATTTTTGACACTTCTGGGTTTTAGATCGTTTTTATAACACCTTTTTCAAGGTTTTATTAAAATGTTTTAAATAAAGAACGTTATACAGTCATTTTTCCCTTCTGTACAAGTAGAACGTTCCACTCACTTTAGACTCTGGACCAGCACGTCAGAGCTCACTTTAAACGCCACTTGCTTTAAACTGCAGACCAGCTTGACTGCTCACTTTAAACTCTGGAGCAGCCTGACTAAGTGGTTTAGACAACCGAGAACAGAATACCCTAATATAATGTCCAGCAGTGGTCATCTAGCCACAGAAACTGGAACCATTATGATGATGTCGTCGTCATCTCAGCAAGACAGGGAAGAACAATTTCAGAATGGTATAGCGTAGTCGTTTAAAAACAGCCTCCGAGCTAGGTGGGCACTTACAAAAGGAAGCGAGAAAAAAAGAGTACGGACACACTGGGAGAGGCAAATCAAGAAGCTAACAGACACTGGGAGAAGGCATAGCGTTGAGAGAAGATTCCCTCAGATTCAAACAAGCATGTCCTCTACAGTAGCAATCTCACTCCCCATTTCAACGCCACTTCCTTGCAGAAACAAATACTCCCCATCTCTGCTTTACTGAGCCTGTAAGTAAGAAACAGAAGTCAACTCAGCACTAATGTCTTAAAATACAACTGACAACCATCGTTGTGTTAAGCCCTCCTTAATATTTCGTTTAGCCAAGTCTCCTACTTTGCTCCACTACTTCTCCAAACCAAAAGAAAATGAGTGAAACTCATAATAATCATGTATTAACAGAAAATGCTATAGCACTTCTCTGAACGGGTTTTTACTATATATGCCTACCATGTTTAGAATAGCTCCTTGCTTATACACCTGTAACATTTGCACTTTGAGCTGCTCCATGGATTGCCCCCATAACATTGCTGCATGGTGCTGTTAGAATACCAGATCTGGGGAATAAGTTCCAACTTTGACACACACAGGTGTGGGTCAGGATGTCGATTGTGGTATAGTGTGGATTGTGGCAGTGCCCAGCCTCGGGGAAGCTGCGCAGAGGGGAGCAGGGGGGCTTGTAATCGGTGTGTGCTGACTTTTTAATTTGCATTTTAAATTGAGTTTTTATGATTGATTGGCAAATCTACAGCTCCTGAACTTACTTTCTCTCTCTCTCTCACACACACACCCCCACCCCCACCCACACAAAATCAATACTCAAAAAAGCTTTGGTTTATGAGCAAAGTTTACTGCTTACATGGGAGTCTTAACTTAAAATTTCCATGCTTTTTGAAGTTAAGACGTTGTATACTCTCACATATTGTGCTTGCTTACATCTTAGGCTCCATGCACCCACACTTTGTCCTGGTCTTTTAGCTCCAATCCTCTTCCTCTGAAGGATGGGAGCAACACTCAAGCTGGGAACAGTACTATATAATTTTATTTATTTATTTATTTTATTACATTTATTTGCCGCCTCCTCATGCCCATGGCATCTCAGGGCAGCTTACACCACCAATAAAATGTTTTTAAAACATCAACACAACAATTTAAAAACATCTTAAAAACACCTAAAAACTCACCACCCCTCCTCCACTATTAATCCCCGCCCCTCCTCCGAAGGCCTGGGAGAACAGCCAAGTCTCACAGGCTTGGCGGAAGTCCAACAGACTTGGGGCCAGACGGGCTTCCTCCGGGAGGAAGTTCCATAATCGCGGGCCGGCCACCGAGAACGCCCTCTCCATTGTGGCCCCCGCCTTACGCAGGAGGCCTCCAAGAAGGCCCCCCACGGCGGACCTAAGGGGTCGCCCTGGGGCGTGGAGGGTAAGGCGGTCCCTGAGGTATCCGGGGCCAAGACCGTGTAGGGCTTTATAGGCCAAAACCAATACCTTGAATCTGGCTCGGTACATTATAGGCAGTCAGTGCAGCACACGGAGCACAGGAGTAATATGCTCTCGCCAACTCGTCCTCATCAGGAGACGAGCCACCGCATACTGCACTAGCTGCAACCTCCAAGCCAGTGTCAAGGAAAGTCCCACGTAGAACGCGTTACAGTACTCCAGCCTCGAGGTGATGAAGGCATGGATAAGGGTGGCTAAGTCGGGTCTGGAAATGTATGGACGCAACCTCCGCACTAGATACTGCTGGCGGAAGGCAGCCTTCGCCACCATTTCCACCTGCCGATCCAAGTGGAGACCCGAGTCCAATAACGCCCCCAGATTCCGAACCTGTTGGGCTATGGGAGGGCAGACCCCCTCTACGAGGGGAGCCAGCACCTCCCCCACCGCCATCACCTCCATCTTATCAGGATTGAGCTTCAGTCTGCTCTGCCGTAACCAATCCGCCACGGCCTCCAGACACTGGGACAGTACTGAGACGGCAGAACCGGGGTCAGTTAAAAAAGAGAGGTAAAGCTGGGTGTCATCAGCGTATTGGTGGCAACGCACACCAATGGTCCATCTAGCCCAGCATCTGTCTACGACAGTGGCCAATCACGGTGGCTTGGGAGTTAACTAAACTATTGGCCGTCAGTATAAATGCCAGCACGATGAGCGCTGAAGTAACATGCGCTTCTCTCTATTTCTGTGGGTGTTTTCCAAGTACTGCACTGCTGTACTCTGCCTTGTCACGTTATAGATATGGTTTTGAGTAATAATATCTGTATCTGAATGCAAGAATGACTCTACACAGCCCAAGAAACTCCAGCTGGTTTGTTAGTTTCCCTCAAATCTTGACCACCACATGCCGATTAGGTGAATCCAAATTAGAGCAGGACATCAACCTGAAAATTCTGCCTATTTCAATTGATTAAGCCACACACTTACTTGGTCTGAGTTGCTGCCACCTTTTGAACTCAAGTTGACAAGTAATCTTGATTTAGGAAATTAGCTAACATCTGATATTTAAGCAGGAGTCTTCACATTTTAAAACTTCCCTAGCTAGGCTGTCCCCAGCAGAACTTTTAGAAAGATGCCTACACCCTACTCTGTAAAACGTGTGCATACAATTAAAACCTGAACAATGCCCACCCATGAACACAATTTAATCTTGATTACATATGTTTATTTTTAAAAGCAGACGCTTTAGAAGAAAAAGGAAGACAGTCTAGCACTTGATTACCTCAAAGAGAAAAAGCATATCTGGAAATCAAAATGTATTTTCTAATTAGCAAAATACTATTTGGACGTCACTGCTTTGCGATATTAGCACTATTTCTATAATTGGCATATCATGGTGAAAGACACTCCGTAAGTTTCTGTCATTTGTTTGGAGAATATATTTACAGTACTGAAGCAAAGATTAAAGGTCTTTTTTTAAAGCAGCTAAAAAATTTAATAGCTTCTTATTTCCACATAAGTACTTGATCTATCCTTCACATTCCTCAAAGCAATAGCAGACAGCCTGCATCCTTCTATTCAGATACAAAAACAAAGTACCAATAAAATGACTCTCACCATGCTATTTCTATTTAAACTCTGATGCTGCAAAATGCACCTATGTATGGTACACAGATGTCTCTGTCCTAGTTCCTTTTTAACAAGGCATTCATGGGAAATCCACAAAACACGGTCCTATTTGGCTCAGGGACCTGTCCTTGGTATAGGGACCTGTCTAGGACTATTGATTGTACAAGTGCAAGGTAACACTGCTGGTGCTATATAAACCACCACCACCTCTTGGTTGATTAAAACAGACCTTTCATTGATCAAAACAGTATTGCTAAGTTAGCTGTAAAATTTTAATAAGACAGGCCAAGAGGGAATTTGAGGAGAGACTAAAAGACACAAAACACAATAAAAAATTTTTCAAGTACATCAGAAGCAAGAAGCCTGCTAGAGAGTCGGTTGGGCCATTAGATGACCAGGACACGGAAGGGGTGCTCAGAGAAGATAAGGACATTGCAGAGAAGTTGAATGGATTCTTTGCTTCCGGCATCACCGCTGAGGATGTTGGGAAATACCCATGCCAGACCAAATCTTTGTAGATGAAGAATTAGAACTGTCACATATAAGTGTGACATTGGAGAAGGTTCCAAAGCAAACTGACAAACAAAATAGTAACAAATCACCAGGACCAGATGGTATTCATCCCAGAGTTCTGAAGGAACTCAGATATGAATTCTGAGGCTAGGAAATGTAACACCAATATTTAAAAAGGGGTCCAGAGGTGATCCTGGAAACTACAGACTGGTGAATCGGATGTCGGTGCTGGGCAAACTGGCAAAAACGGTTGTAAACACGGAATTACTAAGCATATTGATAAACATGGCTTAACAGGGAAGAGTCAACATGGATTTAGGAAAGCAAAGTCATGTCTCCCTAATCTATTGGAAATTTTTGAGGATGTAAATAAGGATGTGGGTAAAGGCGAGCTGGCTAATATAGTGTATCTGGACTTTCAGAAAGCATTGGATAAGGTCCCTCATGAGAGACTCTTGAGGAAATTAAAGAGTCATGGAGGCAATGTCCTATCGTGGATTGGCAACTTGTTAAAAGATAGGGAGCGCAGAGTAGGACTAAATGATCAGTTTTCACAGTGGAGTTAACAAGTGTTCAAGGGATCTGTACTGGAACCGGTGTTAAATATATTCATTAATGATCTGCAGATGACACCAAATTAATTCAAGGTAGTTAAAGCCCAAGAGGACTGTGAAGAATTGCAGGAGGAACTTTCAAGACTGGGTGATTGGGCATCCAAATGGCAGATGAAATTCCATGTGGACATGTCAAAGCAATGCACATAGGGATAAAAAAAACCAAACTATATGTATACAATGCTGGGTTCTAAAATAGGAGTTACTGCTCAAGAAAAGGATCTTGGCACTATTAGGCCCGATCCTATGGTCAATGGATCTCATGCAGCCACGCAGGAGCCACACACATCTCCGCTGCCGGCACATCATGGTGCTTGAAAACCACACAGATGCCTTGTGTGCAGAGATCCACAGGCCATGGGATTGAGTCCACTGTGGACAATACATTGAAATCTTCAGCTCAGTGTGTGGCGGCAGTCAAAGAAGTAAACAGAACGTTCGGAATTGTTCAGAAAGTGATAGAGAACAAAATTGAAAATATCATAATGCCTCTATATAGATCTATGGTATGACTGAACCTGGAGTATTTTGCGCAGTTCTGGTCATTCCATCTAAAAAAACAACAAAAAACCATAGTAGAACTAGAAAAGGTACAGAAAAGGGCAACAAAAATTATCGAGGGTGGAACAGCTCCCCTATGAAGAGAGGCTTGATAGGTTGAGGCTTTTCAGCTTGGAGAAGAGACAACAGAGGTGATAGGATCGATGTTTATAAAATCATGAGTAGTGTGGAGCATATAAATAGGCAACAATTATTTATCTTTTCTAACTGTACTAGAAAGACACTCTCATCAAATTAACTGGCAGAAGACTTAATACAAGTAAGAGAAAGTATTTTTTCACTTGGCACACAATTAGCTTGTGGAACTTACTGCTATAAGTAGTGGTCAAGGCCAGTAGTATAGCGAGTTTTTAAAAGGGATTGGATACATTCTTGGAGGATAGGTTCATTAATGGCCATTAGGGAAGTAGATTTTGGGGACATAACCTCTTACTGTTGGGAGTTGGAACAACAGGGAATGCATTGCCCATTGTGACCTGTTGGGTACTTCTCCCAAGAGACAGATATTGACCACTGTTGGAGACAGGATGCTGAGCTTGATGGACCACTGATCTGACCTAATATGGCAATACTTATGTTCTTATGGTTACTATAAAGCAGAGTAAAACCTTCAGCCCACAGACCTAATACAGACTCATCCATCCTTAAATCTGGCCCAAAGTGGCATCACCATGGCTGCTATTGATGGGTGCTGTAGAGGTCTCCATTGCACTGCTTCCTGAGTGTGTGAAAGCTTCAACCACCCCAGGGTCTACCCAGTCAGGCAGAGACTGGAGTTTCATTTTGCATGGCGAGCGGACAGGAAGGGGAGACTGCTGCTTTCTCCTGAACAGCTAACAGATGGGGAGCATAAGAGCTTCCCCCACACTACTGTTGGTGCAATCGACTAGTCAGTTTTAAATGGCCCATTTGCTGTACACACCCCAACAGAAAAAGTTCCCCACTCCTGCTGTACAGGTTGCTCCAAAAAGAAGCCACTAAAACACCTTAAAGATACCCTATTCACAGTATGATACACACACATATGTAATCATCAGTTTAGTCCAACTATTTCAACCTTATACACGGATATGTGAGCACTCAGTGGAGGGAGAAAAGTCTGTCTACACAGCATACCTCTCTCCACTCTAAAGCTCTGCTGAGAGAGAGAAATGGAAAGCTAGCCCCAATGAGGAAAATACAAAGGAGCATAAACACTGGCAACGTAACTAAGGTGCTAATAAGGCAGGCCAAGAAAGAATTTGAAAGGAGACTTCCTAAAGTGGCAAAAACAAATAATAAAACCTTTTTCAAGTATATCAGAGGCAAGAAGCCTGCTAGGGAATTGGTTGGGCCATTAGATAACCAGGGAGTAAGAGGGGCACTCAGGGAGGACAAGGACATTGCAGAGAAGCTAAATGAGTTCTTCACTTTGGTCTTTACTGCAGAGGATGTTGGGGAGATACCCATGCCGGAACCCTACTTTGTAGGTGATGAATTAGATGAACTGTCACAAATCAGCATGACCCTGGAGGAGGTTCTAGAGCAAATTGACAAACTTAATACTAACAAATCACCAGGGTCAGATGGTATTCACCCCAGAGTTCTGAAGGAACTCAAATGTGAAATTGCAAACCTACTAGTAGTAATTTGTAACCTAACATTGGCATCTGGCACTGTACCTGTGGACTGGAGGGTGGCAAATGTAACCCCAATATTTAAAAAAGGGTTCCAGAGGTGATCCTGGAAACTACAGACCGGTAAGCTTGACGTCTGTGCCAGGCAAAATGGTGGAAGCTATCAATAAGAACAGAATCACTGGGCATACTGATAAACATGGCTTAATGGCAAAGAGTCAGCATGGATTTAGCAAAGGGAAGTCATGCCTCACTAATCTCTTGGAATTCTTTGAGGGCGTAAACAAGCATGTGGACAGGGGAGACCCAGCAGATATAGTGTACCTGGATTTCCAGAAAGCTTTTGATAAGGTCCCACATAAACGACTCTTGAGAAAATTAAAAAGCCATGGGATAGGAGGTAGTGTTTTGCTATGGATTGGTAACTGGTTAAAGGATAGGAAGCAAAGAGTGGGACTAAATGGCCAGTTTTCACAATGGAGGGATGTAAAAAGTGGTGTGCCCCAAGGATCTGTACTGGGACCAGTTCTTTTCAATGTATTCATTAATGATCTGGAAAAGGGTGTTAAGAGTGAGGTGATCAAATTTGCAGATGACACCAAGTTATTCAGAGTAGTCAGAACACGAGCAGACTGTGAGGAGCTGCAGCAAGATCTTACAAGACTGGGTGCCTGGGCATCTAAATGGCAGATGAGATTTAATGTGGACAAGTGCAAAGTGATGCACATTGGGAAAAATAATCCAAATTATGAGTACACAATGCTGGGTACTAAGCTAGGAGTTACCACTCAGGAAAAGGATCTGGGAGTGATTGTGGATAATACACTGAAATCCTCAGCCCAGTGTGCCGCAGCGGTCAAAAAAGCAAATAGAATGTTAGGAATTATTCGCAAGGGAATAGAGAATAAAACTGAGGATGTCATAATGCCTCTATACAAATCAATGGTGCGACCGCACCTTGAATATTGTGTGCAGTTCTGGTCGCCCCATCTCAAAAAAGACATAGCGGAACTAGAAAAGGTACAGAGAAGGGCAACAAAAATGATCCAGGGTATGGAACAGCACCCGTATGAGGAGAGGCTTGATAGGTTGGGGCTCTTCAGCTTGGAAAAGAGACGGCTGAGAGGAGATATGATAGAGGTCTATAAAATCATGAGTGGTGTGGAACTTGTAAACAGGGAACGGTTATTTACCCTCTCAACTAGTACTAAAACTAGGGGACACTCCATGAAACTCACAGGTGGCAGAGTAAAAACAGACAAAAGAAAGTATTTTTTCACTCAGCGTACAATTAGGTTGTGGAATTTACTGCCAGGGGAGGTGGTCAAGGCCAGCAGTACAGCTGAGTTTAAAAGAGGTTTGGACAAGTTTCTGGAAGATAGTTCCATTAGCAGCTATTAGCCAGATAGGATTGGGGAACAAAACCCTTTACTGTCGGGAGCCTGGGGATGACCCACAGGGAATGGATAGCATGGTGACCTGTTGAGTGCTTCTCCCAGGCCCCCGTGACTGGCCACTGTCGGAGGCAGGATGCTGAGCTCGATGGACCATTGGTCTGACCCAGTATGGCACTTCTTATGTTCTTAGAAATCTGGACCAAGAACCACTGGAAGTATTATCAAACAGGAGCTAGTCAAATACTGCTGTGTTGGTGGAACCACGGACCTAAAGTCAGAATTCTGTGGCAGAACTCTAGCAAGCAAGGGGCCATATTAATCACGAGGCCCAAATTTGTGCCTAAGAATCAGAGTTTTATATAAACCCTATTTTATTTTTAAAGTATCTTGGCCTCATACTTGTTACAAAAACTTAGCAAATATCGAAGTATAACAATCTATGTCTGCCAGAGCCTTCAGATAGCCTGAAACCAACAGCTTTGGAGGAGCTGAACTGCTTTCTTCATATACATGGGGCACTAAGTCCTCCATAAATGCAGTCTCACGTGTGGATGATGGGGGAATAGAATGGAAAAGGGCCTCACCGCAGCTGTCATTCAGAGAAGGAAAACCACCCCCTCCCACCCCCACCTACTACAGCTGCTATTAGCCTCCTGGAACTAAGCCAGTTACTCCAAGGTAAGCATAATATGCTAACACTAGAGCAACTTTGGAGCACAGTTATTTTTATTCCTATAGAGCCATGTCAACAATTCTGCAGTTATTTGGAATTTCACCAGGGTCCTTTATGGGATGAAGCCCCGCAGAAGAACTCTGGTTCATGTGAACATGTCTAATCCTCTCCTCAGTTTGGTGGGGAATGGAAGCTCCCACCTTCTGGATATACACCAGGCCTCTGAAAGCAGAAGGCAGTGAGCACACAGCACAGGAAGGAGTCTAGGAGTAACCATGATGAGAGACCTCAGTTCAATGGGGTCCACACAGGTACACATCTTGGACTACAGACTGACTAAACAGCCCAGCTAGTGGCTTCATGTCACACACCCCTCCCCCCCCAACCACCTCTGTACTACTACTGTCAGCTGGAGCAAGGTATCTAAAAGCAGCAAAGCCTGGAGGTGTCCAGGATGGAGTGACTTCTAGAACAGACTGAACCTCCACACATTGGCAGAGAGAAGAACACTTCCTCATGTGCGCGTGCGCGTACACAAAAAACAGAAGACCAGAGAAAGGTTTTAGTCACAGGAGAAAAATAGAAAGGGAAACAACCAGGAAGGGGGGGTGGGAAAGCAGAAAAAAAAGAAGGCAGATGGAAGAAAATCTAAACTAACGCACTTTCAGTTTTAGTTTCTTTAGCGGTGTAGGAAAGAAAAGGGAAAATACTAATACCCTTGCCACATGAACCAATTTACTCTCCACCATGTGTGTAAATTAGATCACACAGAAGGTGACAGCAGTGTTAAGCCCATGCAGTGCTGGAGAACATTAACTCAGGTGTGTCTGCCCAAATACTTTGGGAAGGCTGTCGTGGTGGGAAATGCTAACAAATCCCATTCTCCTATCATCCTAATCATTTGAGTTATAACATTAGCCAGAAGACCACCACCACAGCAAGGTGCAAAACAATTGAACACTGATCTTTCTGAATAAATGCATCTTAGATAATACCCAAAGACAGATGCTTCAATGGAAGAGAAAACCCCTACTACATCCCTGTGCAATTGTGCTACACTATACTATTGAAATAGAGATGTACTTCCATCAAAATAAAAATAAGGTTTATGTCCTGGAACATGAAGATTGATAGCTAGTTTAACTGCAGTTGTCACCAGTTATAAAACAGTGTTGTGCAGACACTGATTAATACATACCATGAAATTTTCCTCCTTGGTCTTCTTACCCTACAACAATGGGTTCCACAGATTAAAGTTACATTGTGTTGAAATTATTGTTAACTTATATCTGTGGCCTTCCAGTTTCAGCAGATCATTCTTCCATAAACAAATGTCCAACTGATTCTCTGCCAAAACATTTGCACCTAGAATGAGTGTTGCCACTTACAGTTTCAAGTTAGTGTAGGCAAATAAAAATTGACTAGGAAAAAAAAGAAAAGACGGGTGCTTGCACACAAGACAGGAGTCAGGGAACTGCTATCAGCAGAAATCACAGCAGGGGTATCACACGAAACTCTGCTCGTGTGTATGGAGTTTTTAACGTCATTAGCCCATTTCTGCTGTGATTTCACTCACGGGTGACAGGGATCAAAATTAAGCCCTGTGGAACATTAGTACTATTAAGCAGTCACTCACCTATTTTGAACTTGAGCTGCAAAAGTGCAAGACTAAAATAAAATCCTTACATTAAAGTAAAAGGTGTTAGATAAAAAGAGCATACCACAATTCCAGATTTGAAAAACACACCCTTTGAAACTAAGTCAGTATATCTAAAACTGGCCTATCATCTGTAGGCCAGGGTTTCTACACCACTCCTCTCCATCTAGAGCAAAATTTGGTGCAATTCTTCTTTCCCTCCCAACCACAGTTCAGTCCTTTCTGCTTACAAGTTTACACATGATCAGCCCATTGTTAAATGTATAAATACAAGACACGTGCAAAGCTATCCAAAAATAATCAATCCAAGCCCAGAAAATGTAGTGGGAGTGAGTCGGGGGATATTTTTAGCTAAAATACTGTGTGACTCATTGTGTCAACCCAACTTAATACCTCAGGTTTGCTTTCCCTTCTTTTTGGTTTAGAAGAGCACAGCTACTAAGAGCATTCGTTTCATAATCTTATCCCCCACCCCACTAATAACTACTTGATAATTAACCTAATTCTTCCAACTCTCCATCCAAATACTAAGCTTCGTATAGTCCTTTTTATGTTAAGCAATTCATTTATTCTGTAATTGTTAACTTGGAAGCTTCAGCATTACAGCTCTTTCCTTCCTGGTCCTTCCACCACTATGCACCTGAGAGTTCCTGGGGATTTCCCCCTGAAATCTAAGTAAAATATTACTCCACAATCAAAATATGTACTGTATCCTGATCAAACTGGAAATTATGTAAGTTATAAGAAACTGTGGATGCTATTATTAAATGCTGAATATGACGAGCAGGGAAAAGAGCCAGTGGCTGAAAAATTCCACCAGCTAAAGGAACAAAGTTCTGAAGCGACTCTCTTATCCGGCTATGCATGTGTGGCTATCCAGTTGTTCGCACATTCATTAAGTATCTGAAACCTTTGGTCAGAGACAACCTAAAAGGAGTGAGAACAGAGATACTTGACATATATTATGCTATTTCAACTTGTTCATTTTTCCCATCCCAAAATGTTAGCAAAAGCAGCATTCCTTCGCTAAATCTGTGCTTTCATGATTGAACTATTTTTGCAGATGCAGCATTGTAAAAGAAGATTATTCAACCATCTTCTCCAAAGCGTGAAACGTGACTGGATAGAACTTTAAATACAAAAAAATCTCCAGTTGTATTACAAAGTTTGTTTGACTTTACACTGTGTCAAATATGCACAGTGGAGATCTTCTCCCTCTCTGTGCTAAGATTATGGAACTCCCACCCCTTCAGGGGTTCATCTAAGCCCAAGCCTAATCATCCTCGGGAAAAGACACAAAACCTTTCTATTTGGCCAGGTGTTTGGCAGGCAGAGATAGGGTTGGGAGGTTAAGGGGATTTGTTAGATGTTTTGATTTATTATATGCCACCCTGATGGGAAGTGCGGCATATAAACTAACTAAATGAATAGGCAGCCTGATGTCCCATGGGAAAGTAGTGTTATTCAATCACTATGCTTCTGTGTCTGCGTATAGGCATGAGTATGTACACACACACCCTAGTTTTCAGGAGTGGAAGTACGGGGGTGCAAAATAGCTGTGTGTATCAAACAGTAGTCCTCAGAAACAAAAAGCGATAAAACAGATTGCTATATTAAACAGGTCACTATTAGCTATGAGGGGGTCTTGCACTCCAAAAACTCATGTTTTAAGTTTCTTCAGCCAGATGTTTAACCTGTATTTCCCTGAACAAAGGAACCAGGCTCTGGCTAGGTCCATTAGCGACAACTGCCCCTCCTAAGGAAACTCCTCATTGCCTTTTCACCAAACTCAACTATCTAGCCTCTTAAGGAGTTACCTTTGTCACAGGTAATACCTTGGGTTAGAGCCACTCATCACAGTCTTAAACCACAAGTGACGCATTTGTGATGGTGTAAACCAGATTACTTAATCTTCTTAACAAATAAAACATGAATCTAAATAGTGCCTGTTTATAACCTGGAGTCAGGTAATTTGATTTTAACTGTGACCTTAACTGGATAAAGGGTTTGGGAGGGAAGGTGAGTTTTCTGATTTGTTTTAAAATTTGTTTTTATTGTTCAATTTTTGGTGTGTTGTTCGCCACCCCGAGCTGCCTTTGGGCAGGAGGGGCGGGATACAAGTTTTAAATAAATAAATTTCTGCTGGCAGTCCTCCAGGATGTTCTGGAGCACTGCTAGCATCTGCACATATGCCTTTACAAAGACAAGCCTCCCGGGTGTGAGACAGAGCGGTGCTATCCAATGTAAAGTTTGTAACGGTTTTTGAGCTGCCTTGAGCCTATGACAAGGGCGGCATAAAAATTTGATTAAATAAAATAAAAGGCATCCACTGTTGTAAGATAGGAGGACAGAGGTTCCCATACTGCGGGCTGCCCCCCCCCCAATGGGGTCACGAACCCAACTGATATTTGATATGCTTTGTGCGTATATGCATGTATATTAATGCTGCTGTTTTGGGTCACGGGATTATATCAAAAGACTCAAAATGGGGCTGTGTAAACGAACACTGAAAGAATGAGCTCAGGGTAAGAGGGCCGAGATGAGGGCACGCACACATGGTATGGGGACAGACGGGCGAACTGGACCCTGCTTTTGCTTAAGCAGCCCGACCCTCAACTTTTATGCAGCCCTTAGAGTTCGTATTAATTTTCGAAGTGGCCCTTGTAGGGAAAAGATTCTCCACCCCTAATCTAGCCCAACATCCTGTCTCCAGCAGTGGCCATCTTTGATTGCTTCAGAGTTCACAGCAGGCTATAATGGATTGATCAATCCACTCCTAGCTCCCCACAGTCAGGGGCTACATTTCCCTGACAAATTTGACTAACAGCCATTAATGGACCTATCTTCTAAGAACTTTTATTTAAAAACAAATAAAAGTGTTTTTTGTTTTTTTTAAAGTAAAGCCCAAAAGTTCTCTGTGATAAAAGCAAACTTATGAACTACTCAAGAATGGTCTAAAGCCAGCGTTTGTATAGGTTTCTTCCTGCATAATCGAGTTAATTGCTTGCCTGCACATTCTTTGCATAGGTATACTATCGACAACACTACCAGAGTCCCAAGTTTACTGTTATCACTAGTTGGTTTCATCTATTTGCCAAGTTTGTGGTACTGCATAGCACATTTTCACCCACAAAGCACAGCACACATTTTTCACAATTAAGCCATAGAATAAATCTCTCTTATTCTACATTTTAACTCCTGACTCAAAAGATCTAGATCTACACAGAAGAGGCATGACTATCTAAATTCAAAATTACATGTAAAGCTATATGCTGCAATCAACAAACGCATGTATCTGGAACAGCCTGTTAGTACACGGGTTTGCTCAATCCTGAGGATAAGAACCATCTAGAGCTCTAGGCTTTGAATTTATCTCAGTATGTAAAGGAAGAAGAGAAGTTAACATGATTTCATGGGAAGATATCCTCATACTGGCTACTTTCCCAAAGTTGTTAGTCATTTGGGTGAGGGAAAGAGAGAGAGTGAGTACAACATGGCAGAGGGAGACTATGCTGTCAGTAATTCAAAGGGACTTGCTGGCCATTCATCGCTATTTCAAAAGTTCATTGTTTTACACTTGTTTTTCTCATTTATGAGATTTTCCCCCTCACTCTTTCAATGCTGTCAGAAGCACCAGAGAGGAAAGATGACTAGCATTCCAGAAACAGCAAACGAATAAAGCCAGAACTATGGTCAAACTTTACTGTTCATACACTAAATTATTACACAGTGGAAGCTTGAGTAGAGGCATCATATACAAGCAGAAAGTGCACTTCTGCTTCATTGCACTAATTGTAAAAAAGAGTGTCAAGAGTAAAAAGGCTATGCTGAAGAGAGAGTGGAAGAGTAGGCACAATGTTCAAACAGGAAAAAAGAAAACAAAGATAACTCTCTTTAAACATCTTAATGTTCAGCTCTTTCTATTTTTTGTATGACCACCACAACTCTACTGGTACTGTAACGCTCTCCCTATTGAATTTCTAGTAGGACACACATTAGTGGCCATCTCTGATTATCTGTTTTCAAACAACAAGCTAGGTCTAGATGAGAGGAGTAAATGGGACTGGATTACTTGCAGCAGTGGTATTCCTTCTTCCATCCCTCCCCCCCAACCATAGCCCAGCTAGCTCTCTCATTTTAGCACGGAAAAACTGATGTAGGTCACATGCATACAGGTGTGCACCATTTTGTTAATAACAATGGTATTTGGAAAAAATAAGCCACACACACTAATGCTTCTCTTACCTTTGATGCTTGTCGAAGCCACCGTAAGTATTCTGTGAAGGTATCAAAACAAATGTAATAGGTTTGGCTCTGGGGTCCAGAAGAGCTAAATGCTAAGCAGTGCTGGTGCTTTTTCACTTCTTCCACCTGTACAGACACACCAAATATTAGTCAGTATGTAATAGGAGAAACTTAGAATGTCGAGAGAAAAAAAGACTTCAGTCCAGGGCAAGGGACAACTCGGCAATTAATCTGATGTTACAACTTCCGTGTCAACATGGTGTTGACTGAGTTACAGCAGTAGCCTGGGAACTACTCTGGACTGAAATGTTTCCATGAGCATCCCCCTGCTCCTCCCAACCCCCCCCACCGGCCGTCTCCAAGGGTAACCACAACCTGCTTTAAACGCTGTGTGGGGAACACAGGCAAAATTAATGAAGTACCAACTTCAGCCCATTTAGGACAACATTTATCATCATACACAACTTAGGAGACTATGCTGGACTGCAAATTTCCCTATTTCCCACACACCCCTCGCCATTTTCAATTTGTACAGTTTTTACATTGTAAGAGGATAAAAATTAGAACGCAAAAAAGCCAATGCAACAATGCCCAATGTGCTGCTTTCAGAAGTACTGGTATAAGTGGGTAGTGAGAAGATGGGGCAGTTTGCCTCAGACACCATACTTGAGGTAGCTTTTAAGATAACCTAATACCTCATCCGGATTTTAAAGTTCTTGGAGGTTTTCGAGAAACTCAGGTGTGTCTAAAGAAGGTATGTCAGGGCACGAAATTTGCAGGTGCCTGAGAGCCACTGGCGCCCAGAAAAAACTGAGGCTGGCGACTGGTTCAGGGGTGTAGTGGGGCAAGAATGATTTAATATAAGGATAAAGTCTGGCAACTGAATTTTATTTTATTTTTTGGCTCCTGGAGTTTGTTCTGAAATTTTATGCCCTGGGATATGTCACATACATGTCCATGCATGGACATATATGTGAAAGGTAAAATTGAGTCATCTCAAGCATGAAACTTACTTTTCCACCAATTAGCGGGAGAACGTGCATCTTTCCAGTCTGGCTTTCTTTCACTGATGATACTATTAGACATGTCCCACAAAGGATAACTTGGCGTCTTGTCCATCTGTTGACTGGCAAATGCATTTTCCCTTTTCGAACATTGTACATTCCTGAGAGCTGAATCCGTTCAGAGTTGCCAATGCTGTGGGGCTTTCCTGAAATGGAAACAGCAAGGTTTTATCAACAAGGTTGTTATTCACTTCCCCTCACTCTTCATTATGTGCAAAACTAGATGACAAATGAAGCCAAACTTTGGAACCAAGCATGTAAAACAAAGGTATTTCAGCACAGTAATAGTAATATGTGGACAATGACTGGATAAAGGATTTTTCCCCATGCCGCCAAATAAATGTCACAGTTACAACATAATACATCAGCCTATTTGCCTAGAGGCACTCAAACCAGCCATTTGTGCCTCTTCAGCTTTACAAGATCTAGTTCCATGTTCTCCCAACATGTCTGAGTCAACACCACAATCCATACTTAGCAATTAAATTTAAAAAGGGAAAGTGCAGTGTGTATTTTAAATACCTAATAGTATTGACAGCTCCAGAGGATTAACGCTTTCAGCGATATGTGGCTTTCAGTGATATGAAAATTTTGGTCTCTTTCTCTTGGGCTTGGAAACTTTGCCCACCCCTGGTCTATACCTCCCTTGGGATCCAACAGTTCCAGAAATGGACTACACCTTAACAAAATAGAAGTCAGCTTGGATTCTACAAAAATACAGCAATCGTAACTGAACCGACGCATCAATTGCTGTAGATTTGGATCCTCCCTTAGGGAATGGTAAGCCGTAAATCAGAAAAGACGACTGGGGAGGAGGGGGGCAGCGGCACATGCTAGCCATTTTCAAATATCTAAAAGAATGGAGAACATTTGTTCTCCACCGTCACAAATGTTTCTCAAGGCATTTAGTGAGGGGGACAGGTAATGGGGTGGGTGAGGTTTCTTTTGGGGTAATGGGGTATTTCTTTTCTCAGGCCTTTGTTGTCTTATGGTTTTTAATTAACATTTTATACAATGTTTTTATACTTTTTGTATTGTGTTTTAGTATATGTTGTGCACCGCCCTGAACTGCCATTGGGCAGGAGGGTCTGGTATATAATGGAAATAATAATAGAACAAGAGGGAATGGGGCTTAAACTGCAACAAAGTAGGTTTTGGTTAAGTGTTAGGGGAAAAGAATCCTACCTGCAAAAGCCGTTAAGTGATGGAACATGTTGCCAAGGGAGGCTGTGGAATCTCCTTCCTTGGATGTTTTTAAAAAACTGTCTAGACAAGCATCTGACCGACGCTGTAGGTAGAGAGTACCTGATGGACTAATCGACACTTGAGGTCCCTTCCAACCCATACAATTCTACTAGTCCCCCTTTTAATTAAATTAGCTTTTTAATTACAAAGTGGTCAAAAAGTAACTTCTCAAACAAGAGCAACTCTTCCCTTTAAAAAAAAAAAAAACAAAAAAAAAACCCCAAAACATCTCCCCAATCCTGCTACTCGAGTAACTTACAACAATTAAAAAAAAATATATATTTTTTTTAATTGTTGGCCTAAGGCCGTAAATAAACTATGACTATGACTATCCTGCTACTCTAAGTAGCCTTCTGGAATCTCCCTGCCAGTTTTTAAAGATACTCGGCAAGGTTAGTACCAATCTTGCTGTGCTTAAGTAAACAATTGCATTTAGGTTATTAACATAAGCCAACAAATACTCTAGGAACATCACTGGAACCTGACCACTGCCTCCCATATTGTGATCTAGTAGTGTGTTACTAATTAACACTATAGTGTCCAAGAGCACAAACTGGAGATCCGTGGTGCTGAGTGTTGATGTAACAGCTATGAACTCTTCCCAATGTGGGATTAAATTTGGTGTGCTGCTTTAAACCAGCCACTAAGGTATTGCCATTATCTGGAGAATTCACGCAACACAGAACAGGACCTCCCCAGCTACGTGTCAGAACAGTGACAGAGAACAACTATCTTCAGAGAGATTGGGGAGGAGACCAGACTAGCATATCTTCATTTCCACTATTCTAAACGGAACCCAATAGAGCCAATATCATCAGTGTTCAACAAGGTAAAGAGGCTTATCCACCAAGAGTAGCAATATGCAAGAAGAATTCAGATACAATGTGAGAACAAATCAGATCTGTTATGCCAAGCCTTGTGTAGGGCAGCGATGGCTTTAGAAATAAATTTGAGGAGTGGGTCTTAGTTATCTATTACTATGGAACCATATCAGAGAGAATTTCATGAATCACCCAAGATTTCCACTGTGTTGCCTGCAGACCTAATTGTTCCAGATGTCTCTAGGAAACACGCCGCAATTTTGGCTCCATCTTCCCACAGGACTTCAACCCGCACCCCAATTTGGTATAATAAAAAAATTGTGTTGTAGCGCAGTTTACAGCGTAAATGCATGCAAAGAGTTGCTCAATTGCTTCTGAAGTTTGTTGGTGTTGCGATTAAGCACTAGCTATTTAATGTGCAGCCTGAGGTGTTCGTGACTAGAAGAGAAACACTAAGCAAACTTGACTACTGAAAAATTAGCTCAGCTTAAATTTTGTTTAGTGCTAATTGATAATAATACGCTCCCCTGCCTTACATGGCACTCGGAGTGCTTTATAAAAACACATTTTAAAAGTTTAAACAATAAAAATACGGACCAGCTTAAGACAGATTAAAAGTTATGAAAAATTTTAAAATGGGATAGGAAAAAAGTGAGGGCAAGGAGATATCAGTGGATCCTAAAAGCATCTAGAGAATAAATACATTTTTAGGTGCTTTTTAAAGGTAAGGAAGGAGGAATTAAGACAAACATTCAGAGGGAGCGAGTTCCACACTGAGGGGCCCACCACAACAAATCACCTGCCCAATCACCTGCCGACTTCAGATGCGATGGTGGAACTCCAAAAACAGCGAGTGGTTCCTGAGCGCAGATACCCACCAGTGTGAGGTTCCAAGAGTAGGTCTCAAATATGGCCAAGGCCTAAACCATTCAGAGCCCTAAAAACCAGCAGCGCAATCTTAAACTCAATCCATCGATCTACAGACAGCCAATGCAGAGAACGCAGGGTGGGTGTAATATGTTCACGGCTGCCCAGATCAGTAAGCAGCCATGCTGCCGCATTCTGAACAAGCTGAAAGCGACGGATAAGTAATGCCGGCAACCCATAGAAAAGAAGTTACAACGGTCAAGCCCAGCAGTCACCAGGGCATGGGTAGCTAGGCCAGACCGGGGTAAATAAGGACGTAACTTATGCAAATTGAGTAGTTGGAAAAAGTGTTGTCGAACCATTTCCGACACCTAGGTTATCATACACAGAACATGGTCAGAAATGACACCCAAGTTCTTTACATGACCACCCGCACATTCAAGGGCCCAAGGAAGAAAAGGGTATCCTCATATCGGCTATCCCTTCCCACCAACTAGACCAGCCTAGCAACATCCCTTCACAAAAATACATGTGTCTATGGTCCCCTGGATGACCACAGACTAGAAGCAGATGGTGTGCTTCTCTAGAATGTAATGGCAAGAAGGCCTCAGCAGTAGACAGTTGCGGCGTTGCTGGTGCAACAAAAAAAGGCATAAAAAGATTGACACTGTGTAGGAAACTCATCACAACTCTAGCTGTTTCTTATTTCATTGTCACAAGGCAGCAGGTGGCAAAAATACTATCTGCAACAGATCAACTACTTTAAGAGGGAATGTTGAAATATAAATGAGGTAAAGAAGAGCAAGCATGAGCCAGGATTTTGGAATTCACCCACACTTTTTAGTAGCTAACAGCTATTATTAAAATAAAATAATAAAATAATCATAATCAAACATAGAATGTAGGAGACAAACCTCAGATATGCTCTAAAACCAAGAAGAGAGCATGAACCTTTGCCTATTCAGAGCTCATAAAAGGGAGTGAAAATTCAGAAGATTGAAGCAAGTTCCTGCCACCACAGGAATTACTGTATTATCTGCCAGGCACATAAATGAATGGGATTAAACTATTCACAACAGCTGGAGACGTGTATGCTTAGAGCAGGTCCAACACCCTGGTATTCTCCCCCAGGCAGTCTGACAGAATTCCAGTTTGGGGAGCCTCGGCACATAGTATAAAGGCCAACTTGTTGGGAAAAGCCTTTTGATTGGTTTCCAACTAAACTTTACTCTCCACCACTCCCCACAAACTGTGCTGACACACTGCAGATGTGCACATGCAGTAAGGAATGGGTCTTTTGAGCAAGGGCTCCTTTTTGTAGTTGATTTTTTATTTCTTTAAAAAAGGTATCTAAAATCCTTGGCAAAAGTTGATAAATATTTCTGATACAAACTGTACAGTGCCACGCACATTGCTTGTGCTATATAAATGAATAATAATCATAATAATAATGGCCAATGAAACAAAGATAATGCTAGCTACTCTATATTTAGGCTCTGAACATATGCTCCCCTGTTCTGTCTGCACATGGACACACACATATCTTGCAATGCTGGGGGGCTTGAGGGGGACTTTTCCCCTCCCATCGCCACTTTGAAAGTTAGCACATGCTCCAAGGGCCACAGAGAAGAGGGGGTGGTTCCTTGAAACGTGTGTTCAGAAAGAGAAGAACCCAGATCATGGATCTGTGCCATGGATCCCTTACCCTGAGCTTGCTCTTTCAATGCTGGGAGTAGGAACTAGATCTGTGGGTCAGATAAAAGTTAGCCACAACCGGCATTTGGCCCCGCAGGCCTGATGTTCCCCATTCCCATGCTGTACATTAAATGCGCATTAGGTGCATGCAAATCCTGGGTGCCACAAAATACACGCTTCTCACTAGCATGTAGCCACTGTTACATTCTAGAGAAGCACAACACCTGCTTCTAGTCCATGGTCATCCAGGCGACCATAGATACATGTATTTTTGTGAAGGGAGGTTGCTAGGCCAGTCTAGTTTCTCAGTGTCTACATGGTGTTTCTGGAATGATCCCAGAAACCCCACCTAGATTAAAAAGATGAACCACTTAGAAAAGCTAATTTCTCTGAGCTAAGGTTTCAGAAAGGGATGGGGAGTTTGGCTGGTGTGGGAACCTTTTTTTTGGGGGGGAGCAATGATATTTCCTTGGCTGTTTGAGCAGGTGCCAGAACACACATGGTTCTGGGCACCAAGATGCCATGGGAAACGCAGGTGAGTAGAGAGTTGGAGATTTTCACTTTTTTTATTCCCCATTGTGGTTATACAAAGCAGAGAAGACCACCCTCTCACAAATTACCTACAGCACCACAGGAGGAAGGAAGGAAGGACGGTATGGCTTATATGGCATCTGTCTGTAGCAGGAAGGGGCAGCTTCTACCTACCTCCCCCTCCCCCATGGGTGCATGCTGCAGGGCACCACTGCAACAGCACATCCACAAGTGTCAGCTGGCTGTCATTCTTGAAGGAAAAACAGGGGTACTCCTGAAAACATGACACAAACAAACTGTTGTAAATACACTTACACTGTGGTTTTCAGGCTGACGGGGGAGAGGGGAGACTAGATTGGACGGAACAGGAGCAATGAAAACAAAACTGGGGGTGGGGATGACAAAGCAGCAGGTAACCAGAATTTCAGCATCAGGCAGTCACCGCCTCAAATGGAAACCACAGCAAGGAGTGCAGGCTTTGTACAGTGTCAAGTACATAGCTGGCGCAGAAATAATAATAATAATAATAATAATAATAATAGGATGAAACACAAAATGGCCATGATAGCATTAGACAAATAAAAATGAAGAAAGCACTTCACCTCTCCCAAGCCCCTCAAAGCAATGCATGCAGAATGTCCAGGATGCAATACACACCAAGCAAATATTCCCTAATGCCTTTTGCACCAACTAGGCATGTAGCACCAAGGGATATTCCATCAGTTATCCATGGGAGCAGATATTGGCATGTCAGGCAAACACAGCAGCAGCATAAATTTCTATACAACCAGGCACATGATCATGACATCATTGATTTCAACACGTGATTGATCTGCACATGTTCATTGTCGCTTCTTCTAGCATCCAAAGTTCAGGGCCATGATCCACAAAACCACTTACCTTGCAGACTTAGATATGGCTACTCTGGAGTAAATGGTTTGTGGATCACAGCCAAGTATATCCAAAACATATAGTAATCAGAGCAGGAAACCAATGAAATTTCACATATGAGCCATAAAAAAAATAAAAATTAATAGGGTAATTTGGGTAACACTAGCAAGAGACCCTAAGGTTTCTTCTCAGTCCTGTCAAGACTACAAAAGTAGCTCCAGTAAGACTGATAATGGGGCTTGCATTCTGCACAACCCTTTAAGAAGAAAGGAAAACAGACCACTCTGATACTTGGCATTCTACTGCATTGTTTTTAGTTTGTACCAAGAGCCAGGGGTTAAAGTGGCTGTATTTCAAATGAGGGGATAATTTTTCCGCTTAGATTCCTACAGAAAGAAGACTTGTCCAATCATCCTGGATATTCCTGGGTGGATGGGGTGCCCCTTTAACTTTTGACCCTGCAGGCTAAACTCAACCAAGCTGAAAGCATTGAAGAACAGTCAAAAATAGTGCTGAAACTTAGTATTCAAAATTCACTCTGTTTTTACTGAGTAATCGGCATGGTACTCTATTTGATCCAGTACTCGGAAAATATTCTGTCCTCCATTTTATTTTACCAAGTATTTTATTGAGTACCGGATAGCAAGTATTCTTCTGAGTTTCCGAGGTCCACCCGATCCCTTAGAGCCAGTCCTCAGAAACTTAGAAATACTTGCAAATAAAATTTACACTATTCATTTCAGCCCTACCCAAAAACCAAGCATGGATCCAAAACTTCATAACAATAGGTGCTGGAGAAGAGCTATGACCCCTTCTGCAGTTGAAAGAACTCATTGATTTATATGGGGTAGTGGGGGCGATCCCATGGCCCGCACACACTGTGCGCACCATGCATGCGTGTGCAAGCCACACACATCTCCATAGGGATCACATTGTGCCACGCAGATCCCATGCAGGACCTGTACAGATCTCATGTGGATCCCGCTTAGGACTGCGGCTAGCGTACCCAAGTTTAAGGAACTGCTTCACCAGGGCTTGCTGAACAGAACTGCTAGTTTTAATTCTCTCTCAAACTGCCAATTTTAAAGAGAGACACCTGCACTCTCCCCAATATACAGCAGTCTCAGTGCAAATTCAGTTGCAACAAGGTGTGATGCATGGCTCCCAAGATGCATCATCTGTACTCTTGTTATTTCGTAAAAAAAATAATTAAAAAATAATAATTTTCAACTGTTCATTGCATTCAAAGACGTAAGATTTAAGTATTCTCATGGCAACATGAATTCCGATATAAAGTAGTGCGAGGTAGGGCTCCCAAATACTGCACTGAATAGCCATGGATCATACAGTAAATTAGTTTGTGTGTATTTTGATTTTTTTTAAAAATACAGGTATTTTCTTAACATAAAAACATAAGTGCCATACTGGATCAGACCAATGGTCCTTCTAGCCCAACATCCTGTCTCCGACAGTGGCCAATCACGGTGGCTTGGGAAAAGCACCCAACAGGACATAATGGGGGATCCATTCCCTGTTGTTTTTCCCCAGCTCCCGTCATGTTCCCTGATCCTGTCTGGTTAATAGCTGCTAATGGACCTAACTTCCAGAAACTTCCAAACCTCTTTTAAACTCAACCACAGCCTCTGACAGATTCCACAACCCATTATACACACAGTGAAAAAATATTTTATTTTATTTGTTTTAAACTTGTTACCCATGAGTTTCATGGAGTGTCCCCTAGTTCTAGTACAAGCTGAGCGGGTAAATAACTGTTCCTTGTTTATTAGTTCCACACCACTCATGATTTTACAGACCTCTATCATATCTCCTCTGAGTCATCTCTTCTCCAAGGTGAAGAGCCCCAACCTACCAAGCCTCTCCTCATACGGGAGCCCTTCCATGCCATTGACCATTTTTGTTGCCTTTCTCTGTAGCTTTTCCAGTTCAGCTATATCTTTTTTGAGATGGGGTGACCAGAAATGCACACAATATTCGAGGTGTGGTCACACCATTGATTTGTATAGACGAATTAAAACATCCTCAGTTTTATTCTCTATCCCCTTCCAAATAATTCCTAACACTCTGTTTCCTTTTTTGACTGCTGCTGCACACTGCGCTGTAGATTTCATTGTATTGTCCACAACTACCACCAGATTCTTTTCCTGAGTGATAACTCCTAGCTTAGTACCCAGCATTGTGTACGCATAGTTTGGATTATTTTTCCCTACGTGCATCACTTTGAACTTGTCCACATTAAATCTCATTTGCCATTTAGATGCCCAGGCACCCAGTGTCGTAAGATCCCGTTGCAGTTCCTCACAGTCTGCTTGTGTTTTAACAACCTTGAATAACTTGGTGTCATCTGCAAATTTGATCATCTCACTCTTAATACCCTTTTCCAAATCATTAATGAATACATTAAGCAGCACCAGTCCCAATACAGATCCCTGAGGCACACCACTTTTTACATCTCTCCATTGTGAAAACTGACCATTTAGTCCTACCCTTTGCTTTCTATCTTTTAACCAGTTTCTGATCCATAGTAAGACACTATCTCCTATCCCATAACTTTTTAATTTTGTTAAAATTAAAGTCTCTCATGAGGGACCTTATCATATTCTTTCTGGAAATCCAGGTACACTATATCTATTGGGTCTCCCTTGTCCTCATGCTTATTTACACCCTCAAAGAATTCCAACAGGTTAGTGAGGCATGACTTACCTTTACTGAATCCGTGTTGACTCTTCCCCCATTAAGCCATGTTTGTCAACATGCCCTGCAATTCTGTCCTTAATGATGGTTTCCATCATTTTGCCCAGTACAGACGTCAAGCTTACTGGTCTGTAGTTTCCAGGATCGCCTTTGGATTCCTTTTTAAATATCAGGGTTACGTTTTCCACACTCCAGTCCTCGGGTACAGTGGCAGATTTAAGTGACAGGTTACAAATTACTAACAGTAAGTCTGTGATTTCATATTTGAGTTCCTTCAGAACTCTGGGGTGAATGTCACCTGGCCCTGGTGACTTGTTAGTATTCAGTTTGTTAATTTGCCCTTGAACATCCTCCAATATCACATTGATTTGAACAGCACTTACAATGTCTTGCCCACATACAAGGATCCGGCTTAGGTACCTCCTCAAAATCCTCCGCAGTGAAGACCGGCACAAAGAACTCATTCAGCTGCTCTGCAATGTCCTTATCCTCCCTGAGTGCCCCTTTTACTCCTTTGTCATCTAATGGCCCAAGTGTCTCCCTTCTTGCAGGCTTCTTGTTTCTGATGTATTTGAAAAAGTTTTTGCTGCTTGTTTTTGTCTCTTTAGAAAGCATCCCTTCAAAATCTCTCTTGGCATGCCTTATTAACACTTAACATTGCCAGTGTTAATACTCTTTCATAGTACTTTCAGTGGGACTAGCCTCCATTTCTTAAAGGATGCCTTTTTGGCTCTAAGAGCCTCCTTCACCTCCCCATTTAGCCACAGTGGAAGGCATTTGGTCTTCCTACTTCCTTTTTTTAACTTGTGGGATACATTTAATCTGGGCTTCTAGAAGGGTGCTCTTAAAAAGCGAGGTCTTCCAAACTTGTAGACCTCGCGACTGTGCTTTTTAGTTTCTTTTAAACTAGTATCCTCATTTTGTCATAGTCTCCCTTTTCAAAGTTAAATGCTACTGCTGTACTTTTGTTTGTCTTTCTCCTTCCAGAAATTGTGTCAAATTTAATGATATTATGATTGCTATTGCCTAGTGGCTCCGCCAGTTACTCCTTGCACCAGGTCCTGAGTACCACTCAGGACTAGATCTAGAATAGCTCCTCCTCTCGTTTCTTCCATGGGTTTCCTCACACTACATTGCTTCCAAAACTGCACCGCACTGGGATTGGGAGCCTCAGACCTACAGACCAAATGTGGCCCTCAGTAATAGTTTTTATGTGGTCCCTTTCCAGTTCCTGGATCTGGTCCCTGGATCCAGTTCCTACCCCCTAACCCAAACACTGAGAAAGTTAATTCAGGATGAGAACGTACACATGAGGGCATGCACATGAATACAGGGGACAGATCCACTACACAAATGCATGATCTGGACCCTTCTCTTCATGAATCCACCCGTCCTCCAACATTTTATGCGGCCCTTGGAGCTTGCCACTAATTTTCAAGTGGCCCTGGAAAAAGAGTTCGCCACCCTTCACATAGCAGCTTGAAGAACAATTTCTAGTTTGGCATGTCTGTACAAAACTTTACATTTTTAATTTATGAAAAATACAAAAAAATATTGAATATCCTACCATGAGGTAATATTTATCTCTAGAAATCCAGGGCTTGTTTATTTGCACTGCAACCCACACTGCTGAAACATGCCAACAGCTGTTGTCTGGCAACGGGAATTAATGAGTGAAGTAGTGAATCATGCCATTGACTTTTACAAGTCAGGATGTAGCCAGGGCTTACAAAGTGTCTCAAAACATGGGTGTGCACATTTTCATAGTAGGGAAAACTTATTAATAATAATTAAAAAAAATCTGACCCAACTCATGGACTGAGGAAGAATTCTACCATGACAGGATACTTTAAAAATAAGCAAATCCAGGAGGGTGGAATTTAAAAAGTGATAAATCAAGATGCCTTCATTTTTCATTTCAAATTAGGTGAAACAAAACTGAGCAAACAATGTAGTCTGTAGTTCAATGGTACACCATGGGTGGTTCATCAGCAAACAAATGCAAAATATTGATTTTTATTTATTTATTTATTTTATTTATTTATTTATTGGAGGAAGAGCGCACATGCGCAGGTTTTGAAACCAGCCAAGGAACGGTTTAAATGCATCAGGCACCTCTTTGCAATGCTGTGCCATTTGCCAGTTTCACCCACTCTTCCCAACAAAGTTCTGTATTGCTAGTGATGTGCTAGAGGAAAGGGGTGTGGAACCTGATGAGGGAAGCACAAGCTCTTGGGAATCAGGCAAGAGCTCTGGGGTGGAAGGCCTCGCTTGCCTTCCCTGTGCTTCAAGCACATGAGCTACTGCGAGGGAGCAAGGGTTCACCCTCCAAAGCCCAGTGACCATGAGCTCTGGAAGAGGGGGAGGATAAGGTCTAGGGGAAGCCCTATGCTGCCGCCACCGGGGGGGAGGGGGGGAGAGGGGGTAGGGAGACAGGTGCACTAAACTGAAATTAAGAAGCAAAAATAGCAAAAGGGGAAAGGGAGGGAGAAAAAGTCACCTCAGGGATTTCAAAATAAAGCCATGGCTCACAAATAATCTTGAACTTTGAAAGTGGCAACCACATACGTTGGAGACCACAAGTAGTCTGCCCCCTAGAAAGGGGGGGGAAGAGGAAGAGATCAATGTTGCTTACTCTTTTAGTTTTGCCATTTTAATGTCTTCATGAAGAAAAAAGCTAAAAGCTTCCCAAAGAGCATCTTATTTGCGTTAAAGTAGATCTGTGAACAGCTACAGACAAAGCCACAAGGGGACAAGTTACATGAAAAGCAAGTGACATATGAAGAGAGGTTTGGAAGAGGACAAAGCACCGAAGCATCAAACCACAAATCTGGAAGAGGAGCAGAAAAACTGAGTAAATAGAATTCAGAATGTTTCCCTCACTAAGTATTCAATAATCAAAGCAGTCATACACAAAGACCATTTTCAAGTGAAAAAAGTAGCCACTGAATTTTCCTCCCTGAAGATTCACTATGGTTCATAACACACATCACTATGGTGTTTACCTTGTTTAAAAATTAACAGTTTTCAAGATCTAGGCCTTGGGTGCTGAGAAAGGGGAACTACTCTAAGATGCATAGAAATTTAGAAGACGCAGTTCTTAATTCAAAATCAATCTCTGACATGGAACTACTGATTCACTCCACTTCCGGGTTGCGATTTAAAATCTTTGCAAAGCATTAACTTTTTAGTTCGGGGTCTTTACTGAAAGTGAATGTTATAGAAAAGTTCAGCCTCAAGTAATCGCTGATAAAGTTTGGTAGACAATAGTATTGTTAATAACAAGTTAGAGGAAAAAAGGTCCCGTTTTAATGAATGGAAGAAATCCTTAAGTCACGCGTGTGTGTTACATCACTGAGCTGCATCCGAGGCTGCCGGCTGGAGCCACCGCCATGATTTCCAGCTCCACTAAGTGCATGTGGGTGAGACATTTAAAGCCGGTTCCCTGCCCCAGCCTACCTCAGCTGGGATGCACTCAGGCAGGGAACTGGCAGGGGAGATTGACACCTATCCCAGGCATTGTGCTGTTTGCGAGACAGGAAGTATAAACAATATGGTTTAGTTGTTTATACTTCCTGTCTCACAAAAAGCACAATGCTCCACGGCTGGCTTTTTCAGCCCCCTTGTAAACTTCACCAGACAGCTCAGGCAGGGGGAGCAAGGGGGGCTGGTGCAGTCGGGGAAAGATTCCACGGATTGCACCAGTCACAGATTGGCAACCTAACTGAACAAGCCTGGAGAGCAGCAGTCAGATTGCTCTGAAGGGCTCCAGGTTATAGCTGGAAGAGGGGGTTGGGTTAGCTGGGCCAGGGGTCTGTAGTTGAAGCCACGGCGTGGGGAGTAGTTGGAGCCGTGGAGTGGGATAGAGAGATTTATTATAGTATAACTTATATTTCATTTCTGGATTTACAAACAAACTATACAATTTCAACACCAAAATTAATTTGTTAAGGTATTGAAATGAAAATTAATTTATTGTAGCGAAGGGGAAGTGCTGGGAATTTTTTGTTGTTAATGTTATAATGTTGATGGTATTAAAGAAGAATGAGCTATGATCTTGAGAAGACACTGATATGACAGTTGTTAATGAAAGGTATGAGATTGAGTACTATTGATGTAATTGAAAAGGATGTATTATAATAGTAAATTTTTAGGTGGTCACGTACTGATATTGTTATTTTTCCACTAATTCGCCTTAACAATTATTTAAAAGCGAAAGGTTTTAGATGTTGGAATTCTACATGGAGACGTTCAAGAAAAAAGTTGCAGTTCACAACTAGATTCCTCCTCGTTACTAATGCTTGAGAGACTTCCTTCCCCTTCCCACTCCATATTTAGAACTAAAACCAAACTGAGGTCTTGTCTAAATGAACGAGTTTAACCTGTGAAAAAAGTACTGTGAATATGCTTACAATCAGTCAAGTCAGTTTTGTGATGGACACAATGTTTAATTTCATACAGGATAAAGTTACATAACCTACAGCCATCTCCCAGTGTTTATTTGTATATACTTTTGTTCTTGGCTTCCCCCGTTTTTAAAATGCTTGACTCTCTGTGCCCTCCCAAGCGATTGCTCTTACTCTTCGCACCTAATTGCTGTGTTCTCTGTTTTGTATTCAAATGCTAAAGATCATCCCACCTTAACTCTCCACCTCCCACTTTTCCCAATATTTTCCCGTAAATCACAGGCTGCTTTTACATTTATTTGCCCCCTCCAATTGTAGCTGAAATGCCAACACCCTCCCTGGTGTTACTTTCATGTACATATAGTGCATATGTCCCCATCTTGTAAATGCTTATCTTACAGTTCCGATGGGTTACTAGCCCAAGGAAGGGCCTTACGCGACCAGAAATTGTGCAACCCTCACCAGCAGTAGCTGATCCAATAAAAGATGTCATCTGAACTACCATGTTTCCATTTGTTACTTTTGAAACCAACGTGGCAACCACACTCCCTCTAGATAACCAAAACCTCTGTAAACCAGGAGTCTTCAGCCACTGCTTGCAAGCTACTGGTAACTCCCTGGCTTAAAAGCAGCAATGGTCTTGACTGACTGGCTACCTTATCCACTCTCCCTTTTCCTGAGGAAGTGGCAACCAAAGGAGCAAGAGCCACTCTTCCCTCAGGAAACCTTAAGAAAATGAATCTCTCAAGAACACATGTGTATGTAAACAGGAATATATCAGTTGCTGGCCAAAAACATCAGCTTTGTTGGTATGGAAAGAATGTAATTTGCACAAGATCACACAATTTTTCCAGCAGCATACTTTCCAGTGACATCTCAACCTGGTCTTTTCCCCCTTAAAAACAGCTGCAAAAAATGTTGAGAAAGCGGATTTTGTGTTAAGTCATGCAAAAATGAACCACTGCTTGCTGGGTTTCCAGTGTTTAATAATGCCACAAGCAGACCTCTGGCATCCCATAGGATGTTCTCTCCACCTAATGTAACTGTTACATTGACAAAACCTCTACACTAAACAAAAAAGCTGTCTTCTCACTGGTCTGAGCAACACACACAGATTACGCTGATGATCCACATTGGAAGTTAGCCGTTGTGGATAAAGCTTGGAACATCACAGATGCATAACCTAGCTACACTTTCAAACACTTGATTTAAACCTGAAACAAACCTTCTCCACAAAGAGCAGTGGTGGAAGGCAGCCCTCGGCAATGGTTTGATACCTATGTCTCTTTGCCTCTCAGAAAAATAAATTAATCTCCATATTCTACTAGCAAAGAATGCAGCCATTTGGTGGGGCTCAGGAAATAGCTGATGTACATACATGAACTTAAGAGACAGAGCCGGAAGATACTTCAAGTTTCATCTAGCCCACCCCACTGCACCAATGCAGGATTCATTGTACCCAAAATACCTGCACAGTAAAATCTATCCAACAAAACATCCAGCAATTCCTTTAGCAAAAAGCAAAACACTTACAAAATGACAGATGAACAAAGGTTCCACATAACCTGATTCATAGGTTCACTTGTAAACACAATTCAGGGCAAGAAAGCTTAGCACTTTCATATGTTCATTCCTCAGTCTATAAATAGCCTTTTAAAAAACCCAAGCCCTTTGCTACTCTATTGTAAAGATGTTAGTTCTGCAATATTTTTACTCCAGGTTAATTTGCTCATTACCATGGAGTAAGCTATGCAGATTTGAATCAGGAGCGAATCCATCCTGCACTCTAGGAACAGAGTCACCCCAGAACACAGGCACGGTTGTGTTTTGTGGAGTACCCAGATATAATCTGTCAGCATTGCGTGAACAAGCTTGTCTAACAAAACACAACACAAGGAAGATGCAAAGTTCAACAGTTCAGAGAGAAGTGTGTTTATTCAGACTGTTCTGGTGCGTTTGGTGGTTTATTTGGGGGGAGTATTTGTTATAGATAGTTCACTCCAACTAACAAACCCTTAGGAAAGGGCTTTTAAAGTTCCCACATGCCCTGATCTCTAATTAAATGTGTGTCTTCTGTAGGAACGCTGACACAAAACAGAGCTCATCCCCCAGGGAAAGGACTTGGTCTTGGATAGGCTTCCAAGCAGAACGTCCTCCTACTCCAGGGTTTGTAAACAAAACACTCTCTCTTCCAGGGGTCACTTTGAAAATTAGTACAAGGTTCGAGGGCTACATAAAAGCTGGGGTTAGAGGTGCACTCATCCATGGTCCAGGCCATGGATCAGTCCCCTATTCTTGTGTGCATGTTCTCATCTCTGGACTCTTGCCCTGAGTTCAGTCTTTCAGTTCTTGGGGGTAGGAAGTGGATCCATGGAAAATGAGAGGCCAAATAAAAAATAAATAAATAGACAGCTATCCACACGTACCATATATGGCCCCTGGTCAATGCCATATCCAAAAGGGAAACTCTCTCTAGGTATATATTCCTGTGAACAGGGAGCCTGAATTATATTTGCAGCTTAACCTCTAGTAAAGTGAGGAAAGTAAGGTCTCTGGGGATGTTAATATCCTTTCCTAAGAAAGGCCGGAGCAGCCAGGAAGGGCCACGGTAAGACACTGAAAGGCTTGAATATACATTAGGATTTAAATGAGATTTCGACCCCCTTTGAGAATCCTACCAAGAATGGGCTTCTCAGCGAGATTCTCCGAGCCAAGAATCTCACAAGAATAGGCGTCGTCGCTGTCATTCTTGGTGAGATTCTCTAGTGCTGTGTAAATGCCCCGGCGGTATTCTGCACATATGCAAAATGGCTACCGCGCATGCACTGGACAGGTGCAGTAGCCATTTTGCACATGGATGGAGTTTGACTTTTTTTTTTTTTTTTTTTTATAATCTCCTGAGAGTGGAGAAACTTCAAAAAACAGTCTGCGCATGCACAAAATGGCCACGGTGGCCATTTTGTGCACATGCAGGGCATTTGGGGAATTGTCGATAATTGCAGGACCCTGCTGGCTCTCAGGAGCAGACTATTTTCTCCCATTTAAGCTGCAACCCCATGTCCCGCCAAGAATCACCATTATTCATGACCACTGCCAAGGAACCGTCACAGCAAGCCCTCTTCTACTTCTGACAGCTTTGCCTTCACATAAATTAAATGAGCCTGAGCTGATTAGTGCCTGGAACACGCAGTAGAGACAAAGATGCAGATCTGCAAAGGGAGCCACTGTTCACCTACAGGTCCTTCTGTGTGGATATGGCATCCTACTCTGTGACCTGCTCCTGAGCAAGAGAGAAACATAGATCGGCTGCCTCCTTGGTAAGGGCCAAAGCAAAGATGCCCCACGCAAAGATGCCCAAAAGGAGCTGCAAGGCAGGGAAGAGAGGACTGAAGGAACAGGATAACTAAATGGGAAGGGCTGCTCCTAACCCCTGAAGATCCAAGGCAGGGGTGGGGAACCTTTTCTGTCCTGGGGGCCACATAGAATATTAGTACAAGCTCTGACTGCCACACAGAGGTTGGGTTCACGGGTGCTTAGTGGGTTTATTCAAGAAAAGGAGGGCCCAGATCATGGATCTGTGCTGTGCATCTGTCCCCTACCCTTGTGTGCATGCCCTCCTCTCTGCGCCATTACCCTGAGCTTAGTTTTTCAGTGCTTGGGGGTAGAGAATGGATCCAGGGTCTAGATCCAGGCACTGAAACGGGGCCACATAAAAGCTTGCTGAGGGCCACATTTGGCCCCGGGCCTGAGGCTCCCCACCCCTGATCTAAGGCCTACCCTTCCCTCTTACACAGAGCACCACAACAGGCACTACTGGCACTCTTCTAGCAGTCTTCAAACGGCTACTTCTGTGTCTGCAGTGGGTGCGTGTGGTCAGTCACAAGAAGTGAAGAAAATTCTCCTAAGAGAACGGGCAGTACCCAGACATTACATTTCTGAAGTTAAAACCAAGGAGAACTCCCATCCTCTTGAACCATAATAAATTAGGGGAAATGGACACCATTTAAAAAAAACAAATCTTTCAAATTCTCTCAAAAAGGTAGAATGAGAAGGGGAAGATCTTACAAGTGTCTATTGCAACATTGAGAATCCTCTTCTGGGATCTTCCTTTGTCACAATCTATTTACATTCCAAATTTCTTCATCTCCACCAGTGCAGAAAGGGAAGGAAGAGGTCAAGGATATGTTATACTTGCAAGCTAGTGGGTTTTTTTAATCCTCTGTGTACTATTTGAGTTTATTCCTACTTCTACAGTACAACAGACTGAAGTATAAGCCTATGAAAAGCACTGTTTTATATTAGGCACAAATCAAATTTGTTTATATTACAAAATTAGCTGTACTGTTTTAAAGAGAGATACAATAATATCAAGAATAGAAACAACCTCTAACTTGGTAATCATGTTTTACCTCAATTTATGGTGGTCCTAGGATGTCATTTAAAATAAAGTCTCTCAGAGCAAAGTCAACTGAGTTAGAGATTTCCTACTAAATATGCCTGACACTTAAAGCCCACCTCTAAGTCACATAAGGTTAAAATAATCATAAAAGGATGTCAGAATAGAAACCAAACAGAAACCCTACAATGTTATCCATATCCGTTGATCCCCCACACCTAATAGCATGAAAGGAAAATCAGTCACTAAATTTGTTGTCCAGAAAATTGGGAGCCTCTGTGCCTCTTTATATAGCAATGATCCAGGACCTTAGTAGCCCACGGTCGTACAGTGGGGAGAAATAACTGAGATAACGTTGGGCCACTGTGGCCTGCTTTGACCCACTTTGAAGCAGACCTCACCTGCAAGCTTGTGTAGATGCTGCCCCAAGATTGTCCCAAGCTGTATCAGCAGCTAGGCCGGGCTCTCACCCCCAGACTATGTTCCGGTCACAGCCTGGGCTAAGGTCCTTCCGACTAGACCAAAGCAGGCTATTATGTCTGTTGTAGACCAGCAGACACAGCCTGCTTTGGTCTAGCCTGGATTGGGTCTACCATGGCTGGCTGTCACTGCAGGGGGGACAGGCCTGTCTCTGACTGGATGTTTTTGTTCTCCCTGTCATCCCCAGTAGTTGAGCTGCCCAACTCAGTAAAGACCTGTGTCCACCATGGCTTCCCAGCCATCACTTCTATTTCCAACCAGTGTTTGACTTCTATCCAACTCCCCAACATACAGTATTTATTTCATAACTTTTTCCAGACAAAAGAGAACAACTTCACGCCTGCGTCCTTTACTCCATTGCCAGTTTACAGAGAGTAGTCATTCCAGGCTCATATGGGCTCACACCCATAAAAATGAGATGTGCTTGTGAAATCTCCTTTGTAACACAGAGGTTTGGGGGGAGGATATAAACACAAAGGAGCAGAGAAACAGTCAGGTGCAAACAAAGCTCAACAGTCACCTCACATGCCATGAGGAAAAAGGTGCCATTTCCTGGAGGGGGAAAAAACCAGGGAGGAAAGGTATTATTGCAGAAGAAGATACATATCAGAAAATGATTTCACCTTCCATTTTTTTGGCTACCACCATTAAGATGAGACAAATTGCCTAAAGCATAAATTTCTACCTGATGAAACTGTAGGACACCAAGGTATTACACAAAGTAGAGGATACTTATAAAGGTGCGGTTAAAGGTAGGGTTACAGTTTATTACAAACATAAAACTGCGAGAGCGAGTCTGGACATGAAATCAAGGCGAGAGTGCTGTTTTACATCTCTTAGGATAATTCTGACTGAAGGATTTGGTGGTTGATTTTTTTAGACACGCAGGCTAAATGAAGGAAAAAAACATTACTTATTTCTAAGCAATGAATTTGGGCTTTACTACAAAAAAACAAACCATGCAAAAACCTAATGGAGAGGGGTGGATGGTCGGGGTTTCCTCTTCCCACCCCACTAGAATGTGAAATACTTGCCCTGTACTGTCCCAGCTCATCTTGCACAGATCTTACTTCATAAATCTGGCTTCCAGCTGGCATGTGAGGCAATGTGAACCAATGACCTGGAATGTAATCACAAGAAAGGAGCTGTGTTGTTTATGCCACTGCATCTGATTTGCATTTCATTACTAAATCATGGTATTAAAAAAGCTGTTCAGACAAAGTCTTTGTCTAAGTGATCACCAAATTGCTTAGAGCTCTGCTTAAAAACATTTTCTTAGTTTATTTTTTAGTAGTTTTTTTAAAATTTCTAACTACAGTAACATTTTCTTAATTGAAAGGAACCAAAACAGCAGCTTTAGCAAGACGTAATTGTTGTACCCAAAGGTTTGGGTGAGGAGATCAAAAATTAAGTGGTTAATTGCCTCTCACAAACAGAAGCACCATAATCTCCTACTGGAAATATTACTCTGATCTGAGAAGCTTCCCTCTCCCAAAAGTAACATTTTAATGTTAATGTTATTTTTTACATTCCCTCTAATAATTAGACCTGGGCAACCAATGGTGAAAGTATTCTGGAACGTGAAAAATGTCTGCATAACGTGAGCATGCTCCCAAGCAGTACTTATCACGAGACAAGTGGCCTTTACCTCTACAATTTACTCTGAAGAATGCACAGGACGTTCAGGTATTTCTAAGAAAAATCTGCTACGGCAGTCCACAACCCCAAATCCCCTTTTTTGAATTATTATTATTATTATTACTATAAGCATTTGTATAGCACCAGCTGTGTACCTGACACTATACAGAACAATAAGATAGATGCAGTCCCTGCCTACGGCTTACAATCTAATAGATATGGAGGGGGGAGACAAGGAGAGGGAACATAGGGAGAGAGAAAGGATCAACAACATGCAAGCGGCTGCGAAGTCTCAGGTGCACGTGCTTGGCTTGGTTGCAGTAAGGCAGGAGTCTGCGGGGAGGGCAGACTAAGTATTGAGAGGAAAGTTCTAACGAGTGTCGGGAAAAGTGGCGAGGAAGAGGTGGGTTTTGGAGGAGGGATTTGAAGGAGCCGAGGGAGGGGGCAAGGCGGATGTGGGCAGGGAGGGAGTTCCAGGCATGGGGGGCAAGCAATAGAGAAGGGATGACGGCGGTTAGGGGAGCAGGGGAGATGAGAGGGAGCGGGGGAGGGGACAGAGGGGGAGCGGAGAGTGCATGCAGGAGCGTGTAAGGAGATTAGGGCTGAGAGGTAAAAGGGAGCCAGGTTGTGAAGGGTTTTGTAAGTGAATACCAGGAATTTGTGAAGGATGCGTTAGGGAAGGGGGAGCCAGTGAAGTGAGGAGAGGAGAGGCTGCATGTGGTCAAAACGACAGGCTGAGTGGATGACCCTAGCAGCAGAGTTTTGGATGGAGATAAGGGGAGAGCGGGGGAGGCTAGCAAGGAGGAGGTTGCAGTAGTCAAGGCGAGAGATGACCATGGTGTGAACAAGGGTTTTGGCTGAGGAGACAGAGAGATAAAGGGGCGAATCCGAGCAATGCTATGGAAGACAAAGCAACAGGACTTGGCAACAGAGTCGATGTAAGGTTTAAAGGAAAGGTGAGTGTCAAAGACGAAGCCCAAGCTACGGGCTTGGAGAACGGGATGGATGGTGACCGCATCGATAAGGACGGACAGGGAAGAGGAAGGGTAGGGAGGAAAGATAAGGACCTAAAGATATTGGGCTAGAATGTTTGTGTAGATACTCCATAGAGCCTGGGTAAATAAAGCCCAACAATAAAACCACAGATTGCCTGGAGACTGTTAACACCCTAGATAGCTGTGGTATGTGAACAGAAGTGATGGTGGAGCGCCGCCGGCAACATGATACAGACCAAGGAGCCGCTGGCACCATGGTCAGGATCATGTCTGACCAACCAACAAACATGCCAGCAGCCAGACTGCTGGGGAGCCACGCAAACATCCAGCCGGCTGGCCCCACCCCTGCTCTGTGCCCAGTGTCCCCCCACCCTGGATCACAGTCTAGGCTAGCTGCTACCACGCCTGGGAGAAATCCTGGCCAAACTTCTGGCAGGGCTCCGCCAAAGCGATGGTGGCCCGTGGGTCAAAACTAAGACTGCTACTGTCACGTTTGTTAACTCCCTTGCAGTCAAAATGCAGCGTGAACACCGATAAACGAGAAAAATTACCACCAAGGCACGTGCCCTAAGGTAGCCTGTTCATGAGAACATGACTTACATCTTGCAATTCTAATTCAGGCAAATTCACACCCTCTACTTATTTGCACACATCCTCACTAAACCAAGTAAAGTCATCTTGCAAAAAAACTATTTTGACCCTGCATTTTAATAAAAAGTTCTGTTTTATGCAGAGACTAAAATCAGTTTCAAGTTCAGCAGGACATCAGGTCTTCCAGTCTGAGAATAAAAAAACCACAATACCAAGTATCTCTGGCTACTTCTTGTAAAGCTGAAAAAATTAAACAAGCTACCCATAAATGCCGTAGTAAACAATCCTGAATGGATCAAATTCATTGAACAACTTTTTGCAGGCTTTCTTGGCACTGAATATAGTGGACAGGCAGTTTCATACTTCAGATTGTAAAATTTTAAAGCAGGGATTCATATTCATCTTGTTCCATAGAAGGACATGTACATTGATGCTGCTATACAAAATTAACAGATTAAAGTCAGTTCCTAGCTTTGTGAAGGTTTAAGCATGCTCATTGAGGATAAGCAACTCCCTGTTTTGTCTTAACTCGACACTGAAAAAACAGGCTCTTTTTTTTTGCGCTATTGGGAGTGTGTTAAGGGGAGTTATGAAGGTGACTCGAGTGAAGAGGAAACATGATGGAAGGTTTTCAGGTGAAAGGATATTGGTGGGTGCTCAGAGAATCAATCACCTATTCTGAAGCAGGGCTTCAATGGGGCTACACCTGAGTAAGCGATCAGTGGATCACAGCAAAAGGGCAGCAGCTTATTACTCAAGACCTGCTGATTTTTGTTTTCTACAAGCCTTCTTGTGTACTAGAAAAACAAAATATTGATTCTGATACCCCTCAAAACAATCTTGACAAAAGCAGATAACCCCAACTGCCACCTCTCAACAAGCAAAAGACCACAAAGCTGTAGGGACCACCACCAGGTGGAGCTATGTAGAATAATGCACTGAAGTTTGTCTTTCACAGCATCCCTCACAACTCACCTACTCCTTGAGAAACTGGGTATACAGAAGACTAGTGATCTCTACTGTCATGTAAGAACTGCTCAACTCAACACAAAATTAGGTTTAAAAACAACAAAACACAACTTCCAGTCAAATGTTTCACATTTTCAATTAAAGTCATTAGGTCTCTCTCCAGAAACTCATTTTTCATGTCTACAAACATTTCCTATCCAGAAAACAAGCCTACATTGCAATTAGAACCAGGGCCATGGCTTTATCGAGACATCAGCAGCAGCATGCAAGTGGTTAGGGGCTGGGGCCCACTTTTCACCATCATCAGAGAAAAAGCAAGCAACAGTGGGGTAAACCCCAGCAGCTGATAGACTGTGCTCTCTCACACATTTTATCCATACAAGTTACCTGTAATTTGTCAAAAAATCACTTGCATGGCTGTTTTTTCAAGACTTTGGAAGGGTGGACAAATGGAAGAATTCACAGCTTGCACAGGGAGAAAAGGGATCATTCTTGCAACATTAATGAGAGCTTGGAGATGGAAAGACTTGTCCCCAGCACTAGAGGAAAGGGGAGGAGTAGAGTAAACCCAAGTGGTGGAGAGATGGGTATGTCTGACCTGATCAAATCAGGGATCTGAAACCAGTGGAAGACAGTGCAGTGGAAACAGAAGAAAGAAAAAGAAAAAGCAACAGAAACAGAAACAAGAAGAAACAGAAACAGAAGACGACGACCAACAACAACAAAATAGCAGGGAGGACTATATTAAAAAACCTCTTAAGGCTAGCGAGTCTGCTCTCCAGTCAGAGAAACTGGCTCTCACCGGGGAGCCCTAACAGTATATTGCCTTCTGTTGCCTGCACCCTCCACAGCGAGCCCCTTGCCTACACCTTCTCCCATTGCCATGACAGACAGCTCATTCAATGCTTCTACATGGAGCTACTTTTCCCTGAAGGAGGCACACAAGTTACGCTTTGTAGGTAACAAAGGGGAAATCCAAGTGTTTGAAAAAAAAGCAAATAAAAAGCAGGAAACCAGGAACAGAATCTTCTTTTCTTTTAACCTAACCAAAAACTTATCCTGGTATGGAGCAAAATCCCTTGCACTAAACTATTTCAGAAGCAGAGTTCTTACAGAAAATCTTATTAAATAATAATTAGTGTGACTTTTAGGATCTTCCTCTCTTATTGTTACTCTACATACCTGCCAGTCACATTAGAGAGGTAGACCACAGCTAAAGAGGTGCATTTTTATATTTTTTAAGCAGTGGGTATTATTCTACCTGCAGAACAGTAATAAAAAGAGTTTCAGACAGGAATGGGGAATAAGAGAAACTGACCCAACTAGCTATTAAGGTTAGTGAATGTCGCAAACAATTTCTAAAAAAACTCAAACAATGCTGCTCGCCATTAATGGAAAACTAAACATAACTCAGGAAAAGTGATTTATTTTATTTTTTTGTGAAAAACGAAGAGAGAACACGAATCATCAAAATGAGCAAGAGTCTTTTAAAACCTAACATGAAAAGAAGCACTAGCTCAAATCTGGGTGGAAACTTGGATTTTCCAGAGTCCATAGACAACCGGTGAAATCAGACATAACACTGCTAGAATCTGGTGTCTGTAGGGCTCCAGAAGCTGTATAATGAGCCCCGGATTGTTGCTGAACATAAGTGAGGCAATCTGAGTTCGAACCCCACTTTAAACTCTGATCTGATGATGGGCCATGGCTCACATGGTAGAGCTCATGCTTTGCATGTATAAGGTCCCAGGTTCAATCCCCGGCATCTCCGATTCAGGATCTCTGGTAGCACACCTTGGACGAGACCTCTGCTGGGGATCTTGGAGGGTCTCAGGTAGCTCACCTGGATGAGGCCTCTGCCGGAGATCCTGGAGAGCTCGATTTGAAACCGTGCTGCCATGTCAGGCTGTGACAATACTGGGCTAAGATGGACCATTGGTCAGACTCAGGCAGCTCCTTATATCCTTATAGATGAGATCTAATAATCAGGTCAGACTTTAAAGCGGGGCTGGAACTCTCACGCACACACGCACATGCAACAGCTATCTGGGGCTCATTATACAGGTTCTGGGGCCCCGAGAACATCGGATTCTAGCAGTGTTATGTGTGAGTGCACCCAACTATGCAAGTCTTCACTTCATACTAACAAGGTCATGATAAGGAGGGATGACAAAGAGAAAAGGAAGTTGTGGATATAAAAATATCCTACAAGCTGGGTATTAGAAGAGTGCCAATTTAATCTTAAAATTGGGGGATTTTGATAGTCAGACCTGTCACACATTTGTAACCTGACAGGTTGAGGATGTAGGGTTTTAAATAAATATTTCAGTTCCATCCTTTTCGCTTCCCCTGTAGCCCCAACTGTTATTCTCATCTGTGTTCTATATCCAGGGATAATGTTCCAAATAATATTTTCCAGCCTGCAGCTGTAATGAGGTTTTTTATTAACACATTGCCCCCGGGGCTTCTCACCCAACTGTTCTGAAACAAAAATAGTGTGTGCTTTTGAAGAGAACGTAGCCACTTGTTCATATAAAAAGGGAGACTGTCATGCCAGCACAAAGGTTGTTGTTCCTAACCAACTGAGTTACTCAAGCATTCTGTAATAAGCCATTCAAAAGTTCATCGTTACTTGTCCAAATGGATTAGTCATGTTAGTGCTGAAGCCGTAGCATTATGTAAAAGGCTGCTTTTCCTTGATGTGCTTCGTTAGCTCCAAATCATCTTTACAAAATACAACATGCTACTTCAGCATGTCAGCAGCAATTCGCAGTTAAAACAATTTATTTTATCATCATCCATAATATACGTACACATGGGTGGCCAAAGTGCAGCCCAGGGGCAAAGGCAGTCCACATACCTTTGAGCAGCCGTTTTTAATGCAGAGGTGCAGCAGCCCATGGGAACTATGGATCCCATCTTGATCCCAGCAATCCCTGCGGGTTGCCTCTCTAATTCAGTACAAAACCAATATGCACCCTTTCAGAGATAGGCCATTTAATGCCTGGTAAACTACACTGGGTAGTTCTCCACTAGGAGGATATGGGTAGATAATTAAATATGCAGATTAGAACTATTTCAGAAAACAGTAGGGAGGGTGGAGGATAGGAAAGATATATCAAGTGCAGACGAGGGAGGTAAAAAGATAAAATACTGACATACCTCAGCACCAGTCTCATGCAGACAGCACTCAACGGGATTTTGGAAACTAGGGCAAGTGCTCCGAGAAAAAGCCTTTCCAAACACATGCTGCTTTCCACTTGTGTGGATTATAGAAACATCTTAAAAAGAAAACAGCCGCCAGTATTTCTGGGCTACATTCTCAGAGCTCTGATTAACGAATATGACTTGAGAGCTCCTTATTAGCCCATTTTTAAATGCACACGGAAGCAACGCAAATCGTACATCTTTTGCATAGTTATAGATCAGAGTTATTTTTAGTTATAGATGCACATTAAGCAAGTTATAGTATTTAACGAACAATTAAGAGTGGGAAACCTATGCTGTAGGAACAGGTTGGATTATTATACTGCAATAGCATCAGGAGGCTTCAGGCAGATCAGGATCCTATTGTGCTAAGACACTGTATAATATATAAATGACTACTTCAGAGTCTCATGCACTTCGTCTTCCAGATAGATTTTAGAGGGATAAACAAACTCCCACCGTAACCAGCCAGCACAGTGCCTAGTTATATCAGAAATATGCTAAAAAATTAAAATCATGTTTTGGGTCATTCCTACTCTCACTCTTCAGGCATGCACAGTTCCAGGTTATGCAACTTTGATTACAACTTGTGAAGGCTGCCAGACTGGAAACCTTGTAGCTGGAATCCCTGTTTATCCACTGGATAAGGTTCACAGGGAAGAATTATCAGCTTTTCCACATTGCCTCTCACAGGTCATTCGTAAACTAGGATGAGGGGTCAACTCTCGTCTCTCAACATGACTGGCTAGACAGCCAACCTGAATGTCAATGTAACTGACTTCTGATTAGAACGCCTCCATTCCCCTACCTAGCTTTTGTATTGCTTCTTCAAAGTCCTTAAGTGGAAATGTGCCGAGGCAATCCCTGAAAAGGGTCACTCTCTAGTAGCGTGTAATCCGAGTGCATTGTCTTTGCATACTTATGCTGCCTGCCTGTTAGCATGTTTTAGACTATTAGAGCTACAGTGATTAATATATTAGAGCTACTGCTAATACAGGAGACCAATGCCAGAATCAGAGGCCCATTGCTCTAGGTGGTTTCTTACATGTTTTTCAGCAAGTTCCTGCCTTAAAGAACATAGAAAGGGCCATACTGGGTCAGATCAATGGCCCACAGAGCCCAACACCGTGTCTGATACCACCTTTGGTCCCTTCACAGACCAAGACAACAGGTCATAATGGAGTGATCCACTCCCTGCTATTCACTTCTAGCTTCCTCCCAGTAAGAGACCTACTTATGACCCCTGACCAACTTGGCTAGTAGCCATTTATAGACCTATCTTCCAAGAACTTATCCAAACCTCATTTAAGCCCACAACGTCCTCTGGCATCAAGTTCCACAAGTTAGCTGTACGCTGAATGAAAAGGTACTCTTTTGTTTAAAATCTGATGCCAGTTAGACCACTTGCACACGAGATGGGGGTGGGGACTGCTGTGAGCTGAAATCACAGTGGGGGGGGGGAAATCACACGAAGCTCTGCTCGTGCGCGCAGGGTTTTAAAATGTCATTAGCCCATTTCTGTTGTGACGTTTGTAGATTACTCTGCGGACAAAATTGCTTGCATTCACCACAACTTCAACACCGCGCTTGATACAATAGGGAACCAGAGGCTATGAAAGCCCTATCTTGTCCGGTTTTCTGGGATCAGTTTCAGTGGGTGTTGCCAGCTGACGCGGGGGATGTTCTTGGGGCAGCCAGAGCCACCTTTTGTGGATTGGATCCGTGCCCATCCTGGCTGGTTAAGACCAGCTGGGAGATGCTGGGGTCGTTGCTGGTGGGGGTGATCAATGCCTCCCTTCGGGAGGGCAAAGTGCCGAGCTGCCTCAGACAGTGGTGCAGCCTCTTCTCAAGAAACCATTGCTTGACAGTGACTCCCTTGCTAGCTATCGGCCAGCCCCTAACCTTCCCTTTTAAGGGAAGGTTATTGAATGGATTATGGCTCTGCAGCTGCAAGAGCATCTGGACCACGTTGGTTTTCTGGATCCCTCACAGTCTGACTTTTGTCTGGACTATAGTACTGAGAATGCGCTTGTGGCCTTGGTCAACAATGACCTCAACCGTGAAGTGGATCAGAGTCAGTCAATTCTCCTGATCCTGTTAAACCTGTCGGCTGCTTTTGATACCGTTGACCAAAAGATATTGGTGACTCGCTTGCAGGATTGAGCCGGGGTGGGCGGAATGGTTCTCGAATGGATCTGTTCCTTCCTGACTAGGAGAACTCAGTAGGTGGTGCTGAGGGACTGTTTTTCGTCTCCCCAGGACCTCTCATGTGGAGTCCCACAAGGTTCTATTCTGTTCCCTCTCCTGTTCAATGAGCTGCTCTGTGAGCAGGAGGGTGCGGGTAGAAAAAAACTAAATGAACGAATGAATGAATAAAACTGCTGGGTAAGGTTGTGAGAGGATTTGGTGTCCGGTGTCATCAAATGCCGATGACACCCAACTCTACCTCTCCTTTTCATCTGATCCAGACCCGATGCTTACTTGGCGTCGGGCGGCTGTGGGGGAAGGGATGAGGATGAGCTGTCTGAAGCTGAATCCCAACAAGACAGAGGTGATGCTAGTGAGGAGGATGGTGGGGTTGGCGTCCTCCATTATTGATGGGGTTCACCCTCCACTGGTCCCTCACGTTCGTAGTCTGAATGTGCCTCGATTTCCATCTCCACTTGGATGCCCAGGTGGGGGCTGTGGCGAGGAGCACGTTTCGCCAGTTACATCTGGTGAAGTGGTTTCAGCTGTCTATCTTGGACTCCGACCTGGCCACTATCATCCATGCATTCATCACCTCAAGAATGGACTATTGTAACTCACTCTACGTGGGGCTACCCATGGTGATGATTCGGAGGAGGCAGCTGGTGCAGAACGTGGCAGCCCACCTCCTTATAGGGACGGGTCGCCACAAGTTCATTACACCAGTGCTCCATTCTTTAGACTGGCTGCCTGTAGTCTTCTGGGCCCGATTCAAAGTGTTGGTGCTTACCTATAAAGTTCTATATGGCCTAGGCCATACCTATCTGCAGGATCGCCTCACTCCCCGGGTTCTGGATCGACCCCTGTGGTCAACCGGGAGTGCCCTTCTCGAAGTCCCATGGGTATCCCAGGGGGCGACTATGGAGAGATCGTTCTTGGTGGCCACAGAACTCCCTTACAGCAGAGGTCTGTATGGCGCTAGACCATTCCCTCCTTTTGACGACAGTACAAGACCTGGCTGTTCCGCAAGGCTTTTGGTGGGGGAGATGAGTATTTTGGGGGGGGGGGGGGGGTTTTGGGGGGGGGGGGGGGGGGGTGTTTGTGGGATAGGATGGGAGGGCTTTGCTATGCTCTGATGTTCCACCAAATGATTTTTGTATGGTTGGTTTTATATTATATTTACTGTATTTATTTATATTGTATTTTATGTTTTATACTTGGAATTGTTACCCGCTCCAAGCTGCTGTTAGGAGCAGGGTATAAAATTTGAACAAAACACAATCAACATTTTCATACACAGGAGACAGGGCTGGATTTTGAGCCCTGTGCATGGGGTTTTCAATGTCAGACCATATCTGCTGTGATTTCACTCACAGGAGACAGTGCTGTTTTTTGACCCGTCCCCTGTCCCATTCCCCCGGATCCCTTTGTGCACGCACCCTTCCTTTCACCGAGTGTCTCCTAGTTCTAGAATTACTTGAGGGATAAGAAACAGCTCCCTATTCACAGCTTTATTTGAAGACCGTCTTTAACATACCACTGCTGTTTCTTATCAGAGTTGCTGCGAGCATCTAATGCCATGACCAAAGTTCTCTGAGATGTTCTCTTGTTTGACCCCACTTTCACTGAACCTTTAGTTGCTGAACAATCTTTGCTGTTTGCTTTAGGACTAATAAATGGCTGGAGCATCTTCTATTGCTTTTTGAAGTGAACTGAAGCAGCACTTGTGCTGGTGGGTTTAATCTTGGAACACTCATCAGCACTGTTCCACAACACAATCACTCTTTCCTTTTTACCTTAAGGCCAGAGCTGCCCAAAGCAGAAGAGATGTTTGACAAATGACTAGCCTGAGACAACACTAGTGAAAAGGAAATGCCCTCCCTTCACTGAGTTCAGCAAATCTGGGCTTTTGAATTTAATATTAAGCACAGAATCTAAAAGACCAATGGAAGGTAGAGGCAATTCATTTTATTTATTTATTTTATTTTATTTTTTTAAAGTGTTGAGTTTTGCACGTAATCATTTTAGGAGCAGCATCATGTCTGAACAAGCCACCAATGTTGTTCCTCAGTCTTAAAAGGACAGAAATGCCAGTCTAGAAAATAGTATTGGAACGTTCACTTGGGTCATGAGAGATAGTACATCGTAGCAGCCACCCGTTATTTTACTCACTACACCGTAAGGTAGCTACTATGTGGCAACGGGCTACGACATAGTGGCTGTCTTAGCTGAATGATGTGGATAAGTTCAACCCACCCACTCTTCTGGTGGGAGTCATGCGGAGGGATGCGGGAGAACGGCTACAGGCGGCTGGGACGCCGGTAAAGCCGCTGCTGGCACGCCGAGAACAAACAGGACCCTGCAGCCTAGAAGGAGCATAGGAGGAAGCTTCCCTGGTTTGGACTGGTCACTGGTTGGGTGCCCCTTGTATTTGGATCAGCTGGACTTTTGGGGAACCCTGCCCGCCCATTTCTGGATGCAGGACATTTAAGCGTACCTGGTGCCCGCGGCTATGCCACAGGCGCGCACGCAAGGCCACACCCTTGTGCACGCAGCCTTAGGCAACGGCCGAGCGATAGTCGGTATTTTGGTCCCGGTTTAGCTAATGACCTAAAAGTAAAGCTTTATTTAGCAGGGGCCAAGCCATGCCGCCACCAGCTCCGCCAAAGAGCTAGGCGTTTACCCTGCTGAAATTAGAAGCTGTCGCAGTCAGTTTGGTATAGATCAACCTCGAGAAGGGGCTGTATTCTATTGTTTTCCAATTTTGTTGAGGGAAAGGGTTTTGGGTTAGATCTAGGGCAGTTGTGTCTTGTAGGGCAAACCATGAGCAGAAAGCAGAGACGTCAGGCGGTTTCAGTATCTATTGGCCAGTCTCAAGCTAAGCAGCAGAGGCTAGATTCTTATATTTTATCCAGGCCAGAAGTTCTGGATGGCATAGGAGACGACAAAGTTGCCTACTCCTGATAGTGCTCCCCCTTTGTTGGTGACTCTTCTGCATAATGCAGAGGGGTCGTCCACTCGGGTAGTTTCTCCTAACCTTGTCGTGTCTAGCCCTCTGGATCCTCTTTTGGCTCGAGGTGGTGATTCCTTGTTTTCTGACTGTGATCAGTCCTTTGTTAAGTCTGATATTTCCCCTCTTGATTTGCTTGGGAACCAATATTTTCTTATTGGGGACTTGGTTAAAAAGCTGACCACTCAGAGGAAATTATTACCTTGCTGCAAGCTCAAAAGGCTCAGATGCTAAGTGTTACTGATTTTATTACAGATTACAGGGTGGAAGCCAAGGGATACTCTGCTTCTTCTACTGTAACTCAGGTTCCTATGTCTCCATTCCTTTGTCTCTACTGCAAGCTGCGTTTGTGGGGATTGGGGCCGGTGTGTGATTGGAGGAGCGTACTGCCACTCTGCTCTTCCCTCCCCTTACCCAAGTAAAACCATCCAGGGTGGGGCCCTGTGGGCGCCAGCCCTTGGGCAACACCCAAAGGGTGTTGGCCGTTGGCTGGGGCTGTTGGCTGGGTCGGGGTGTCCTGGGGCCCCTCTGCTCAACAGACACATTTATTATCATGCGGCCCATCTATGCTGCTGCTGCTCCCCCACCGATACCACTGCTACCACTGCTGTTGTTGGACCGGCTGTAGGACACATTGTTTGCGGTCATTATTATTTTGTACTTTATTATTTTGTTTTAAGGGTTTTTTGGGGGGGGGGGGATGAGGTGGGTGTGGCTTGAAGGTGGGAGCCATGGGGGATGGGTTAGGGTGGACAGGGTCAGAGGGAGTCTGTACTATTGTAATGTGTATATTGTAATTTTTTATGTTGTATTGTGGAAGGGCCCCACTTCCTGGTGAGAGCAGGAAGATGTGGGGTGGGTTGGAGAAGGACCCCTTCCCTGGTGGCAACAGGGAAGGAGTGTGGGGTGATGTAATGGTGAGTGATGGGATATACTGTAATATGAATTTGTTAGGGTTATTTAAAATATGGGTGCTTTTTTCTCTTTATATGTTGTGGATCCTGCGGACCATATTGCATTTTGTGCTATGAGCGGTTTCATTTTGTTGTGAGTCACCTCGAGTCGCCTGTGGCGAGAGAGTGCGGGATACAAATAAAAAATGAAATGAAAAAAATCCCCTCCTCCCGAGTCTGCTGATGATGGAGGAAGCCCCCTTTTGCCCAACCACTCCTTGGCTGATCAAGAAGATGGAGACAACAATAATCAGGTCCCTCATTTGCAGTTGGAAAGGGAAGCCTTGGCCTTTAGGATTTATCCTTTACCCAATGGTTTATTCCCTCCATGGGATTCAATGTCTGCAATCTATCGTTGCTTATCTTTTATTTCTGGCTGGGTTCCGCATGGTTCTATTAGATACTTTCAAGTGCTGCCAGCCAAACGGTATATGCAAAGAGTTATTATATATTTTCGCTTATACTCGACCCCTTCTCCCTTCTACTGTCAAGTTAAGGCCAGTGCCCCTGCAGGGTGTTTCCTCCTCACAGGGGCCTTTTCCCTCTTCAAGGATAGTCTGACAGGCAACTCAGGCCACAGGGGTGGGGCAGGGCCTGAGACCATACCTATTCACACTAGATTGTTTAATCTGGCTATGGATTTAGATCCTCCAGTAGCAGTCCATACTGAGACCAACATGGAATCAGTAGTGCCAAATGCCCAACTTAGCCCCCTTATTATTGATATGCCTCTGTGTGGTGAATCTTCAGCATCTATCCAGCCTTCTCTGGTTCTTTCTGTGGCATGTTTTCAGCAGTCTTCTACTTCCATGCCCTTTGCTGCCCAGGTGCAACCAGAGGCCGCTCATTTGTTATCTATTCGGCAGGAAGATGATCCCAAAAATGTGTCTGATATTCTACAATCTTTTGTTAATGGTTCCTCTGTAGCTTCCGATGTTAGGTTGTGAAATTTGGGGTGTCATGACTCAGGTATCTTTAAGATATGCTCCTGGAATATTGCTGGTTGGGCTTCTCACCTTGGAAATATTGAATTTATTGACTAGATTAAGAACTTTCATGTGATATTGCTCCAAGAAACTTGGGCTAGTTTGCCACTGGAGCTTCCCTTGGATCTTGCAAAAGTTGTAGCTTTTTCTCTTCCTGCTGCTACTTTGCTGCCAGGGGTCACTCATGTGGGGATCTGGCCTGTCTAGTCAGGAAGTATTGCCAGATTTTAATTAAGAAGGTTATGGAGTACTCTCCATTTGCAATGGGATTGGCCCTAACTGGGGTCGGTTTCTCATTTGCTGTTTTGAACATTTATGTTCCTCCTTTGAACTCTAAGACCCATGATCCTTTGGTGTGGGTCAATCTTGAGTCTATATTGGAGAATATCTGAATCAACTCTCTAGGTAGCTTCCTGATTTTGGTTGGCAATTTTAATGCCAGACTTAGCAAGAGTGACAATGATCTGCTCCCCTACTGTGTTTTGTCCGATTCTACCCCCTCAGGACCTTTATGCTCCAGACAGTCAAAGGATGCTGTTATTAATTCTGCAGGAATTAAGTTAGCCAATTTGGTTGCCAGTCTCGATCTTTATATTTTAAATGGTTCATGTTTAAACAATTTGACTGGGGAATTTACCTATCTTGGCCCTAATGGATCAAGTGTGGTAGATTATGCAGTGGTCTCTTCTAGTGTTCTGGCATTACTGTCTGACTTTCCGGTCGGTTGGTCACAATGTAGCGACCACTTACCGCTAGATTTGGCCTTGAAACCTTTGGGACTGGATCTGGTCTCTGGCCCAGATTTGTTATCTGATTCTTCTTACAGCCACCTGAAGCAGCATTGCTCGGTCAGATGGGACAGAATTGTGCCTTCCGCCATAGATGCCCGGCTGTGTGAGGAGGACCGTAGGGTGTTAAGACTTACTATTTTGAACTGTACTTCAGAGCATGTGGCTATTGGGGCCTTTGACCAAATTAGTTGCCAACTACAGCAGTTTTTTGCAGATCAAGCTCCTTCTGGATATCAGCGACGTCAATCTCTTCTGAATCAGGTTTGGTTTGACAGCGACTGTCGTAGGGCTAACAGGGATGTCTGTGCCATTTATAAAACTTACCGTCAGGGTCAGTTATCCCGCTTACCTGCGCAGTACTTCCAGGCCAAGAAAGAGTATAAGGGGCTTATTAAGTGGAAAAAACGTAATTATTTTGAGCATAGATAGAATTGGTACTGGGGGCTGCCAAGAGTGGGGACTCCAGACAATTCTGGAAATTGGTTAACTCAGGCCTCAATGGCAGCAAGATTAGGACGTCTTCTATTACTGCCCAGGTTTGGTTTAAACATTTTAATGAGTTATATGCTGAATTGGATCAAATTAATTTGACTAGTAGCCTGGGAAACGCTTCTGAGATACTTCCTGTCTGGCCACTTGTGAGTGACCGGTTTTGATTGATTCCTTTAAGAACAACAGGGCCCCAGGGAGGGATCTAATTTCTATTGAATGTGTCAAACATTGTAACGATTGGTGGGTTCCCCTGCTTACTGCCCTCTTTTCTGCCATCAACTCCTCCAGTTGTATTCCTTCTAATTGGAGCCGAGCTGTGGTAATCCCTATTTATAAAAAGGGTCCTTGCTCGGATCCATCTAACTATCATCCGATCAGTCTTCTTAGTACAATCAGTAAGGTTTATGCTAGGTTTTTGCTTGGCAAATTAATTTCCTGGATTGAGGACTCCAGGTTTATTTATCCAGAGCAGGCGGGCTTCCAGCAGGGAAGAGCAATTAGAGAATGCTGTCTGATTCTGACCCAATTGATAGAGAAATATAGGACCATCAATGGCCGCTTTTATGCACCCTTCCTTGATCTTAGATCTGCATTTGACTCAGTCAATCAAGATTTACTATGGTACAAACTGGGCCAAACATCAATGGATAAAAGATTACTCTCTCTCTCATGCATAGATTATACTCCCAACTCTAAGTTAGTTGTGAAAGTTAGTCCCAGTGGTCACATAACCGAGGAAGTGGAGGTGTCTAGGGGGGTAAGACAAGGTTGCATTTTGGCTCCTGTCCTTTTTAATCTGTTCATTAATGTCATCCCATGCATGGCCCAACTGCATTCCCCTCCCCTAGACTGGCGTTGCGGCATATAGGTTGTCTGTTTTATGCAGATGACCAGGTGCTTCTGTCCCAGACTCGTGTTTGCCTTAATAATAATAATAATAATAATAATAATTTATTTATGGCGTAACAAGGTTATTGCCGAAGATAAAAAGATGACACATACAAATTACATTTAAAGTAAACATACCTTTCATCAATGATCAATGGTTCTAACTAACAGCATAGAAGCCTATAACAGGTCTGAACAATTAAAGACACCTCATGACTAAGATTTAAAATTCAGAAACAATTCCCTTTTAACAAAAGCTTTAAGTAAAAAATCCGTAACATTGCAAGTAAGCTCCTGGTATGTATCGGACAGAAAAATAATAAGTAACACTGGAGATGATCTTCCAAAAAAAAATTCTAGTCAAGAGGCAAGACATAATTCTCTTAGGGGTTGATAAAGCTGGCAATCAAATAGGATGTGCACAACCGTCTCAACCTCCAGATGATCAAATGGACACAATCTGGAGGCAAAAGGTATGGACAGTCGATGCCCCTCCAAAATATTGGTAGGCAATGCATTCAGTCTTGCCAAGCAAAAATATTTTGCCCAGACAGACGAGCATTGGTAATGCCAATATGCTGCTTTTTTTCCCTTGAGGAGGGACCAGGGAATAGTAAAATCCCATTGATGGAGTAGCAGTTACTACAGCCCGATCTTGTTGAAATGCTATATCGTTCAACCTGGCTGTCAGCTCCGATCTGGCTGCCCTAAATCCCTTCTGCTGACAATAAAACAAAAAGAAGCCCAGCTGATGGATCTGGCGGTCAATCTCTGCATGCCAGGCTGATTTAAAGGGATCTTGTCTCAGATATCCAAACAAACCTACATTCTCAGAGAGCTCGAGTCTCAGCCAAAGATGGGCTGCAAACCTTAATGCAGCCTTATTCCAACTCGTTTGGGCAAGTTCCAGTCGCAACGCAGTCAAAGAGATACCAATCGATGTTTGTAGGACTTTCCGTAGAAAGTCCATTTGGATACCCTCCAAATTATAAGGTTTCACTATGGCCCACAACGCTGCCCCATATAACAGTTGGGACTGGACCTTAGCATTAAAAATATGAAGAGTCAATAAAACCTTGTTACCTTTACCATGGGAATATTTCAAAATTGCTCCCTTCACACGTGCAGCTTGAGAATAAGTTAACTGGAACTGTCCCACCCAAGACCCCGTATTCTGCAAGCAGATTCCCAGATATTTGTATTGGGTTACTTGTTGGATATTGCTATTGCCTAAGACCCATTTATAGATTTTCTGCTCTTTCCCAAAAATCATGATTTTGGTTTTATCGTAATTAACTAAAAGATAATTTCCAGCACAATAGCTTGCCAGAGCTTCTAGTTGCTTTTTTAGCCCTTGCCGTGTCTGGGAGAGGATCACTGCATCATCTGCATAAAGGAAAATACCCACAAAGTGGGAAGCCAGTTTGGGGTGAGGGGTGGGTGGGGGGACAAGGAAGATACACCAGTGGAACCAAATAGTTAATACAAAAATTAAACGAAAAAGGAGCCAGGGAACAGCCCTGGTGGACACGGGAGTAAGTGGGAATCCAGCTGGTCAACTGGCCATTTTTACTATATTTAACTGCTAGGGAGGTGTTAGCATGCAAAGCTTGAATCAAAAACAGCAACCGGTCGATCGATTGTGGTTCTACCAAGTTTATCCCAAAGTAGAGATCTATTAATCATATCAAACGCTGCCTTCAAATCTATAAAGGCAGTAAAGTCTCCTATTCTTGTTGATGTACTTCTCTGCCAAATAGGTCAGCACCAGCACATGATCAATTGTGGATCTGCCCTTTTGAAACCCTGCCTGCTCAGGACAGATAATTTTGGACTCCACTGCCCATGACGTAACTAAGCTCAGCAGCAGCTTGGAGTACAACTTCCCCACTACACTACGCAGGCTGATAGGGCGATTAGATGGTAACTCTCTGGGTCCTTTCTTATATATAGGGACCACCACAGCCTCGGTCCATGCTTTGGGAATCAGCCCCGTCTCATTGACCCAAGAAAAGAAGGCTTCCAGGAAAGGTACCCACCAGTCCCTAAAACTTAAAAGGCAGCTTTTGACCTTTTCCCAATATTGTAAGACCAATAGACAGGGAATTAACTACTCAAAATCAAAGGTTATGGTCTTTGCTAAAGCCCAGATGAAGAATGTCCATAAATGGTATCTAGAGGGGATTCAAACAGAACAGGTGAAGGTATTTAAATACCTTGGTTTGTTCTTCCATTCCTCAGGTTTGTGGAGTGAACATCTTAGTAGGGCTGAGTCTGTAGCAAAAAGATCTGGCTTTGCAGTAAGAAAACTTTTTGAAAATTCAGGTAGGACTGCCTTCAAGATGGCCATTGATGTTTTTAACTGTAAAACGAGAGCCCAGTTCCTTTTTGGAGCTGAATTGTGGGCCCCTCTTATTTCCTTAAATTTGGATTTGATACCATCTAAATTTTACCGGACCTTGATTAGAGATCCAGGAGGTACTCCTGGGGCCACTATTAGATTTGAATTGGGCCAACGTAGATGGTTTTTCAGTGCTTGGGTCCTGGTTCACAAATTTTGGAATAAAGTTGTTAAATCTGGTGCACAGGGGTTGTTACCATTGATGAACAAAGATCTATTCAAGAGTCTGTGTTCTAAGGTGGAGGACCATTTGGCTGAATTGGGCTTGTCCTGTGAGCATTTGCTCGTCAAATACGGGTTGCACAGGCAGAAGTTACAACTAGATGGTTAGATATCGACAGACAGTCTGAAATAGCTAGGATCAGTCTCTCTCATATGAATGGGTACTTAGCTTTGATCTCGAAAAAAGGAACTCTGGCTCCATATTTGTCATCTTTTCAGGGCAAATGGCTTTTCTTGGCTGCCAGATTTAATGCCCTCCCCACCAAATTGTTGAAGGGTCATTTTGGTAAGATCCCTGTTGACCAACGTCTATGTCCCTATGACCAGCAGGAAGTCAAATCACCACAACATGTTCTTTTTAAGTGTCATCTTTACGATAAGCTAAGAATGGAGTTTCTAGGCCTATTTATCAGCAAATATCCAGGCAGAACAGATTTGGCTCTCTTGGATTTAGTACTGGCTGATTTGGACTCTGTAGTCTCTGCCAATGTTATCAAGTTCTTGACTATAGTCTTTTCCCTCTGTCAACTCTTTATGGATTTCAAGCTCCCGATTGGGAATGAGTCATGACACCTTGATGATTGATAATCTGTACAGGGCTGATCTGCTCTCTCCAGAAAGGTCTGTGTTTAGGCTGGTGCTATTATACTGTGTTATTACTTGGGTTTGTATACTTTGTATAGATTGTATAATTTTATTTTTATTTTTTCTTCTGTTCATTAATATTATTTCTGCAAGCTATGGCCATTGGTCTTGCTTAATAAATATTATTGCTACTCCAATCACCCACTCTCCTCTAACAATCTCATGGACCTTCCTAGGACTCCCTCTGAATCATGGGATCAGACTTCAGGGACTGAGTGAGCATTTCCTTCAAATCACCCAAACAGCAGCATCATGTCTCAACCCTGTGAGTGAGAGGTAAACAGTTAAGATACAGTAGAGTCCCGTAGTGTCAAATTGTGGAACCTCTATAAAAAGTTTGACTTGCTGAAATTCAGCTTATGCAGAGTTAAATAAATGGAGCAGTGTAACTTACTCAAGCACTACTTTACCCTCCCATCAAGAAGGGTAAAGTAGTGCTTGAGTAAGTTACTCAACCCTTCCCCCACCATGAGCCTTAATGGGAAGGGTGCGATAAAAATGTAAATTAAAAACAATTGTAGTACCTTTGAAACTACCAGTTTCTTAGCAGCATGCAATACAGGTGAGGGATGCAAGCACTGCTACATTGCACTGCAATCTTGGAGAGTATGTATTACAGACTTTTAATCACATGCTGCCAGGGAATCATTAATATATACAAAGCCATAGTGCTGATATTTTTAAGTGGGTGAGTGTATACTATACACCATACAAATTTGAATCATCAGGTGCAGAATTCAACTTATGCATCTGAAGCAGCAATATGCTTGTTCAGACTAGAGGCTGGGGAAAACACATTTGAATTTGCCAGAAATCTGAGTTACACAAGTTTGACTTAAAATGGATCCCACTGTAGAATAGGCTACAAAGTCGTTTACCTTCCACCAATAGTGTCACATCTGAATATAACCCAAAAAAAAAATTTTAAACAATGTTTTACAAATTGTTATGCAGTGGACTATGAAAAACAGACTTCATACTGTAAGGATGCACAACTGCAGATGAAACTGGTTAAATAACACTTCATCAAAATGGCTGTAACCAAAGTTAATGCGAACATGCTGTGATTTAATTCATTTTATTTATTTAAAAAAAAAATCTTTATAATACCTCAAAGGCACACAGCTGACGGTGACAGCCGCAATTAATCCACTAGGTACAATCACTGAGACGACAGCAGCACCACAGAGCCATCAAGACAAGATAATAGGTCCACGGAGATTTAAGGTTAAAAAGGACATTGGTAACTAAATCAGCAAGGGTCAAAACACACAGCTTTACACAATATTAACCCAGAATGCAGTTTTGAATCAGGCAGTTTCCATGATCAGGAATCCTGCACCTTTCTCCTCTATGCCTCTGGCACACAGGCAAACATACTCTGAATATAACGCTAACTCCCATGCTTTTTTATCTAAATCACTTATTGTTAATTACTTATACAATACCAGCAATGTGCCTAGCACTGACCAGTCATGATTAGAGCTAGATCCCTGTCCTGAGGGGCTTACAATCTAGAAGGGGGTGGGGGGTGACAAAGGGTGGGGACAATAGGGAGCGACAGGAATATACATTCATGAAGCTGAGATGTTGCAGGTGGACGTGCTTCGCACAGTTACAAGACAGAAGGGGGATCCTGAAGGACAAGAGTGTAAGCAGAAGGTTGCCCAGTTAGGTAACTGAGGAATGTAAGGAAGGGAATTAGGGAAGGCCTGACAGGAGAGGTAGGTTAAAAGTTTGGATAATCATACCAAAGAATCCTCTTTCAACCACTTTTGTACCATTCATATTTGAAAGGGTTACTACTTGTACTAGCTGACCTAAGAGACAAAAAGAATCGTTAGATTTGGTGACAGAGCCCCAAAATAATGGGGGCAGGACAAATAGCTGTGGCTGCAATGGGCCTTGGAATATTTTTGGAATACCCTTCCCCCCACCCAAGTGCGCACCACCCGGGGCGCCTCTCCTTTTGTTGTAGTCACCAACATGCTGCATCATCAGGCAAGTGCTTTTCCCACACCTTCTTGCTGGTCAGCCATGATCTGCAAAGATTCTTAATTCTTTACTCTGCCTTTTTATCACTCTAATTCACAAGGTTTGCATAAGTTAGTTGTTTTTTTTATAATCACGTGCTCTGGCTCTAAGACAGCTATAAATCCTGCATACTAAGACCTATATCGCTTCCCCTCCCCCCAGTGACCTCCATCCTGAACCACAATGCTGTCTCCCCTCCAGCTGAACAGCACTTTCACTATAGTCAGGGGAAATGTGTGGTTTTGAATTGTTATTCACTGTGTCTGGATACTGAATCCAGAACTTAATAGACCAAGACGTCTACCTATTGTTCCACAGGAAACAAAACTAGCTTATTTCAAACGCGAATCCAGTATTTTGTGCAAGATTTTATTTTCCAAAATATTTGAAACGTATTGAAATATTGCATTACTTTTCCGATAGTCTTAAGTGAAACTGTCCAAAGCTATACACTAATGCAATATGCAGGAGCAAACAAATCGCTGCATGACAGTGGAGTTGGCATGCTCAAATTGTTAAAATTATAAATGAACTTGCGAAGACAAAGCAACCCCCCCCCAAAAAAACAACCCTCAAGTATTCTGCCCTATATTCCATGCAAGTGTTAGCTGAGGAAGAGCAGACCCCCAAAATTTGATTGTTCCAGTGCAATTCATAATATTAAAGATGGCTCTATGCAGTTAAATCCCCTCAGTATCTGTTTTGTTCAAAACCAATGACTCCTCATCATTACTGCAGAGCTCTTTTAACTACTGCAATGCAGCTCCCTATTAACCTTTCAGTGGCATTTTCCTGGTGTGTCACACACACACACACACACACACACAGGATCTCAGTCAAGTAATTTTTGGAAACTAATTTCCATGCCCAAGCTTTCACAACTTCTGATTAACGTGTTTGTTTTGGGTAATTCTGCCAAATAAAGAATAGCAATTGGACAAATCCACCACATTCTGTGAACCCAGCCTCAAAACCTCTATCTTAAATTGCAATTATAGCATCTTTCATCAAGTGCTATTTTAAAGTCACAGAAACGTCTATGTTAACTTACGAGTGACTTTTGACATAGTCTAAAGTATTAATAAACTGGCATTGAGTAGACATAAGTATTACTTGGCACATAGATGATGTACATCTCAAAATGTTTTCCCACCACACCAACCATGCTCTGCCAATATCCATGAACAAAGAAAATCCATGTAAGATTGATGATGAGTCCACAAACGGATGACCATTTTTTAAAGTCTGTTTTAAAAAGAACAAAACCACAACACACTGTTCATCAGGGGAGTTGTTTGAAAAGATTCAGACTATCAACAAAGATCAACAAGAAGATAAGCCACTCACTGATTTTTCCCTTAACACACCATTAGTCAGAGTCAAGATTGGAAGGGGTCTCTGCGGACACCTAGTCCAGCACTGATACAAGATTCACCAAAGCAAATGAATCCACCAACAAAGAAAGAGCCTATAGCACAAATTTGCCCCTAGTAGAGATCAAGAATGACCACAGCACACTAACAACAGAAATAAGAGGGACCAATTTTATCAAAAGAAATATCTAGATGACAAACAAACAAGCCACACCCTATGCTGCAGGTAAAGGCAAAACCCTTCAGCCACGTTTTGTGCACATAAAAGGCAGCCCTTAACACTTCCTCCAAACACACACATACACAAGAAAAGAGCTGCTTAATGGACCGTTGGTGTCTTTCCACATTTTGAGTCATACCCCTCCCCTCAGGACCACAAGTGGGGTTGTGATCCCAACAGATATTAGATATACTTTGCATGGCTTTTTTACCATCAGGGGTCACAGTATTACATTTATGGATGCATTCACACAAATCTCCAGTATTTTAACTTCCTGCAAAAGATAACTAGTGTGTCTTATTTTTCACAAGTTGCTTTCCCACTGAAAATTTTGCCACTGGTATTGCTTCCGCCATTGCTAGCAATTCCGCAATGTTACCCTGATTTTTTGGGGACACTTGTTACATTGGACACCCCTTCTGCCTTGAGCTAAGCACGTCTACCAGCAACGTCTCAGCTTCATTAATGTATCCCTGTTCCTCCCCTTGACACACACCCCATTCTAGATTGTACACCCCTCAGGGGAGGGATCCGGCTCTAATCATGACTGTTCAGTGCGAGGCACATTGCTGGCGTTTTATAAATAATTAATAAGTGATCTCGATAAAAGAGCATGGGAGTTAGCGCTATGTTCAGTTCCATGCATTGTGGGACACTTGTTACACACGAGGCAGACTAAAGTGGAAAGAGTCCTTTTCCATGACACAAAAAACACGTAGGGAAGAATTAGCATAATTGTTAAACCTTGGTTCCAGCCCTTATGCTTGTGTGTGAATTGTAAATCAGAAATGAGGCATCCTGCAAACTAATCAATTCACACAGTTTAATAAAAAATGTGGGGGAAATTGCCTGTTTTGGCGAGGTGATGGGTGGTGGTGGGGGACACTGTCTTGCAAGAATGTGCCAGGTGTCTCAAAATGCAGTCATACGAACAGGCAACCTCAAAGCTACTATGCTAGCTGATATTTTTAGAACAGTAGTTCCAAACCTGTTTCCCATGACCTCACTTTGGTTGGTGCACCTCCACCTACTGCTCTTATTACTCAGTGTGTCTCATTTGTGTAAAAATATAGAAGGTTTGGAAACAGTAAAAACTGACTAACTATTCATCCATTTTGACCTACATAAAGAATGGATAGTGCACCTGAATCATTGCTTGATTAATACCTAGGCTACTAAAAGTCAGGATAATGGGTGGGTGGGTGAAATGCAAGAAGTTCACTAGGAGTGGATATTTTGTAATTTAAGAGAAGATTAAGTTATTTATTTTAAAAAGCAATGCTAATTATTTAAACAGGAAAATTACTTCACAATGATGATTAGGTAACATTTTTAAGTGACTCATCTTATTATAGTAAACCACAGGAGACCTGGAATAAATTGGTATTCAATCATTAGTAAAGCAATAACGATTCACAACCACCACAAAAGCAAGAGTGACAATTATGATTCAAATGTAGGCCTGTTTAAAACAGCAGCCTCTCTGGGGAAATCTCAGCATTCTAGAGAGGCTGAACTCCTAGGTTCACATATAGTAACAAATGAGGCAGATGGAAATGGCTACAGGGTAAAAATCAATTTCCCTGTCCCATGGCACTCCTAGTAACCAGCTCTTATACATGTTATTCTAACACTACATTTATCAAGTTTCTTTGGTTAATTAAAACAAGTCACTACTGTTTTTTATTTAAAATAAATAAATAAAGGCAAGCAGGATTCTCAACTTTCATTAATGCAATTTGAAATATCTGGAGGGTTTGGTGTCCCGTCCCGCGCACCCCCCACCCCCCCTTCCTAATCATAGTGTTGTGACACTTAGTTGATACTTAAAACAAGTGAAGAGAGGCGCACATAAGCAAACAATCTCCATCATTTCAGAAAGTGTTAAAATAATGGCAATACTAATGGAAGCATCCTTTTTTTGTGCTGCTCGGAAGGATTGGTTTTTAAAATTGGCACAAATACCATTACTCCCACAATTCACATTAAGGACTATGTAGACCAGGCTGAGGAAAAAAAAATCCCCCTCTACATCTAAGGCAGGAATGGGCAATGGGCATACGGCATGGAAAGGTGGAAGAAATGAGGAAAACCTTATACAATACTGTAGTCGATAGGCAGCATAGGGCACGTTTACACGCGACATACAATGGGTGTTGGTGGATTCAACACGCAGATAACACTTCTAATGTTATTTGTGAACAGCATGACATTTCTGAACTCTGATATGAACACCCAATCGACACCTGATGAACATGCATGCTACTCACCAGTTGACTGCAGGTTCCTTTCCGGAGTTCATATTGAACACCAGTGCCTTCTCGTGTCTGCATATGTCCTACTGCATGTTGCGTCAAACATTCGGTCACATGACAGGATTCCATAGAGTGCATTAACGACAGGTTGCAACTTGGAGCTAGTTTATGAACCTATGCCGTGGCTGTGTGGGCAGCAAAAAGGAGTTTGTTGCTACCCTTATAGCATCCCCAAAATCCCATCCAGTGGAGCTTTTCCAGGTGGTGCGGGGGCTGGTCAGTCTGGCCTCCCTCTGCCTGGAAGTGGAATCCTCTAGTGCTCGCTGTTTCATGTTTGTGGATTATTTGACGGCACACATTATATTAGGGGAACCAGAGGTTATGGAACCCCTGCCTTGTCCAATTTTGTGGGATCAATTTCAGTGGGTGACACCTGCCGATGCGAGGGATGTGCTTGGGGCTGTCAGGGCCACCTCTTGCAAACTAGACCAGTGCCCATGGCTGGTTAAGGCCTGCTGGGAGACGTTGGGGCTGTTGCTGGCAGGGGTGGTCATTGCCTCCCTTTGGGAGGACCGAGTGCCGGGTGTTTTAAAGAGATGATGGTGCAACCTCTGCTCAAGAAACCATCACTTGACGTCGACTCCCTTGCCAGCTATTGGTCTGTCTCTAACCTTCCCTTTTTAGGGAAGGTTATTGAGCGGGTGGTGGCTCAGCAGCTACAGGAGCATCTGGACTGTGTTAGTTTTCTCGATCTTTCAGAGTCAAGCTTTCATCCAGGCTATGGCAGCGAGACTGCGTTTGTGGCACTGGTTGACGACCTTTGCCATGAACTGGATCAGGGTCATTCGACACTGCTAATTCTATTAGATCTGTTGGCTGCATTTGATACTGTTGACCATGAGATGTTGGTGGCGCACCTGCAAGACCATGCATGGGTGGGCGGGACGGTTTTTGAATGGTTCTGCTCCTTCCTGGCCAGAAGAACTTAGTGAGTGGTGCTCAAGGATTATTTTTCATCATACGGAGACCTCTCTTGTGGAGTTCCACAGGCTGCACCAAGGCTGTTGAACTCCCTCCTGGTGGAGGCCCGATTAGCCCCAGACCTTCTCTCTTTTTTATGAAGTTGTAAAACCTGGCTGTTCCGCCAGGCTTTTACAGGGGAGATGGGTGAAGGGTGGGGGGAGTGGGTTGGGGGGGGGGGGGGGGGGTTTTCCTTAATCGCCTGCTAAGTTGTTTTATCTGTTTTTAATGTTTTATTATTATTGTTGTAAGCTCGCCCGAACTGCTATGTCAGGAGGGGCAGGGTATTAAGTTTTTAATAAATAAAATTGCAGCGTGTGGTAGAAGGGTTTCCAGAAGTGGTGCTTAAAGGCATTGCCACCATTTTTGATGCTTGCATGCCTCCCCTCCGTTGTTGTTTTTTTGTATTTTTTTTAAAGGGGCAATCACTCCATTTACCCAAACAGTAAACGTTTAATAAAGAACAGCTCTGGAAAGGCTGCTGTAGCACAGCACCAGAGCTACTTACAATGGCAGAAAGCTCTCAAGCTTCAACCGGCAACGTAGGATGTGGTGGAAAACCTGCTAAGGCAAGGGGCCGGCCTTGGGAGAGAGGGGAGACCAGAGCCTTCATAAGAATTTGGGGTGATCCCAGTGTGCAGTATGTGCTTTGGAACACACACACACACACAAATCTATTTTCAGAAAGATTTCAGAGGTTATGAGGCAGCAGGGATATGACCGCAATATGCAGCAGTGCAGGCGAAGAGCGAAGGACCTCCGATGAGGATACAAAGACCTGATGGATCATCAGAGTCACTCCAGTAGAGATAAAAACTGTTCCCTTCGAAAAAGAACTAGCAGTGATATTTCATAATGATTGAGCAATTGAACCTAATGTGATGGATGGAAATTATGAAGATTCTAGGGTTGAGGTTCAGCCACATGAATATCAGCTACAGCAGTTAGTAGCTGCAGATGGGTTGCCTATTGATAATGTTAGCCAGCAGGGTCTGCTTATTGCTGAAATATCTAACTTACAAGCTACTGAAGAAAATGAGGATGTGAAGTGGACATATGACATTCTAGTACCAGATACTGACTCAGATGAAACCAATTCAGGGGATGATGCTAGAGAACATTTGGATGATTCAGAACAGAGAAGGCATATGGAGGGAATAGTTCAAACAACAGGTGAGTTTAAATTCTGTTTCTAAAGTTTTGTGATTTCTTTGTATACGTTTTTAAATAAGTTCATTTAAAAATGAAACAACGAACACACACCTGACACCAAACCAGCACTATCATTCTCATGTAAATAAGGGCCACAACACACTATTCAAAACCCCCACTTCACATGTAAAAGCGCCCCTAGCGGGGTCGCTGCATCCATGCCACACAGCGCACCAAATTTTCTAAGGTTTATTTCTGAAAAGTCAGTCAGAAGCAACCTTTCCACATGCCCTTATAAATCAACACTTTGAAACTCCTTTTCAGAACAAAGGGAAATGATTTCATTTTTCAGTAGGGACAATTTTATAGCTTTGCCTTCTGTGGCAGTTTCTTGTAGTATTTATTACTACTTTTATTAACGTAATTAGGTGGGAATCAACAGCTTCATCAACAAACTCACTATTCTGTGAAATTCTTAAATGTTTGTTTTGGGGGTTTTATGCTTCTGTCATTAGCACAGTTTTATGTACCCTATTCGTCAAGAAAAATCTTAAACACAATGGACCCTGCTGCCGCCTTGTGCGCAGCGGGGACAGATTTGTGCACGCCCCATCAGGGGAATCAGGCACAGTAGCGGGGGCGGGAAGCCGCCCAGGATTGCTTTCCCAGGCAGGGTCCCTTTCAGGCTCCAACGGGCGCCGTTGCAGCCTGCAAAGGGAGCGAGGCGCGAAAATGCGCTCAACTGATTGGCTCAGGGGAGCCACGTGGTGCGGGAGGCGCGCGAGCCGCGGCATTCGGCCGCAAACAGCGCCAGAAGGAGGATGCGTGTCGGGGGCCTGGGCGAAGCTGGGGAGGCCTTGGGAGCGGCGCTGAATGAGCGGGGCGGCCGGAGCCGGCAGTCAGGGAGTACCTGGTTCTGGGAGCTAAAGGGGGGGATTTGGAAAGCAGGGGGTGTTCGGCGGGGGCTCAAGGGGATCGGGTAGC
>QEPC01015465.1:1163096-1274772 GCA_003113815.1 Sphenodon punctatus | reverse complement strand
CGGCCGAGAGATCTAGCAGGATCAGAAATGTGAACATCCTGCATCCATCTCCCGACGGAGATCGCCCACCAAGGCCGTCTCAGTACCATAGCCAGGGTGGAACCCAGACTGAAAAGGGTCAAGGAAACCGATACTATCCAGATGCGCCTGGAGCTGCAGTGCCACTGCCCGTTCAATAACCTTCCCTAAAAAGGGAAGATTAGAGACAGGGTGGTAGCTGGCGAGTACGCCCACATCCAAAGATGGCTTCTTCAGCAGGGGGCGCACCACAGCCTCCTTGAGACTGGCCGATAACCTCCCCTGCTGGAGGGACGCATTGACCACCCTCACCAGCACGGTCCTCAAAGTCTTCCTGGAGGCTTTCACCAACCAGGATGGGCATGGATCTAATTCACAATTAGTGGCTCTAACAGACCCCAGGACATCCATCTAATCAGCTGGTGTCACTTCCCGAAACTCCTCCCAGAAAGATCGACCAGACGGTACCTCCATAACCTCGTGCTCCTCAACTACTGCTTCCAACCCGGTGTCAAAGTTACTCTGGATCTGAGCGATCTTGTCTGCAAAGTAGATGACAAATGCCTCACAGCGGGCCTGGGACAAGTCCCCGTCCAGGCAGTGAGAGGCCGGACTGACCAGCCCCCACACCACCCGAAACAGCTCCATTAGATGCGACTTTGCAGACGCTATGAGGGCAGCAAAGAACTCTCCCTTTGCTGTCCTCAGAACCTCAACATAGGACCGCAAACGGGCCCTATGGAGAAGTCGATCAGATTCGGAGCGAGTCAGACGCCAGCGTCACTCCAGTCTCCTGCCTAACTGTTTCATACACCGCAGCCCCTCAGTGAACCAAGGGGCCCTGCGGTGACGAGACGGAGGCAGAGGATGTTTCGGAGCCACCCTCTCAATGGCCTCCTCCAGCAAGGTGTTCCAATGCTGGACCAGCACATCAGCAGAGTGGTCGTCAGGGTCTAGGGTTAACTCCCTCAGAGTCTCCTGGAACCGCTGAGGTTCCGGCAGCCTCCGAGGACGGACCAACCTAACTGGTCCACTCCCCTTCTGGAGGGGGTGCGCTGAGAGGCTGGCCTGTAGGAGATAATGGTCCGTCCATGACAAGGCTGTGACTCTTATGTCCCCCACTAACGGACCACCCGCCTCAAGGCCTGAACAGAAAATCAGGTCAAGGATATGCCCCCCCACATGGGTCGGGCAGTTGACCACCTGGGACAAGTCCATGGTTGCCATGAACTCACACTCCGCTCCTACAAGGTCAGTATCGGCATGGGCGTTGAAGTCCCCTAGGACAAAGGTTCTGGAGGAGTTCAGCACCACCTCCGAAGCCAGCTCTGCTAGAGCGGCAAGGGAAGATGCCGGACAGGAAGGGTCCCAGTATACCAGCAGCACCCCAAGCTTGCCCCCTGCCAAAACACACACCACGTTTGGAAGAACCAGAAGTGATGGAAGCCCCGCCTTGTCCTATTTTATGGGATCAGTTTCAGTGGGCATCACCAACTTACGCAGAGGATGTCCTTGGGGCGGTTAGCTTCACCTGTTGTGAACTGGATCCATGCCCATCCTAGCTGGCTAAGGCCAGCCGGGAGACACTGGGGCTGCTGGTGGCTGGAGTGGTCAATGCCTCCCTTAAGGAGGGCAGATTGCCGAACTGCCTCAAGGAAGTGGTGGTGCAGTTTCTGCTCAAGAAACCATCATTCGATGTTGACCCCCTGGTCAGTTACCAGCCAGTCTCTAACCTTCCCTTTTTAGGGAAGGTTATTGAGCGGGTGGTGGCTTGGCAGCTTCAGGGACATCTGGACCGCTTCAGTTTTCTGGATCCCTCGCAGTGTGGCTTTTGTCCAGGTTTTGGCATGGAGACTGTCTGTGGCCTTGATCGATGACCTTTGCCATGAGTTGAACCAGGGTCGGTCGACCCTGTTGATCCTATTAAATCTCTTGGCTGCATTTGATATCGTTGACCATGAGATGTTGGTGACCCGCTTGCGGAACCAAGCCGGGGTGGGTGGGACTGTTCTCAAATGGTTCTGTTCCTTCCTGGCTGGAAGAACTCTAGTGTGATGCTGGGTGACTGTTCATCATCTCCCCGGGACCTCACATGTGGAGTCCTGCAAGATTCCATCGTGTCCCCTCTCCTGTTCAACATGTACATGCAGCCTTTGGGCGAGGTTGTCAGAGGATTTGGTGTGCAGTGTCATCAGTATGCTGATGACACCCAACTTGATCTGTCTTTTTCAACTGATCCAGGCCCAGCAGTCTCGGTGCTTACCCAGTTTTGACGGCTGTGGAGGACGGAATGTGGGTAAGCAATCTGAAGCTGAATCCCAACAAAATGGAGGTGATGCTTGGGGGGGGGGCTGAGGGAGTGGTGGCACCCATTATTGACAAGGTCTGGTCTCCATTGGTCCCTAAGGGCCAGAGTTTAGGGGTGCTCCTTGACTTGCAGCTCCGTCTGGATGTCCAGGTGGCGGCTGTGGTGAAGGGTGCATTACATTAATTACATCTGGTGCGACAGCTTCAGCCGTATTTCTTGGACTCCAATCTAGCCACCATCATACATGCTTTCATCACCTCAAGACTGGACTACTGCAACACGCTGTACGTGGGGCTATCCATGGTGCCAGTCCGGAAACTGCAGCTGACGCAGAACACGGCAGCCTGTCTCCTCAGAGGGACAGGTCATTGTGAGCACATTGCATTGGTGCTCTGTTCTCTGCACTCTATCCGCCTCCAAGTCCTTCACATATCCTGAGTGGTGACTATGAGGGGGGCATTCTCGGCAGCTGCACCAAGGCTATGGAACTCCCTCCTGACAGAGGTTCGAATGGCTCCGAACCACTCCTCTTTCCGCAGACAGTTTAAGACCTGGCTGTTCCACCAGGCATTTGACGAGGGAGACAGGTGATCGCCGGGGGGGGCTCCATCTGGCATGTGTTTGTATGGATTTGATATTTTTATATTGTTATTGGGTTTTATTGTTGAATATAGTTATCTATGTTTATTATTTTTATATGATTTTAGCTGTTCTGAGCCACTCCGAGTTGCTGTGACAGGTGGGCATCCAAAAAATCTATCAAATGAAATCATTAACAGAATTAGGAAGAGCCAAATATTTGCACATTCATATAAAACTGGCATATAATTGCACAGTACATAGCCACTTACACAAAATATTGGTATATACACAGTTGCTCACACTACTTACGAAGAGAGGTCTGTTCCCATTTAACTCTTCCATAAGAGCCGAAATTAAACTTCTGATTAAGTTCACCCCAAATTCTACTCAAAAATCTAATGGTTTGTCAAAGCTTAATAGCAACACTTTTAAAGGAAGGTCTAGTTTTTATCTCTAGTTGGTCATGGTATCCGTTACTGCACAAATTTTCTTTTGGGGGGGTGAGGGGAGATACTGGGTTATTTGAGCCCATCCGCTGTTATTTTAATAGTTTTTATTGTATTTTTCTGTATTTTCTGTAGTATGTTTATGTTTTTATTTTTATTTTATTGTACGCCGCTCCAAGCTGCCATTGGGCAGGAGGGGGTGGCCAATAAATGCTGATTAAACTGAACTAAAACTAAACCAATTCAGGAAGAATATGTAAATAGAGGTTTTCCACACTGTTTATAGTTTTTAAGGTTAAAAATCTAAAACTTTTACTTAGCTTTGAAAGTTAACACTGGCCTCAAATCGTAAAATAAAGCTACACTGTAAACCAAACCACAAGCCATGCAATTCAAGGGGTTGTGAATGCCATCTCCTGAACAGATAGACAAAATTTACCAACGGTACTTAACAAGTAGACTTCAGTGGAGATTAATTATTATAAAATAAATAGAACATGACACTAGATATTTAGAGAAATACAACCTGTGCTTCACTGAAGCAGCTTCTAAAGCTTGAAGAAATAATACACGGATTCAGGTACTGCACACAGTCCAAGAACCAGAACTTATAATTACTAATATATTGATAGAAAATATTCTAGATCTCATTATGCTGCAGCAGCTGAGTGATTAAGGCACTCGACTATATCCCTAAAGGCTGTGGGTTTAAGTCCTCCTTGGTCTCACCCTGGATGACCACCTCCTATCCATCCAGCTGTGAATGCACACCTAATCCATTGGGTTGGGGGAAGTCAAAGGCAGTCATCCGTGGTGCTGGTCACAGCACTCCCTTGTGCACCACTGGCCACATGAAGCGGAGGTGCTCTAATCACAACAGCCTATACAGGAGTTTATCAAGACCAGTATTCAACTGGTGTACTTTGCCTTCATACCATAGAACTTTCAACCCCTTGTTAGGCTTCCAGGAAGAGACCCCTCTTAAAACTTCAGATGGCAATTCCATCTGTCTCTCAGAAGGATTTAGTGGGCCAATATACTACAGAAAAACAAAGTATTTTCTCACTGAAATTTTTTTTTCTTCTTGTATCTCTTCTGAAGCTGTGAAGTTAGAGCAAAAACAGGACCTTCCGCTAACCCAGTCAAAATTCTGATTACAGTGGGGAAAAAACAAAACAAAACTTGCCACTGTATAACATTCTAGGCTAAAAACAATTAGACATTTACGTACTATTTTACACTGCTGCAGTGAGGAAAAACTCTTAAGATATGGCCTTAATTCCTGCACTCTTATGGGCTTGTCTACATTAAGGAAGTATAGTGTCCCCCGTTCCACAAGGTAAACAGGCTGCTATAGTTTTACTTTGAGAAAAAGGGAAGGCGCACACAGCTTTACTTCAAGGTCACAAGATGAAGTCAGTTTCAAGTAAGAAGTATTGGCCTTGCCTCACCACCGCATGGTAAACACAGACCTTGTCTACATGAACAAAAAACCCTCCTCTCCGCCTCAAGGGTGCTTTAAGATTCACAAACATGAAATAATTCCATGATTCTAAAAAGACTATCTCCTCTCTAATTTGTTCAAGGCAAAAACTAAAAGACAGCAATGAAGTTACTCCAACTGTACAAAAGCGCTGAAACATTAAGACTGCAATCTTGAAGCCACAGACTCTGAAATCAAAAGTTCCAAGACTGCAGCCAAAGTTACTAATTCAATATGCATTGTTCGCTGGTGAAGACTGCAGAGTATGAAAGACAAGACAGAAGTCAGATATGCATTTTCTACTTTTGGACTCCCACAAAGCATTAATCTGCAAATAAGTCTACATATATTCACGACTATGGGATGACAAAAAGGCAAAACGTTTTTAATGGTTCTTTGCAACTCTGTCCTTTCCCATTTATTCATTTGTCTCAATGTCAGCCCTTCCCCTGCTACTCTACCAGTTTTTCCCACAATGGCTATTCTCCTACCATAATGCCCCCCACACATCTAACACCATTATCACCTTTACTTTTAAAACTCTCCCTCATGCCACTAATTCTATGGCTTCTTCCTTGACAAGAACTTCCAGCCTGATCTACAGCCTGCTAGGAAGCAGGCCATTAGTCATAGTCCCAATGGTATCTCTGTGCATCTCAAAGCACTTACATTGTGTTGAGAAGCTTTGCCCTGCTGGCGGCTAGCTCTGTGCTCCTGCAGGGCTCTACAGTCTCGACGCATCCTGCAGGGGGCATGTGCTGCCTACATGGGGGTTTGGAGGCATGTTGTGGGTCAGTGTGCCCAGGACAACCTGTGAGATGGCTACCAATACACTACTCCCAAGGGTAAAGCATCAGGACAGCCAAAGAACAGGATTGCCAGTAACTTGCACCTAGGGGGTACCCTGCTGCCTTTGGCTGGGGTTAGCAACAGACCTTTTGCTCACTCCTTTGCCTTATCCTTCACTCCAAGTCACGTGCCTCCCTTGCTACACAGGCCTCTGCGGAGACTGAAAGGGGAGCCATCCCTTCAGGAGATAAAGTTTTTTGATGTGTATGTAACTCCCAACCAGGGTCTTAAAGAGACGTACTGTAAGACTGTTTCCCAGCAACACCATTTTACCCAGTCCCTCTCCTGCCAGGAGTCTGCTGCTGAGAAAAGAACTGTCAGTTGTGAAGAGCATCTTTTGCCTCTAAACCACATAATCTTCTTGAGGGCATCCACCCAATACACGTTTTCCCTCTCTTCCACGGGCTGCTTTAACGGGGGGGGGGGGGGGGGGGGAGGGATGGAGTGCCTTCCCTAGCAACTCACTGCAAAAGCCTCCTTGGCTCTGGCTGTTGAAGACGGTGGAGGAGAGCTGCTCTGGAATCCCACTTGCTTTCACCTCACCTAAAAAGACTCCTCTCAAGCAGGGAGAATGCTGCACTCCAACCTGAAGCAGAACAAGCATGTGCATTACTTACCAACCTTCTAATAGTGGGGATTAAACTACACAGAGGTTGATTTGTGCTACTGCCTTGAGGTGCAGTACTTGGTCTGTTTACCCCAAGCTATAGAGGACATAGGTGCATGTCTAAAAGCGGACTTCTAAGTCAGCACCATCAGCTTCAGAAAAAGGAAAAACTCTGCTCGGATCAACACGTGGAAAGGCAAATGATTCTTCTGATAATTTAAGCTGGTGGACTTGGTCTTGTGGGACAGATAAGTAAATGATTTATGCATATGAGCAAAAGATGGGGAACCTCTGGCCCACCATCTGTTTCAGGTTCATGATTGTCCACTCTCTGGAAGCTAGAAATGTTCACCGCGGGCTACCATCCATATTCTGTATGCACTTCCAGGCTGCTGGCACATGCCCCTGGCCCATGTGGGCAGCACAGGTCCCCCACAGGATGCACCAGACTGTGGAGCCCTGCAGGAGCACAGATCTAGCCCACCGTAGGACAAAGCTTCTCCGCACCTGATGCAAGCGCTTTAGATATGCACAAAAATATGACTGGGACAGTTAGTGTCATCAAATTATGACTCTTAAGCATCAAACCTTGAAGTCAGGTACGAATTTACTGTAACAGAGTAATACAATCAATATTTATCAAGGCACATTCTCCCCAGCTTTCCATTAAAAGTCCAGCCTATCCCAAACCGTACCATTTTCCTATCTTGGAAACATGCTTGCTTGCTAGGATGCAATGCTAGGCATTCCACTGACAAGTGGCAGAAAATTCTGTTTAAAAGAATCCATTACACAGCTAATGCAGTATCTTCCAAGCTTGGGATGCACACTGCAGCCTGAATATAGGCATAATAGCATTCTGAAATAAATTAATAGTACAAGGAAAAGCAAGCACATTCAAAAATGATTATAAACCGATCTCTTAAGACTTATTTTATCCCAACTGCAACCCATGTTAGAAAAAAGGAGCAATGATGGGGATAGGAGTATAATCCCACTTATTTATTTAAAAAACGTATACCCCGCCCCTCTTGCCACAGGCAACCTGGGGTGGCTAGCATCAACCACACACACAATAAGACATCAATACAAAAGAATAAAAGCCAACCCCCTCCCTCATCAACCACCACCCCCTACCCACCCCTCACCCTCGCCAAATGTCTGACGGAGCAGTCAGGTCTTGCAACTCCTTCGGAAAGCTGGGAGGTCCGCGGCCAGATGGGCCCCCACCAGGAGGACCACCTACAGGTTCCGTACCTGGGAAGTCAGTGGAGGACAGATCCCAACCACCATGGGAGCAGTCACTTCCACCCACTTACCCACTACCATCACCTCCAGCTTGTCAGGATTCAATCGCAGTCGGTTAGCCCTCATCCAATCCCCCACAGCTTATAGACAGCCGGGCCTGGATCTGTTGAAAATGAGAGCTACAGTTGGGTGTCATCTGCATACTACTGACACCTCACCCGGAACCCTCTAATCACCTCGCCAAGCGGCTGCATATACACATTGAGCAGGAGAGGGGACAAAACAGAACCCTGCGGAACCCCACACGAGAGGTCTCGGTAAGATTTAAAACAATCACCAAGCACCACACGCTGAGTTCTTCTGGTCAGGAATGAGTGGAACCATTCGAGAACAGTGCCGCCCACCACCACACTGTCCCGCAGGTGCGTCACCTACATCTCACGGTCAATAGTATCAAATGCTGCTGAAAGATCTAACAGGATAAATAGGGTCGATCGTTCTTGTGGCTTTGGTAGATGATCGCCGTGAGAAGGATCGGGATCGGTCTCAGTGCCATAAACCAGACGGAAGCCAGGCTGAAAGGGATCAAGATAACTGACGCGGTTAAGATACTCCTGGAGCTGTCGGGCCACTACCCGTTCAATAACCTTCCCTAAAAAGGGAAGAAACAATTGGGTTACTCACCAGGGAATTGTTGTTCTTTGGTTTACATGGGAGGATGGTCGGAACAATGGGTGCAATTCTGCTGCACCATCACCAGGAGGCGTTAACAAGCTTCCAAAACATTCCCGCCAAAACTCCTCAGCTGTAAAAAGCCAACATTTCGGGAACCTAAACAAACACATACTAACAGAACAATAACAGTGGAAAAAACAAAAACGATGAACAGTCCTCCCTATGTCAGGCCCTAGGGCAGCCCCTAGCGGGTCTACAAAAATACTGGGCCCTAGAAACAAGGGCGATAACGAAAGGACCTCCCTTCGCCTGGCTTAGGCTACAGCTGGGAGGGCCGACCATCCTCCCATATAAACCAAAGAACAACAATTCCCTGGTGAGTAATCCAATTGTTCCTTCTATGGTTTATAGTTCTGATAGTTGGAACAATGGAAGGTTTACAGCAGTATCAGCCTAGCTAGGAATGGGAGGGAAATGAGCCTAAGCCGAAGCTAGTTCCCTCCAGCTGCCAAGGAGTAGGAGAGTTAATGAGAGGTACCAGGGAGGATCCCCTGAAGGATCCTGCGGCCAAAGGCAGCATCTGCCGAATCAAAAAGGTCAATTTTATAGTGCCATGTGAAGGACCTCCATGTAGCTGCCCTGCATAATCTCAGAATAGGGAGCCCTAGCCTTAAATGCCCAGGAAGAGGTCACCCCCCTGGTAGAATGAGCTTCACCCCGGGGGGGGAGGGGGAGGCAGATTGGATGCCTTGTAAGCTTCCTTCACACACCCTGCAATCCAGCTGAAAATGATGGTCTTAGAGGCCTTCTTTCCCTTATATCTGGGGTGATAATAAACCAGAAGGGCCGAGGACTGCCTAAAGGCGGCTGTTCTATGAAGGTAAATCTTCAAAGTTCTACCAACGTCCAAGGTATGCCACCTTCTCTCTAAGGGATGGAGAGGATTAGGACAAAAAGAGAGGAGAACCACCTCTTGGGACAGATGTCCCTTTACTTTCTTTCGATCAAGGTCAATTTCTTTATTGCTATATCATCCACTAGGAGGGTTTCTGAGATGGGTGCCCTTTCTATGGACCCTTTCCTGTGCTCTTTCAGAAAGGAGTCTCATCTTGCGCGCAGACCCTTCCTTCCTGCCTAAGGTGTCGTCGTCTTTTCACCTCGCTCAGGAAGTGATCCTGCCTTAGTTTTGCCCGCAATCCCGTCATATGGGATTTTTAAAACTTTTTAAATTGTTCGTATTGTTTTATATATTGCTGTTCGCCGCCCCGAGCTGCCCTATGGGCAGGAGGGGCGGGATAAAAGATCTTTTATAAAACAACATGCTTACTTTTCAGAACTCTTTTCAAGGCATATTTTTGTATCTGTTGGATTACTTATTGAAGCTGTCTTCCCATAGGTGCTATGAAATATTGTGACAGACAGCACACAGGTATGTCACAAGGATTTGACATTATTAGCAGCACATTTATTTCCACATCACAATGCTGCAGGTTCATCTCACAGAATAGAAACTAGGATTATATCTAGAAACAGGTGGTGCGCTACATGGTAGAAGATGCCTGCCTGGGAATAAAATATTGGACAGAGAATCTTCTGTCAATCACATCACTAAAGATGAACAGGCTTCAAGGAAAGAACACTTTCTTTTTAAAAGCATGGGAAGTTGCCCAAACCCACCTCTTGAGTGTTGTGTGACATTTTCACTCTTTCATGTGCTCCTTGATAATTTCTGTCCTTTGCCCCCTAATACAAGGGGGAACGAGGCCATTAAAATGCAGGAATATCAGTTAGTTGGTTTATTCCAAACAGCCAAAGCCGTTACGGTATGCAGGATATCAACAACTGTGTGAGTGTGCTGCTTACTGGACAAGGCGAACAGATTAAGGAAGTTGCAGCAAGTTTGCAATGGGGATTGGGGGCAGAAGGAACAGCATCATAATCCACTTTGATGCCCTGCACAAAACAGGCCACCAAATCTCACCCTACTCCCTCATTTAAAAGAAAAGAAAATAGAATCTGGAAACAAAGTTAGATAATTCTCAGAACTAAATTATACTCCAGCACAGACGGAGAACAGAAGGTACTAACGCATACCGATGTCAGAGGCTTCCAAAAATAGCAACAAGTTTTACCCAATCACACCTCATGCTGAAGGAGAAAAGTGGGAACCCAAACAGTTTGGGAACATGTGCTTAAGTACTTGATTGATACAGGAGACCAATGAGAAAAAGGGTTCCCTTGCTTCTTATGCATACTCCCTTGTTCAGGAGTCTCATGCAACAAGACCTGCTTCCCGCACAAGCAAGTATTCAAGTCTATACTGAGGAAGCCCTTGATCTTCAGTTGTCCTATCTTTCAAAGAAAAAGAAAAACAACAACAACCACCTTACTGCTATGCTGTCAGACTAGCAAAGATTTCATCAGCTACTTGCAATGTTGGAGGGGCCATTTGGACATCTCCAGTCTGTTTCATGGATTTTTCTTATCATTTATATGCCTTCTTATTTCTTCCCCCTTCTTCTACCTTTCAGTATTTAAATTTACAATCTCAAGCTGCCATCAGAAAGAAACGTAATGAGTTTGTTTAAAGACAAGTTCAGTTGCTGCATACAGTGGCACTCACCCTCTCCGACAAGAAGAGCTGCCAGAGCCAACATTACTAAACTCTCACCAACTGGGGGCACATTCTTATGAACATGCAAGTTACCCCCCACAAGCCTTTATCCTGTGATAAATTACCCTAAGAGCATTCATACACTCCCCTTCATTCCAGGGTGGTTCTACCCACAGAACGGAAGGAGGACTCCAATTAAAGAAGAGGAGTAGCTGCATGAATGTAAGCTACATAACACAAATTATACAAGTGGTCTATGATTACTGTCAAGGCTACCAAGAAGGAAGGAGTTTCTATTTCTAGTTGCCCCAGTATTGCCATTTTTGGCCAGGAGCCCTGTTGCATACAGTAATATGCTTCCTTTTGAAGACATATGAAGCCTACAATGTTGACCCAAGGGTCCTGAATCAAGGAGCTCAAAAGTGCTGGAAAGCATTCTGTTCGGTTCCTCACACATACAGGAAATGTGAACATCCGCAACACTGATAAATGGGACCTGTCTCTAATCACAACTGTTCAGCACCAGCCACAGTACTAGCTACAATAGCAGCCACAACCTCCCCTTTTTCCTTTCTGCTACTTCTCTGCAACCCTGAAGAACAAAAGTGAACGTGCTGCAAGTTCAGGAATTATGGTCTCTTATCACCTTCTTGTGTGAACAAGCCTTAAGACGGAAACTGAGTGCATGCGGTCCAGTATGGCCAAAGGCAAAAACTGAGAGCTAGTTGAAGCTGTCTCTTGGTACAGGAAAAAGTAACTACAGGCAAAAATATTCTTGTGGATAAGAGCAAGGAAGGATCATCAACAAGCCATGACTAGTTCTTCTAGTCATTTGGGAAGAAGCACCCCATCAAATCCAAGTAGATGTAATCTGTGTGCGCCACAACAGTGTTTCATCATAGCTAGGAGAAACTGAAGCAACAGCAATGTATTTAAAATTACCAATAGACTTAATTTTAAACATTTAAATTGTACTTGCTACCAACCAGGTAAAATAAGCAAGTGCAATTTTCAGCCATTTTGATGCCCTTATCTCTGCTTCCTAACCTGGAGATCAGTCTTTCAGTGCTTGTGGGTACGGACTAGGTGATAGCTAAGTGAAATTTTGATCTACCTAGAAAGCAACTGCTGTGTTGGTTCCTAGTGCGAGAAAAAGAAGAAATAAAGTGTTCAATATGACCCCTTTTATTGAGCCAACTTATCTTGGTAAGTATTGTAACTATGCTGTACCGCATCTCAGAACTTTGATTTAACATAAGCTTTTGTCAGACCAAAAGTTTTCCTGTAGATAGCAGTTTGATACCATAAAGATGGAGTGGTCTTTTCAATACATGAATGAGGATGATTAGGCTACGTTCAATAGAACAGAGGTGAACCAAACTAATAACCTTGACTGAATCAAGTTGAAGTAACTATTCCACCTCAGAAGAACAGTGTAAGCTGAAATAGTACCTCATCAACTGCCACCATCCCCTCCAGTCAACATGCAATGATCACTGAATCATGTTTGACATCCTCCATTTCCTATTCTGGCTTGGGCTACATGAGATAGGCTTCTTTGTATTGATTGAGTGATTTTATTTACGGCTCTAGCCAAAATACAGAAAAAGAAAACCACCACAGATCTTATGCGACAGTATTTAAAAACACAAATATACAAATAGTCCGACCCTTAAAGGCTTCGCCATCCCTCCCAACACAGACTAGGAGGTCGCTTAACTGCTTCCGGTTCCCCACGCAAATGCCTGACAATACTCAGTAGGCCTCCTCTCTAAGGCCATAAAATCATTACCCATATTGGCCTTGCGTCCCCCACCACAAAGCCACTTAAACTTCTCTGAAGACAAGCTCTCCTGACCCGCCGCTTGGGAGGAAGTTACATTTAGTTTCCACCACCCTTCTTCTTACTTAGTCTGTGCCACATAGAAAAACCTTGCCAGAGCCAGCACTGTGCTCTTATTTTTGTCCTGTAAAATGTTCTTAGTTTTTGGGTGCACAGTGCTGCCTGAATTTGGTGTCCCCAAAGGGTCCAACCATTTCTTTCTTCCCTTGATATAGAAGTGGCACTCCCACATAACGTGGGAAGTGTCCTCTATTCTGTTTGCGTTGCACGGGCAAAGTCTTGGGCCAAGGTGCCAATGGCTCAACCTTCCCTCCTGGACCTTTGAGTCCAAATGGGAAAAACGCAGCCTGGAGATCACCTGCCTCAGATGGTATTGGGGATTCTGTTTGAAGTATGCAGCAGGGGATTCTGTCTGAAGTCCATACTGGTTTGCTAAAACATGTTTCAGCCGTCCTGCTTCTGCTCTATCCTCTTGAAGTGTGCAGTCTAACCATCACTGCTTGATTAGAGCTATCTCTGAATCTAGTGGGATCAGGTCCTGATATACCAAAAGGTATCCAAGCGCCAAATTTTCAATTCCTTTTTCAATCTCTGTTAACCAAGTTTTACCTTTTTTCGATCTCCCAACAAATTGAGGTAAATTTGTTTTGGAAAACGAGCCGGAGGAAGTGCTCTAACTTTTAGCCAGTAGGAGAGCACCCTCAATCTAGCAGTTCTACCAGCATGGGACGTGCTTCTTTGAACTCCCAGCTATTTCTTTAAGAAAGCTGCCTGGGTTTTCTCCAGGACTTTGCACGCCCTAGCATCCAAACCCCAGAGCTCTGCCCCGTACAGTAACATTGCTTCCATTTTTATTTGCGCCACTTTCAATGCCTCCAGGCACGCACCTTTTCCACATTGATTGTTAAAACAGAGGATTCCACCACCTACTTGTGTTGCCTTGGCTCTTATCCTCTGCGTGTGATCGCCCCAGGTTGGGGTTTTATTGAAAGTAACACCTAAGTAGGTGAAAGCCCTTACAATCTCCAGTTTTTCTCACCAATTACCCAGCCTGGATTTTTCTTTGCTCTGAAAGCAATGACTTTGGAACATTTATTTTCAAATTATTTCCCTCAGCGTATGTCTCCAGTCTGTTCAACATTCTTTGGAGGCCAATTTTCGTCAAGGAAAGTAAGGCCATATTATCTGCATATAAAAAGGCATACATTTCCTCCCCCCACTGTTGTTTTTGGGTGATGGTGTGCCTTGTTCAGTAAAGTTAGTGTCAGGTCATTTATATATAAATTGAAAAGGGTTGGGGCGATCACACATCCTTGCCTCACCCCCCTAACTGACTGAAAGGGCTCTGTGAGATCACCCTTTCTCCCATACCTGACAGTAGTGGATGTGTTATAGTAGGATTGAATCAATTTCAACAGTGTGGGGTCCATCCCCGTCCTATCCAGTTTTGTCCACAATTTCTGCCTGTCAATTGTGTCGAAGGCACCCTGAAGGTCAATAAAAGCTGTATACACAGCTTGTCTCGGAGACACATTTATCCAACAAATGGAATAGAGAGAAACATTGATCGATACACGAGTATCCATTCCTAAACCCTGCTTGCTTGCTTTCTCGATCCAATCCAATATACTTTCTTTCTCAATCCAATTTTGTATGTGTTCCAGAAGATCTTTACCATAAATTTTGGATGGAAGGTCAATTAAGCTAATGGGTCGGTATGCTCTGCGGGTTTTCCTGTCCCCCTTTTTGTAGATGGGGACTAATATTTTGTTTCCAGGAGAACAGGCCCCTATCAAATTCCACTACTGTTTATAATATCTCTCAGTATTTTAGCCCAGAATGGTTGGAAGATTTTAATGAATTCTGCTGGGAGCATGTCCGGTCCAGGGGCCTTCCCTAACGTCAAATCCTTGATGAGATATTCCACCTGTTCCCTGGATATCTTATATTCTGACAGTAATTTCCCCCTTTTCTCCCTTCGTAAGTCTGCCTCCTCCATCTCTTTCTCATTTCCCCCCCCCCGATTCCACCCCAAATTTCTCACCATACCAGTCCTTCCAAACAGATGCTGTTATATAGGTGTCCGGAATTGCCTCTCTCTTTCTGCAGTTCCCTGCCACAATCCTCCAAAAGGTACTGGAGTTCTTTCTTTCAGTCGCCAGCTTCAGATGTTGCCACTTCAATTTGTAAAAGTCTTGTTTCTTTTTTGCTAGCAGCTGTTTATATTTCTTTTTCCCCCATGCTTATTTCTTTCCTAAACTCCTTTTCACTCACCTCCAAATAACCCCTCATTTGTTCAATCTCTTTTTTTCCTTAATACAGTCATCATCAAACCAATCTTGATGGAATCTGGCTTCTTTGTAACTGATCATAGAAAAAACATTTATTAATACAGGCAATGGGACTTAATTATTTATTGAAAAGGAAGAGTCCATGGCTCTGCAAACCCTTTGTTGGGATATGTGTATAATTGAAACTATAAGGGGTGTTAAAGGCTTTGTTTGAGCAATTCCCAAACGACAACATGTAGGGGAACATTGTGGGGTTTTGAAATAAATTTTTCCTTATTATATACGGGTTACACAGAATCAAGAACACATTGATATTGGGTGTGTTTACACTTGTTTCATGTTTTCATTTGACTGAGGATGTATATTCTTGTTATTTTTTACGTTTCATTTCCCTCGGGTGACATTAGTTGATATATCCTTATATTATCCCATTGAGAAAGGGGCTGCGCCCCAAAACGAGTTTGGGTTTTTTATATATAGTTATGGTTTTTTATGTATACATGGTTATCCATTGAATGTGTATAGGCCTTGTGGGGACATTTCTTTCATTATTCCCATTAAAGAATATTCAATTGTATATTTCCTTCTTCCCCTCCTTTCTTTTTTGTCTTGTACTGGAGGTTTCCTCTAGGTGGCGGAGTTTCTGTGCTGTGGTTGGGGGTTTTGCTGTGAGGACTGAGCTAGTTCCCTGTCCTGCGACAAGCCAAATCAGAAGAGAATGAGAGGGAAGAGAAGGACAAGACAGAGAAGAAATAGGAGGGAAAGGGGTTTTGGTGCACGAGAAGAGGAAGGGGAAGCGATGGGTTCAGTGGGGGACACGGGAAAGGGGTCTCATTGTCTGCAGCCTTCTCTTCTGCCATGCTCCTACCTACTTTCTCCTCTGTTCAAAAGGAGAGCAGTTGCAGGCCTGTATAACAACCAAACACAGCCCATCCAAACCAGCATCCCTAGTATCCCCAGCAGCCAAATGCCCATCCAAACACACAGGTCCTTTTTTTTTTTTTTTTTTTTTTTTTTTTTAAAGTCTGGCCAGTTCCAGGGCTGCATTACCACCAAATCAGACCCATAGAGACCTGCATCCCCAGTACCCACACCGTATCCGCAATAGCCAAATGCTTGTCTAAGCAAACAGGCCTTTTTTTAAAAGTTTGGCCAGTTTCAGGGCTGCATTGCCACCTAACTAGGCCCATCAAGACCAGCATCACTAGTACCTATACCATATCCACAGCAGCCAAATGCCTATCCAAGCGAATAGGCCTTTTTAAAAAGTTTGGCTAGTTGCATTGTCACCAAATCAGACCCAACAAGACCAGCATCCCCAGTACCTACACCATATCCCCAGCAGCCAAATGCCTGTCCAAGCAAACAGGCCTTTAAAAAAAAAAAAGTTTGGCCTGTTGTGGGCCTGCATTGCAAGCAAACCAGGCCCATCGAAACCAGCATCCCCAGTAGCTATACCTTATCCCCGGCAGTCAAATGCCTGTCCAAACAAACAGGCCTTTTTAAAGTTTGGCCTGTTGCGGGCCTGCATTGTCACCAAATCAGACCTATCGAGACCCACATCCTCAGTACCCACACCGTATCCCGGCAGTCAGATGCCTGTCCAAGCAAACAGGCCTTTTTAAAAAGTTTGGCCAGTTTCAGGGCTGTATTGCCACCTAACCAGCCCCATCAAGATTTAAACTGCACTTCCATTTCTCAACAAAACCGCAGGCAAGATGCTCAACAGCACACAATCACAAGCAGAGAGGCCAGAAAATACTTTCCAGCAGGGAGCAGCAGAGAAACAGCAAACTGACCATTTTAAAAAAAAGAGTAGCCACAACCAGTGGACCCACAAATTTACAAAATGGCCTCTCTACTCATGCTTGTGAGGAGAGAAGGAAAGCAGCAATGCATCATGCAAACACAGAGCAAGTAAACCAAGCCATCTGAAGGCAACTATGTTATGCGCAGTCCTTAGCACACCGTAAAAGCAGCAGCGAAGATTTCCACTTGTCCCTCAAAACATGCTACACAGCTCTGTTGCAATGTAAGAGGCAGTTTCTGCTGCAACTAAACACGGAGCATTCATGCAAGGACTAGCCATTAGTGAAAAAGTCTGCCACAACATCCCACCAAACTGCAAAAGGCAGGGCCATTTTAAAATGCAAGGAACATTCCAGCAAAGATTGGACACGTTTCTATCCAAGTTCCTAGGTCCCTCACCCATAAAACAGAAAGCAGACCCTTTACGTCAAAAACAGCCAAGAAAAAGACCAATTTTAACCAAGAGTAGCCATGGCCAGTGGGAGGCCTAGAAAATGGCCATGGCCTTCGCACATGTTTGAGGGGTTGGGAGAGGAGCGGGGAAAACCAGCAGTGCACATGGCACACACAAACACAGAACAAGCAAAAGGAAACTAGATCTTAAACCAACTGAACCATATTATGTGAAGTCTTAGCACACCACAAAAGCAGCAGCGAGGAATTCCACTTGTGCCCCAAAACATGCTTCACTGTTACAGCTCTGCTGAAGCCCCATTTCCCCCAGCAGCCCCTTAACCCCCAGCCCCATTTTCAGTGTCTCCCAGCATCCCCAATCCCCCCTTAACCCCCCATGCCTCATTTTCACCAGGGTCTCCCAGCAAAACTAAAAAAACCATCAATGGGGATATGTCTAATGCAGGTCCAGCAGCAGCGTGGGATAACAAAGCCACAAACAAGCCAGGCCAAGCAGCAGCCAGACCAACCAATACTCTCTCTCTTAACCAAAACGGCGCAGATCACCAGCACGCCAAAAGAGGAGAGCTCTCTTTTAACCCCACCCTAGGGTGTGGGGTACAGGCAGGCAGTCTGAGCCCTCAGCAGAAGCAGCAGAACACACTGCCTGGGCGTTTGGGTCTACAATCCAGACAGTGTCTTCCACAGCAGCCCACAGGGTTTTGTGGAACACTGCCCCCACTGATGGGAAAAGCAAAGTGCTTTTCCCCATTCAGGCAGCATGGGCTCTAAGCCCAGCTGCCCAAATCACTTTTGTCCCTTAAGGGACTCCTTAGAGCGGGCTCAGCAGGAGGCACTGGCCCCCACCCCCTCCTCCTTCCTGAGGTCTCCAGTTCTTGCCTGCACATGTTCCTAAGGGGACACAACGCCACTGAGCACAGCACTCAGCTGATTGCTGAATGCGGAGGACTTGGAGCAAGCCTGGAGTGCGTTGCCAGCTTCCCCCGGTGCCTTCAGGACTCAGGTGAGGTTTATTGTTATTTTTTTCTCTCTTTAAAAGCATAAAGAGCATGCGGGGGGGCGGGGATCAGGCCAGGAGGGGCAGTGCCTCTGGTACCTTGCAATGCACACCGCAATTCGCCCCCTCTGGTACCTTTGGGACTCAGGTGAGGGTTGGGTTTTTTTTCTTTTTTTCTTTCTTTTTAAAAGCATGAAGAGCATGCGGGGAGCGAGGGAGATCGGGCCAGGAGGGGCAATGCCCCTGGTACCCTAAAATGCACACCACCCCTGAGCTGCTGCAGTACACCATACTAAGAATGATGGTAAGCAGCAGAATCATTACCCTCACAGCATTACCTCCTCAAAATTTCTCCATCAAGCAATCAATGTTTTTCTTTTGATTAAGGCTAAACTTAAATTACTGTTTTTATGCCCAAATAGTCTGCGGGTAATCAATCTGAGCTCACACCATAGAAATTAACCACTTCTTAGGGTAAAGTACCAACAGCAATTAACTTTTCCTCTTTCAAAACAAAAAAGAGTTCAGGCCTCCCTTCACCTTCCAACCCACTCAGGAAACAGGAATGTATTTCTCCCTGTATCACCGGGCTATCCTCCAAATATAAACTTAGTATTTTAGCTCATTTTACTCTACCAGATTGGTGGGAGAAATTTGCTTTATGCTCCCCTTTTTGCATTTTGTCTTCTCAACGTTTTAAAAAGGGCAATTGGGATTCTTACCTGTGAATTGCCCTTCTGTAGCCTTACAGGGAGTTTATTCGGACTCAGGGAGCGATCTCCCTTGTGTCCACTAGGAGGCAGCATAGACTTTCCACTGGGCATGCGTAGGGAGAGCACGCCCTTGCTTCCCCAGGAGTATCACAGCCGAAGAATCCAGAGCGGAAACAAAACAACGAACCTTCCCCAAACTTCAAGGAGTAACGTTAACTGAACCCCAATGCAACGGGGCTAAGCTTCCCTAGAACTACAAGGAATTTAACAAAACAGCCCAGGTGGGCCGAATAAACTCCCTGTAAGGCTACAGAAGGGCAATTCATAGGTAAGAATCCCAATTGCCCTTTCTATGGTCTTCAGTTCATTTATTCGGACTCAGGGAGATAACAGAGCAGTACAATTTATTCGGAACGGGAAGGACAAGCAAGTTTAATTAACCCCTAGTACCCCTTGCAGGATCTGCCTGCCGAAGGCGGCCTCGGCGGATTGCTACAGGTCAATCTTATAGTGTCTGGTGAAAGTATGCAGGCTTTTCCAGGTAGCAGCCTTGCAAATTTCCCCTATCGGTGCTCGGGAGTGGAAGGCCAAATTAGTGGCTGCTTCCCGGGTAGAGTGGGCCAGGACAGGGTTGGGGGGCTGGAGGCCAGAGGTTTTGTATGCTTCGGCTACGCAGGTCAATATCCAGCCGGTAATAACTGATTTAGAAGCCTTTAAACACCTGTGACGGGGATGGTAGCTCACTAAGAGGCTAGAGGAACGTCTAAAGGAGGTCGAACGATGCAGGTATATCTTCAAAGCCCTGTGTACATCCAAGGTATGCCGAAGTCTCTCCCGAGGATGGCGGGGCCGAGGGCAGAAGGAGGGCAGGGTAACATCCTGGGAAAGGTGGAAGAAACTTTCGGTAGGAAGGATCCAGTCGGAGGCAAACCAATTCCTTTCTGAATGAAACAGAGAGAAGGATCGGCCAACAGAGCCCCAATCTTGGAGATACGCCTAGCCGAGATGATGGCGATTAGGAAGGCCACTTTAATTGAGAGGTAGAATAGAGACCTGATTAAGGGGCTCAAACAGGGGACCCGTAAGTGCTTTAAGGACCAAGTTAAGATTTCAGTTAGGGAACCTGTGAACTACAGGAGGGGAAATTCGACGGGCGGCCCTCATGAACTGGCGTATATTTATTTTATTTATTTATATCCCGCCCCTCCTACAAGCAGCCCGGGGCGGTATTTGATGGTGAGAGGAAAGGTAAGGTCTACCCAAGGCCCCTAGGGTGCTATCTATGGCTGCTAACTGTCTAGTTAGAGTGTTGGGGCGTAGGCCTTTGTCCAATCCTTCCTGGAGGAACTGCAGGACCTGGGCTATTGAGGGGGACTGTGGGGGGAAAATGCTTAGTTTTGCACCAGTCCACAAAAACTCTCCAAGTACACTAGTACATGCGATGAGTGGATTTTCGTATTGATGCTAGCAGAGTGCGTATAACAGAGTCGGAGTATCCCAGGCCCTGTAAGGCTAGGGTCTCAACAGCCATGCTGTTAGTTTCAGGAACTCCAGCTGTTGGTACAAGAGAGGTCCCTGTGACAGCAGGTCCTGTGTGACAGGGAGCGTGTGTAGGTTTCCGTGTGACAGGTTGAGTAAGTCTGGGAACCATGGCCGACGGGGCCAAAAGGGGGCCACGAATATTACAGTGGCACGCTGGAGTTCGCATCGGCGGATCACATGGCTGAGTAGGGGAAATGGAGAGAAGGCATATAGGAGACCGAGAGGCCATAGACAGCTGAGAGCATCGGTGGCTTCGGATTTGGGATGCAGGTTCCAGCTGAAAAAGCAAGGCAACTTGTAGTTGGTCGGGGAGGCAAAGAGATCGAGTATCAGTGTGCCGAACGTCTCAATGATCAGCTGGAAGGCAGTTGAGCTGAGGGTCCACTCCCCCGGGTCCAGGGTCTGGCAACTCAACCAATCTGCCTCGACATTGTCTACTCTTTTTACGTGGAGGGCCGACAGAGAGAGAAAGCACATGACGTTCTGCTCAGCACATCAAGCGGGAAGCTTCCTTGCGTAACGCCTTCGACCGATATCCCCCTTGATGGTTGACATAGGCCATGGCGTTGTCCGTAAAGACGATCACATGAACGGCCTTGAGTTCTAGCCAGTTGATGCTGTGGGAGGCATCCGTGGTCGACCAAGTCCCCTGTGTGAAGCTGGTGCCAATGTGGGCTCCCCATCCAGAGAGACTGGTGTCCATTGTCAGAGCGACCTTGGGTGGCTCCGTAAGGGGGACTCAGTCTAGGAACCGGAGTGGGTCCTCCCACCAGCTGAAGGAGTGTAGCGTTTCGGCCAAGATGGAAAGTGACATCAGGCAGTTGTTGATTTGTAGTTGCCATGGGCAAAGCAGCTGTTGTAGGCTGTGCGTGTGAAATCGAGCCCAATGAAGATGCCACGTCCAGGAAATCATGCAACCTAGGAGGGACGCTAGCATACGGAGGGGGGTGCGTGGCTGCGCTTGAATTTAAGATATGAGGATCCTGATCTTGCGTTGTCGAGAGGGGGGAATTAATACCCTGTTAGTTGGGTGTGAAAAATTACTCCCAGGTGCTCCAAGTGCTGGGTAGGTGCCAGGTGACTTTTGTCTCAGTTGATCTGAAAAACGTGGTTCTCCAAGTAAGAGACGGTGCGTTGGAGGTGAGCCTGAGCCACGTCCCGCGATGCTGCTCAAATCAGGATGTCGTCCAAGTAAGGGAAGACTGCTATGCCCTCAAGGCGGAGGTTTGCGATGAGGGGGATTAAGATCTTTGTAAACGTCCTGGGTGCTGTAGCAAGGCCGAAAGGGAGAGCTCAGTATTGCCAGTGCTGATTGTTGTAGGCGAAGCGGAGCCATTGACGGTGAGATGGGAGCATGGGAACGTGTAGGTACGCATCTTTTAGATCCAAGGAAGAGAGCCAGTCGTCCTTCGATATCGCCAGGGTGATGGATGCCAAGGTCTCCATCTTGAACTTCTGGAGTCTGATGGATCTGTTGAGGCGCTTCAGATCTAGGACTGTTCTCCATTCTCCGCTTTTCTTCTGCACAAGAAAAAGTGAATAGAGTCCTCTTCCCTTTTCGTGCCACGGTACTCTTTCTATGGCGCCCACTGCCTGCAGTCTGTCGATCTCGGATCGCATCACCTTGCGCGTGCTAGGGATGCGTGCGGGGGGTGGGGGGAAACAGTAGAATTCCCTTGGCTTGGATCTGAATTCTTGTGTTACAGTTTGTTGGGCCCAGGTGTCAGAGATGGTCTGGCTCCACTGTCCGGCGAAGCGCAGGAGCCTTCCTCCTAGTCGGTCGGAGACAGGGGAGGAAGAGGCCAAGGAGTCAGGAGTCCTGCTTTCTAGAAGACGACCTGGGACGTCTGGAAAAGGAGGAGTGATTGACTGACCTGTTATGCTTTCAGCCGCGTCCCCTATGTCCTCTGCCGCATTGTTGGGAACTTCAGGTATTATACGAGGAGTAGGGCTGTTGCGCCCCTGGTTGGATCTCTGAAAGGGGTGAAAAAACTCTTGAAAGATTGCACTTGGTTAGGAGAGCGCTTCTTCTCCTTGTTGGAGGCATCAGCGAGAGTCTTATGGAGTGCCGGTCAAAATAGTTTATGTCCCCTGAATCTTCTGTTTACAAGCAGGTTCTTGGCGTGCGTATCTGCACGCCATGAGCGGAGCCATAATCATCGGCATGCTGCTACGTTAGCCGCCCCTCTAGCTGCCTAGGTTACCGTATCCATGGAGGCATCCATGAGGAAAGCATGGGCCAACGTGACATTAGCGGCCAGTTTGCGAGATAGGACGGCTGAAATGTTAGGGTCTTTCACCAGTTTGAACCATTTCATGATGGTTCTGGAGGCATAGGAAGCAGTGGTAGCCATCTAATGTATACGACAACGCCTCATAGCTCTTGCGTAGCCCAATTTCAATTCCCTTATCAGTGGGGTCCTTCGAGAGAAGGTCTTCTGAGGAGGGGAAAACCGACTGGCGGGCTAAGGAGGCAGCTGCCGCATCCACCTTAGGAGGCTTGAAAATGGGATCACTCTGCTTGGAGAAGGAATATAAGGTTTGCTGAATTCTAGGTAATTTGGCTGTCTTAGTGGGCTGTTTCCATTGGGCTTTAATGATTTTTTCAAAGGCCCAGTCGAGAGTGACCCCCTTGCCACCAGTATGGAGCTTGGGGATATATTCCCTATCAGAATCCTCGTCATCCGAGGAAGAATCAGAGTCCCTCTTTTTTGTGAGCTAGGAGTTATTCTAAGGACCCGCTGTGCTCTTCTAAGGAGTCTGGGGCCCTGATCGGAGGGAAGTTCTCTGCCCACATCTTTAGAGCCCTATGCCAGGATGTCCTCCCATTCGGGGGTGCCCTGGTCTCCTGCCCCCGAGGAGTGGTTGTCATCCTCCTCTGAGCCCTCTGAGTGAGAGGAAATCATGGCTGGAGGGGTCCTAACTCGCTCTTGGGTCTTGCGTTTCTTGCGCGGGGGTTGAGGGGCAGATCCTGATTCAGAAGATGACCCCAGGAAATCGCCTTCCTTGGAGGGGGACTCACCATGCTCGCTCTCTGAGGAGGGCCCTAAGAGATCCCCGAGGGAGTGACTGTGGGGTTTGCGGGGGGCTGTTTGCCCTGGCTGGCCTTTTTGGAGTCCCCTTTAAAGGAGGGTTTGGGAGGGGGAGGCTTTTGCTTTTGGGCCCTCCTCTGGTTACTCTCAATGTGCGCCAGGACCCCAATCATTGATCTCAGTGTGTCCGTTTGGAGCCTTTGAAGACTCCACAGACTGTTCCCCTCTTACTTGTGAGGAGACAGAAGATTCTGCTACCTCCATTTCCTCCATCTCCGCTGCGGGGCGCCTGTCCTCCATGTTGTTGCGTGGCTCCTCCGCTTGGCCCGGGCTGGATCTTCCCGTGCAGTTTTGGTTTTGCACCTGGAGAGACGGCGCTCTCCTGGCGGACTGCAGCGCGGCAGGCAGCCACTCTGCGTGTTTTGGCGGTCTCTGCCATCCGCAGCGTGTTTGCAGGCTGTTCGTACCCTGAGGCCGAACGCCAAGCGCTGGGACACCCAGGCCGTACCCAGGGGCCGGCACCAGGAGAGAAGGGAGCGAGTCCACTCTTGCGTTCCTTAGTGTTAGGCCAAATTGCTGAAGGTTCGCGACCTTAAGGCTAAATCTAAAAAGAACTGACCCCCTCCCTCGTAAGGAGGAAGGAGGCTAGAAAGTCTGGTGGGGTGCGGAGCACCCCTGCTGCACGTCCTACTGGTTCAGAGGCAGACTTTTGACTGGGGAAGCGAGGGCGCGCTCTCCCTACGTATGCCCAGTGGAAAGTCTATGCTGCCTCCTAGCGGACACGAGGGAGATCGCTCCCTGAGTCCGAATAAATGGACTGAAGGCTACAGAATCTCCACTACAGAGAGATCAAAAAGGTGGCCAAAATGTTGGTCACAATCAATGTCCTGTACACTCCCCAGTTTGGATGCAAGTCTACAGGGTGGGGAGCTCTGCCCTGCCCCTTATGCCATGGCATTATGGCACCCAGAAAAGGGGGTGTGACTACACAGGCAAGGGATGGGGCAGAGTTCCCTACTCTGTAACTTTGCAGGGGAACCTGGCCAGGCGGTTGGTTGCCCAGAACAGCCATCTGGGCAATGCTGCTCCCTGCCAACAGCAAGTCTGTTGCCCAAAATTCAAGGCAAGTTTCCATTCCCTAATCCACTTCACTGCTTTCTTCAAATGCAACTTGTGGTAACTAAACATATTACTGCCATACAAACCAACAATGAAGGGGGCCGGGTGAGGAAGGCTACATAAACTTCCTTCCACTCCCTTTGACTCTTCTCCTCAAAGGTTTTGCCAAAATGTCTGCCTCTCCTCCTACCACCTCTCTGCCTACTTATAGAATGCAACCTTAAAAGGCTCTTTGCATAGCAGTCATTACATCATTGCCAGCAGAATGTTGCCCTGTAATTAATTGTTTACTGGGAGAATGCACTACATGCCGCTGACATACTATCACCAAGTCTCTCACTATCACCTAGACACTAATTTCTTGATTAAAATATTAGTTAACGATCTTTAGAACCGAGAAAACAAGAAAGCTACCCGTTATCTAGATTTTCCCATAGTTTGTCAGCAAAGTTTCTAGACACGTTGAACACCTTTATTAAGAGTTGTTGAAAGTGAAAACTGATTTTTCCACATTAAAAAAGGAGCTTGGGAAGAGGTGAAGAGAGCAATTTTTACAACACATTTTCCCTGACTTCATGACTCATTAATTTCTCTCAGGGCAGATGTATTTCAGTTTACTAAATTATAGCAGCTACGTCAGAAGAGAAACCACACAATTATATAACGAAAATAGAACCCTATAATCTTTTTGCTCATTTTTAAATGTCAAAGAGTAGCTACACTCTTAAACATGCTTTACTCAACCTTGTTTAAAACACACAAGAGGACCTGCAAAGCTGCAGATCATAAAGCTTTTTCATTATTATTCTTTTTTTTAATTATGTTTTCTTTACCTGGAAAACCTTGCTGGTTAGATTCATTACCAACTTGCACTGAAGCTGCTTCGCATGGCTTCAAAAATGTGTCCGTATGTGGCAGTGACATGTTGAGAGTTTTGCTGGACAATAAAAGCTACGCATCATCAGGCCTTTTACACATTACTTCAAAAGGGCTCTTTTATAGAGAAAAGTGAATGCTTCCTCTTTTGAACTCTGGCAGTGACCATAACTCCATTCCTAAGTGGGAAGAGCCAAAAGCCAAATTTGACAAAAAGGAAGCCATAGGCACTCTTTTTAAGGCTGAACTTAACAAGGTCAAACTTTCAGAAGTGTTTGTTGCAAGGTGTGGTTGCTCAGTGTGAAATGGAGCTAAGAGATCCATTGCTGGAGAATGGTAGTTGATGGTTTTGGGGAGGGGGGAGGCCTGCAAGCAAGAACCAGTTTGTCCCCTAGAGCTAGTTTAAGGGAGACGTCCTTATCAAGGATGGACTGAAGTTCATTTATGATGTGTCAAAGGAGTCTGAGTTAGCAGGATGTGACCACAAGTGGTGGTGGGGTTCTGTTGCCCTTCAGGATCTGTACTGTAACAAGTTTGAGCAGAGTCAAAGTCTGGCCCTGTTGATTTGTATGGTCACACTTACACTTTGAGGGTTGTATTGTAGGCTAAGAATGCTTGTTATAGGTCCTGATGATGTGTATCAAAGTCAGAGACATCAGAGTGTATGTGATTGTAAATGCAAAGCCCGGCTGTAAACAATGGATTTTGTAGTGTGGTCCTGATGGAAACTGGTAGCATGGAGGAAGCTGTAGCTCTACAGTACAGAATGGTTGCAATGTGACCACTGCAGAGTTTCATAGTGATGTCAAGGAAATTAACGTGTTGGGTGGATAGCTCAAATAAGAGAGACCTTAATACCCTTTAAACGCACAGACAACCTAGTGATTCTAACTGGTGACCATTTTCTAATAGAAATCATGAGTCTTATTTTCCCTTTGCAACCTGTCTACTAAATCACTTCTTCAATTATCTAGATGTGTTGAATTGCCATTGTGTCCGACACCCCTAATCATCCATGCTGAACAGGGACACTTGCCTATCCATTTTATTTTGCTGCAGATTCTCTCCTGCATTAATCCCACACCGCAGCACACAGATTAACTAGCATACTCTCATACAAATCCATGCAAAGAGTCTTGATGCAAGCCCAGAATAATTGGCTTGCCCACATTTCAACAGACCTACAACTTACAGTTTGCATGTATTTTATGGCTCCCTAGACAGTTGCCTGCCGTAAACACTCAATTGTTCTGTGCTCTTTCCCCCATCCATCCCCCCAGGCTGCTTTCCATGGAGAATGCAAACCAGCTTTCTGTCTTTAACCAGGAGATGAGGGTTCCTTTAAGTTTCTGAATTTTTACTTTGCAGGCTGAAGAGACTGCTAAAGCAGAAAGCAATAAGTCAGTCTTGTAGTTGTAAATTCAGCAACAATGGATACTCAAATCTACCTGTAAAAACAAAAACAAACAAAAACAAAATCTCACCAAGTGCTGCAGGAATGGTAGGGAACCTGGTGGGCTAAAGGAGAGGAAAACAATTCATGGTTGATCTCTGGGGCCGAAACAAAGGAACAGGAGCCAGATGTCCATGCTGACACCACAAAATACATCAGCAATCTTTCAACATTGGTCTTGAAAAACCATTCTGATTGATATCAAAGATTTGGGTCCATTCCTCCCAAATGCAGATAACTTGATTACCTCAACACTAAAATAGCAGGTTCTGTTTTTACAGACCACACCTCTTCTTCCTCCTCTTTAGTATTGGCTTCCCCCACCATCTCCAACCACACACACACACACACACTGAACTCCCTCCCCCCCTCCCCCGCCCAATACCATCTCCAGCCACAAAACCTCTGTTTCAACTTCCCTAGTTCATCTGAACTAAGGTGATTTTCTAAACACCACTAGCTTGGCTACTTCTGAACACAGTTTTCAACTGGTGGTTACAGCACCGTCTGAATTCTTGTTAGAGAAGTGGTCAAGGGTACCACCATTTTGGAGATTCTCTCTAGCTCAGCCAGAGCAATCTAGGAATTTGGTAGTTCTGCCACCTTTCATGCTCACCCTCCATTTCCATTTGGTACATTCCACAAACACACCACCACGACCATGATTTGAGAAGCACTTGCTATTTTTTTTCCTTCACATGGGCACAGAAGATTATTTTGAAGTGAGGCAAACTGAAGTCATCATACAGTAAAATAAACAGTAAAATACATAGAAAAATGCAGGTTCTGCATTTCAGGGGTAGTTTTATCCCCATTTTGAATTAGGATATTGTGCTCAGTTCAATTCTGGGTACATTATACTCTGGAGTAACGGGAAAGCAGTGATGTGGGGTGCAAAATTTTCCGCAAAAAGCTTTCGTAAATGAAAAAAAAAAATTGGGAAGTTTTCTGCTATATTTTTTCGGAAAACATTCCAGTACTAAAAATGCATTGTTACATAAAATTAATTAGTAACATAACAAATCCCACACCCCCCCTAATATTTCCGTTCAACTACTTTGGGCTATTATTTGGCCTTTGAGATATTTACCATAAAATTAACAATGTACTTTTTGCATTTTGTTTACTAAGTATAAGTCAAATAAATATGCTAAATCAAATCCCAGTCTATTAAGGGCATTAGAAAAAAATTCAGAAAATTTGCATCAGAAAATGTTACTGTAACCCTGAGATTTCTCTCCCAGGAATTACTGAACCAAGGGATTAAAGACTGCCATAGTGAAGACTCAATTTTCCTCACAAAATTACAACAGGCAATTATTGGACTAAATACTACAATTTATTGCCCTGTCAGACTGGCTTACACACTACCATGAAAGCGCTACGAAAGCACGCAAAAAGTTATTGATTACAAATACATATATTCTTTAAGAATGTATCTCACCACACTGATACAGACAGGTCCCAAAAGTTGATTAAGCTTCTTGAGTCCTGCTAGGGAAGATGAGCTGTAAGCCTGCTGTTATGTTGGAGGCAGAAAAAAATTGGCCCTTGGTAGGGCAAAAGAAATTATGTCCCAACAAGGAACAAAAATAGCTGTAAATAAATGCTGCTAGGACAAAAGAGAAGTAGGTCCCAAATGGGACCAAAAATAGCTTCAAAAAGGGTAGAAAAATAGGAAAAATAATTGTCCTTTGCTAGGGCAGAAGAGTATGTCCCAACTGGGACCAAAACAGCTTTAAAAAGGTGGGAAAATAATAAAAAGTAAAAGAATTGTCTTTTGCTGGGCCAGAGGCAGCATAGGTTTTCAAGGCTATATTCTGATTCAAAACCTTCCAGAAAACCCACATCACTGCTGGAAAGTTACTTCATTGTTCTGTAAAGGGCCAGCTACACAGCTGGCGCTATACAAGTGCTTACACAATAATAATAATAAAACTGTATATGCATGCTTGAAAAGCTACTCTGAAAGCTCCTGTTACTGCATGTTATCTTTCACGTAAGGCAGTTCAACGACAGCATGTTACACCTGCTGGTGTATGACAGAAGTGTCACACTTACAATACGTAGGCTCTGACTGGTGCTTTGAGACCGAATTCATGCAGAGGAGACTACGTTCCCAGAAGGCCAGATGCATACCCCAGACCACCACTATTTCAAGGTCTCAGTTATGTAAATGAGAAGAGTTTTCTCTCTCTTTGTACATATCTCATCTCGTACTAAGGAAGAATGCAATGCACCAAGACAAGTCATTCTCGCTGTTCTTGCAGTCTGGAAGATAGTTGTGCTAAAGAAGAGATGAAAAGGAAGCAATAGAAGGAAAGGAAGAGAAGCAGAAAAGGGCTTACTGAAGGATTCAAGTGTTCCCTTTTACCCCTACTACTGAACGAACACAGAAGACATTAATTCCAAAGAGTACAGCACAATAGTGGCTTGATGTGATCAGTGTTACAACCTCACATTTATCTAAGAGGACTGCAAGCAAAACTGACGAAGTCAGGATGTCATGAGAAAAAGACTAGAAATGCAGTCCACAAAAAGGGCTGTTCATTCATTTAAAAAGAGTAAATAAAAAAATCCCAATGACCATGCAAATGTTTAGCATCCAAGGGAGCGTCTTGTCTGAAAATGCCCCACAAAGGTACCATGTACTTGAAGGATGATACTACGGCCCATAATTTAATGCTCAGAGTAAATTTGCAGAAGAAATATTAGTTCTAACCTTCTCTCTCTCTCTGGAGAGGAAACAGTAAGTGGCAGAGAGCGTTCTAAAAACCATCCCCCTTCTAGTAGCAGAGAAAGACCAACCTGAAAAGGAAGGAGCTAGACACCAAGCTCTGGAGTGACCTGGGACTAGACTGCCCATGTTCACAGCTGTGAACAAGAATTTATTTTACAAAGGAAACAAATATATTGGAGTGTCAAGACTGCATCTATATTGTGGCTTAGTCTGGCAAAGGAGAGGTGTGAAGAAATGGATTTATTAGATTACTATGGATGAAAAGAGAATTCAGGCCCCAAGAGTCATACCTTCATTCAGACAACTGGTTAAATGGATCGCACCTTATCCCTCCCCTCTGACCTTCGTTATAATAAAAGGGGTTTATATTAAAGGAGTATTGGGGAGATTATTCAAGATTGGGTTATTCTTGCCTTACTTCATTAGGTCAACTGTTTAGGAGACACTTTAAAAACCTACCAACAGGTATGCAATAAGCCTCATAAAATAAAAAGTTCCATATTTTTAATACTTGCAGGTATTAAGAGAATGAAATATGAAAATGCCTTAACCAGACCTTTGAGTGAATTTGACATGCTGGTGTATAATGCAGTGGGAGGGAAAGGATTAGTTTCCAAAATATATACAATTTTAACAAAGGGGGGGTGGCGGGTAGATAAAGTAACTAACCAGATGAAGAGATGGGCAGCAGATATAGGGAGAGGAGTGGAGATGGTGGCGTCAATAGTCATTTGGGAACGGGGATATACCACATCCATGTATGTCTTGCATAAGGAGAAATTTTATAAACTTCTATATAGATCGTATTTAACTCCTACTAAAATTGAGCATATATTCACTGCTTCCCAAGCCTTGTATTGGAGCGGGTGTAAAGAGAGGGGAACTTCTTCCATTTGTGGTGGATGTGCCCACAAATGAGGATATTTTGGTTGAGGATGATTGGAGAAACAGGAAAAATTACTATATGTACTTTACCACTGGATCCTTTGATCTGCCTGTTAAATACTCCTTGCAAAGAGCACAATTTCCACTGTAATAAAGAACTGGTCTCATTTTTACTTTTAGCTACCAGACTGTGTGTAGTCCATAGATGGAGGAAGGGCTCTCCTCACAAGTTTAACCCAGTGGTATGCAAAGATCTGGAAAATGTATGTTATGGAGAAGCTGTTTCATCAAGTTAGAAAATGTGAAGCTAGAAGATAGACAAAAGGTAGACAATTACCTAGAGATATTGTTCCTAAATTATGCAGAGGAAAATGGTCCTCCCACAAGGAAGCCTGAGGCCTTAGTAAGTTTCTTTGAATATTAAATATGTAATGGTACTTAATTTCCTGAAATATAACCATAAGCACTATATTATGTACCATGTGGCCTTTTCCTGTATTTACTGCATAACTTTAGTAAAATGGAAGTGTTGATGGTTTTGTTAATGGCTACATTAATTTTGCAATGTTGATTGTAAGTCACCTTGAGCCTCTGCAGGAAGGGTGGCATAAAAATGTGACTAAATATAAATAAATAATATGTAGAAGTTGCCTCAATACAAGTTTTTTACAAGTATGAAAACAAGCTAACATGTTAAGTAGACTAGAGAGTGAGGCTGTCGTGTTGGTCTCAAATTCAAGAGATGGATAGTCCAAAAATCTTTTGCTGGGGTATCTTTTGTTGGTCTCCTATGCCATGTCAAATGCCGCCTTCTCCACTCCTGTGGGACACAGCTTCCATCATGTTAAATTTCAAATTCTATTAATCTCTGAGCAGCTCTTCAAATACCATCTTGAAGTTCAGAAATTCAGTGTTGTCTAAAATGACGGCATTTCAGATTTTAAAATCAAAAAAAGATCATACAATTTATTTAAAGTAACTGAGAAACAGGGTTTTATTGTGTGGGGTTTTTTAAGGGAGCAAAAAGCACTTTAATCAAGCACATTAACATGTTATTGTTTAAATGGAGTGAAAAAGCTATTGCTCAACACTTGTGGAGTACCACTCTAAAACTTCATTTCACGGACTCTCTCTTAGGACAGGAAACTTAAAAACGATTGTCATTTACATCTCAATATTCCTGATTTCCGGAACCTTGGGCTCTCGTTCCCAGAGAACAAAAACAAAAAAACCGAGTTAGACCAAGTAAATGCATTCACTAAACAGAGACGTGTGAACCAGGACAAGTGAGGCTGTGTAGTTTTAACAGCCGAACGTGGATGCTATAAATGTAAGGAGAACAGGAGGGTTTAGAAAAACTATCTACATTAAGACCTGACAAATGAACCATATGCGTTTTAAACTGATTCGAAAATAGTCTGTTGGTACACAAGATGACTTAGAACCATCTATCTTTTAAGGCAAGGTCTGCTATAAAACCAAAGCCCAAACCAGTCCATGTTAGACCAGCCTAACATGGAAGTGTCTGTTTACCCTTATCCTTGCCACATGGACCTGCCTGCTGTCATTCTCATCGTAACCAAGCCAAGTATGCGCACTTGAGACCTCGCATCTTCATGAATGTTAGACCCCTTGTCTCTCCCTCGGTTCCCCTTCCTATGTCTCTCCCACAACTCCTGTCTCTCAGATTGTAAGCCCTAGGGGCAGGGACCGTGTCTATTTTATTACTCTGTAAAGTGCCAGGGACACTGCTGGCGCTATATAAATGTTTGTTAATAATAATAATAATAATAAGTGCTGGATTTCTTGAAATACTTTAGATTCCTGTTCTGACTGGACACTGGGATACCCCATCCACAAGCCACTACACCTTATCTCAAAAGATGAGAAGTGGAGTGAATGCTAAGTCCTTTCTGGTAAGCAGCACAAGAACTATGTGCAGATGCACAAAGGAAGTTTCCTTAAACCAGTCCAAGAGGCAGCGTAGTCAAGGTTATAAATCATAAAGGATGGGAGGGAGTGGGAGGGAAGGGGGGGGGGGAAGAGACAGTTAATTGGTATCACTTGCTGGAACATGTGTGTAAAGTATCCTAAACAGTTGTGTTTTTTTTGGCTCAATGAAGCCATCTGAACACACTAATCATCAACTGTAAATATTAAAATGATTGTACAACGTTCCACTAAGCACATCCACCATTGATACAAAAAATACAGATCATTTCGCCAAACTACACAGAAATATTACAGTACCAGATTTTAAGCATCAGAAACAAGAAGTACTGCTGGCATTATTTCCTGGACAAAGGCCAGGATCTTGCATATCCTCTCAAGCTCTTGTCTCCAGAGACAGTTTGTTCCTACCATAATTGAGTTCTGTGCAGTGCAATAAAAAGGTGAATCAATTACGTTCTCCACTAAACAGACAAACGTAAGCACTAACACAAGGTTTGGGCATCCCATTGTTTAAGACACCTCTTTGCTTTAAAAAAAGTGTAAAGAAAAAAGCTTCCACTTAATCTCCGCTGATTCTAGAATTTCCTATGCTGATATTCCTAGTGTTCGACAATTAGGGGTCAGGCAGTTGAAAGCTCCCCATATTAACAGGTTTCTGATGGAGTAATTTAAGCAAATCCACAGTCTCAGATGAACTGACACTTTTAACCTTGACTAAGAGGCTCACTGAAGTATAAAATAAAGCCAACAACTATCTCTCTTGGGCAATTAATTAGGTTTATTGTAGTACTGAGCTGTATCACTCTCCCCTTGGGTTCACCCAAAAAGCAAATATCACCTATAAACAGACAGTATTTTAAACATTAAAGAGGCAGAATAGCACCTCTGACACTAGCTGGCGAAGGCAGGCGTAAGTTTTCATAAGCAACACTCTATTTCATCAGATGTTTTTAAGTTCCGTGAACTTGTTACATAAGAATCCACCTCTGAATCAACTAAATCTGTAACAGAACTGACTGCATCTGAAAACAGGTTTCCATACCTTTCTGTAGTTCAGGAAGCTTTATTAGCATACTTCATAGTTTTAAGGGCAGTGGAGACTTCCTCATCTGGTTTTGGATCACAAGATTTTTAAGCCTTTCTAGTAGCAACACAAGAAATCTCTCCATATTTAACTCCTTCTGTTTGGAAGGTTCCAAAAGGTACTACACATACTAACAAAATGTATACATCCTTGAAAATTCAAAGTGCCTTTTAATTATCTTATCTCACAATTTCATCTGGTAATTTACTGTACAACTACAGAATGAAGAGCAGATTTTACTGTGGATTTTTAAAGTGTTACAATTGTATGACAGTAGCGTAAAAAAAAAGATTGAAGGATAAAAATAGGGACCATTTCCTTATCTAAGGCATATTAATAAACTGGCACTGATCCCCAATTGAACTCTTATTCATCTTCTCATCTCTTCCAAGGAAATAAAAGTCCTTTTTTCTTAAGAGAAAAAAAGATTCAAAATGTGTTTAAACATCAAACATTGTTAGGTTGCTGACTTAAACAATGCTTGAGACTATTTACCTAAAACGTCTTTTGTAAGAAGGTGGTACTAATCCCTATAACTTTACACTGTCAATTTGTTTTACCTTCATTGTTGAGGCAGCTATTGTTTTAAGATCAAGGACCAGAGATGCATCACTATCCTCCTCAATCTCCTTTCAAGATCCGAGCAAGGTCACTTAAGAGTAACAAAGCTCTTCTCTGTTCTCACGCCTTGCCCTTTCTCCTCATGTGACACATGGAGATGGGAGAACCTGAGCAGCCACCTCCTCGAGATCTTATCTCAATGTTTTAGAGTCAAAGCTACATCAAGAGGCTGCTCTCAAAGTGTCTGAGACTACTTCACTGTAAGGTTAACTTATTTGATGGCTCTGATAATGCACCTAAGTAGTTCTAACAAAGCAGTAGTAAGAGAGAGAGAGAGAGAGAGAGAGAGAGAAAACATACAGCAGAAGCATGTTGAAGTTCAAGTACTGCAAAACAGGCTGAATTATTGCTTTAAAAAATCCAAAGTAGCCTTAAATGGGAGTTTGTGTACAAGGACTGACAAGAGACCTATAAACTGACTAAATCTGAGGAGTAGGTTAGTACAGATACCCCTACAATAGCAAGTATCTTGTCAAGACAAGATTTCCTAAAAATATTCTATTCAAATCAGATTTCTTCTAGGTTTGCAGGCATCTGCTGGGCATACTGTATTGCTGTGAACAATTTTGACAGAAGTGTTTTTAGCCAGACCTGGGAGGAGAAAACAAGAAACGTTCCCATGGAACACGTACACTTTGGCATTTTAAACTTTAGTTCAAGAATTATGAGGACTTTTAAAGCAAAACTGGAATTCCTGGATTTTTTCCTCCTTGGAAATTAGGATGTTTTGCCCCAAAGTTGTATTGAAATATGTTCTAAAGAGCTGGCAGTTTATAGGCCTGTCTCCTGTGCCACAGGTTATATATCTCTATTAACGTTCACACACACAGGGCTTGGCCGATAGCATTTCCCTATGTTCCCTTGACCTCTCATCTTCCTTTAGCTTTCTCCGATTATTTTCTCAGTATTTCGTCTGAGAAAGCCTCTATCCCCCTCTCCCTCCATTTCCCCTGGAACCTTGTCCAAGACCGATGTTTCTCCACAATCCCTTTTGGAAACTTAATCAGCTGACATCTTCAAATATGATCCTTGAACTGAGAGCTGAGTTACCTGTTCACTCCCGTTTCCAATTACCACTCCACTCCCAGATCTCTCTGGCTGCATTCACACAAGACACTGAAGTCTGGGAAAATCCCTTCCCCCAGCTTTTTCATTTATTGTGTGAAAAGGTTAGGCTGTCAGATGGCACAGGTGTAATGCACATTAAAAAACAGTTAACTCTGACACCAAAGTTTAACAATCGTGCTTTTACTCTCATGTTTTTGTATCGTGAAGGGATTAATCCTGCTGTCAGTTCACCTGCACCACAGTCATGTTTATTTTATTTATTTTTTGCCTGTTTGAGCAGCCACAACAATATGGGAGGTAACTTTTAAAGTGGGAGGAATGCGAGAAGAGTTAAAATACACGATTACAAGTGCACGCAAGAAATTGGCATGAGAAAAGGCTCATGCGAATGCAGCTTCTACCAACCACACCAGTCTAAATTACCCATTCACTCTGAGTCACTTTCCACCAGTTCATCTTCACAATTTCTTCCAGATAGCATCCTAAGCATGGAAACTGATCCACAGAACACCACTTGCATTTAAATCCCTCCTGAACACACACTCCTCTGGAGGTCTCTATGTATTTAGATAATTTAAATTTTGTTTATCTACCCCGCTCATATAAGGGAGACCAAGTGTGAGTCAAGAATCAGAATGGAAGGTCCTGGAGATGGACTGAAGTGGGGAAGGAGGAGAATACTTGGTGGAGGAAAGAGAATCTAGTGGTTGGGGGTGGAGGGCATGGTTAGAAACCACCACCTTAAAAGTGACCTTATGTCACCTTAACAATCTTTCTATTTACACACACTCTTTCCCACTCTTGCTCTAGCATTTGCTTTCAAAATCCATTATCTACAAGACTAACCTTAACACCCCACCCCAAAAAGAGAAGAGGATTCCAATGGCAAAAAGCCAGTCTCTCTCCAAATTTCTGTGCCATCAGAAATGGACAAGAGCTCCTGGGTCTCTGCTTGAGAACCCTTTTTCATATCAGCCTCTGGCTATAAGTATAAAATCTGAATGCCACCTCAGTTCACTTTACTGAAGTGGCTCTACATTCCCTTCCCGCCCCCCAACCCCCAACGCCACAGAAGTGTCTCATTACGTCAGTAATTCTAAACACAAGTTCTGAACCAGGTGCGGGTAGGGTAAATCCTGTTTGCTTACAGAAAGCGAAGCTCACGCAGTACGGTTGAGTACCATCAGTCACGTAACCCAAGTGTCCAAAGAGCCCCTTCCAAAATAAACTAGTATACAAGTACAGTTGAAATTTCCCACAAGGACTAGAAAGGGCAATTTGGATTCTTACCTGTGAATTGCCCTTCTGTAGTCTTACAAGGAGTTTATTCAGACTCGGAGTGATCTCCTTCATGTCCACTAAGAGGCAGCACAGCCTTTCCACTGGGCATGCGTAGGGAGAGCGCGCCCTCGCTTCCCCAGGAGTATCACAGCCGAAGGATCCAGAATCTGAAATGAGACAAGCACAACCTTCCCCGAAACTCCGAGGAGTAACATTAACAGAACCCCTAGGAGTAAGGGTGAAATCCTCCCTAGGGTTAACGGTGGCAACACAACCAAACCAACCCACGTGGGTCGAATAAACTCCGTGTAAGGCTACAGAAGGGCAATTCACAAGTAAGAATCCCAATTGTCCTTCCTATATAGCCTTCAGTCCGTTTATTCGGAATCAGGGAGCTAACAAAGCAGTATTTGTTTATTTAGGGGGGGAAGTGGGACAGCTAGGATTAATGAGACCCTAGTATCCCCTGTAGAATCCAGCGGCCAAAGAGAGCCTCAGCAGATTGAAGCAGATCAATTTTATAGTGCTTAGTGAAGGTATGCAAGCTTTTCCAGGTAACTGCCTTGCATATTTCACTCAGCGGGACCCGGGAGCAAAAGGCCTAATTAGCAGCTGCTCCTCGTGTGGAGTGTGCCAAGATAGGATTGGGGGGCTGCAGGCCGGAGACCTTGTATGCCTCGGCAATGCATGTGGAAATCCAACCGGCAATGACTGATTTGGATGCCTTTTTACCCCGATGACGAGGATGGCAGCTAAGTAGAAAGGTGGAGGAATGCCTGAAGGGCACAGAACATTGCAGGCATATCTTTATGGCTCTGCGAACGTCCAGAGTGTGCCACAGCTTTTCCAGGCGGTGGCGGGGCCGAGGGCAGAAGGAGGGCAGGACCACGTCCTGGGAAAGATGGAAGAGGGAGGAAGCCTTCGGAAGGAAGGAGGGGACAAGCGTAGGCAGACCGATTCCTTACTGAAAGAGCAGAGGGTAGGATTGGCTTAGAGGGCCCAAATTTTGGATATTCACCTGGCAGAGGTGATGGCTACCAGGAAAGCCACTTTAATCGAGAGGAAGAACAGGGAGACCTGGTTCAGGGGTTCAAAGGGAGGGCCATTTAGCGCCTTGAGGATCAAGTTGAGGCTCAAGGAGGGGAACCTGTGCACTACTGGCAGGGAGATTCGACAGGCGGCCCTGATGAACTGGCAAGCGTGATGGGGGGGCGGATAGGCGGGGGTTACCGGACGCCCCCAGGGTACTATCAATAGCAGCTAGCTGCCTAGAAAGGGTGTTGAGATGTAGGCCCTTATCTAACCCTTCCTGAAGGAATTGGAGGACCTGTCCTACGGAGGGTGACTGAGGGGGGACCCGTCTAGACCGGCACCAGCTCACAAATACCCTCCAAGTACACGGATATATGCATTGAGTGAACTTTCGTTTAGAGGCCAGTAGTGTGCGAATGACTGAGTCGGAGTAGCCCAGGCCCTGGAGTGCTAAGGACTCAATAGCCATGCTGTCAGTTTCAGAAACTCCGGCTGCTGGTAAAGGAGAGGCCCCTGTGACAGCAAGTCTTGTGTGACAGGCAGGGTGATGTGGTTCCCGCCCCACAGGGTGAGCAGGTCTGTGAACCATGGTCTGCGAGGCCAAAAAGGAGCTACGACAACTACTGAGTAAGGGAAACGGAGGGAAAGCGTAGAGTAGACCCGGTGGCCATTGGCGGCTGAGTGCATCAGAGGCTTCAGATTTGGGATGGGGGATGTCTGGTGAAGAATTGGGGTAACTTGTGGTTGGTCGGGGAGGCAAACAGATCCAGAACCTGGCTGCCGAATCTGTTGATAATGAACTGGAATTCCGAGGGGCTGAGGGACCATTCCCCTGGATCCACTTCCTGGCAGCTCAACCAATCCGCTTTGACGTTGTCCTCCCCCCTTATGTGTAGGGCCGAGAGGGAGAGGAGGTGAGTCTCTGCCCATCTCAGGAGGCAGGAGGCCTCCTTGTGTAGTGATCGGGACCAAGAGCCCCCTTGATAGTTGATGTAAGCCACTGCTGTGGTGTTCTCCGTGAAAACCAGCGCATAGGACCCCTCCAGGAGAGTGATGAATTGTTGGAGGACTAGTCGAATGGCTTTGAGCTCCAGCCAATTGATGCTGTGGGTGACCTCCGTGGTCAACCAGGAGCTCTGTGTTATGTTGGTGCCGAGGTGGGCCCCACAGCCAGAGAGACTGGCATCCATCATTAGTACGATCCTCTGCGGCTCCATTAGGGGGATGCCCTGTAGAAAGCGGTGGGGGGCTTCCCACCAGGTGAAGGAGCGCAGGGTCAGAGATTGGGGTGCTGTTCATTATGTGCGTTTACCATAGGCGAAGCAGCTGTTGGAGGCTGCGCACGTGGAACCAGGCCCACTGGAGGTGGCGTATGCAGGATATCATGGAGCCAAGCAGGGACACTAGAGTTCACAGGGGAGGGTGTGGTAGTGTTCATATGGCAGTTATGAGAGTGTTGATTTTGCGCTGTCGTGCTGGCGGGATGAACACCTTGTCCAAGCTGGTGTCAAATATTACTCCCAAGTGTTCTAGCCGCTGACTGGGCCTGAGGTGGCTCTTCTCCCGGTTGATTTGGAATCCGTGATATTCCAGGTAGGATATGGTGCGCTTGAGGTGGTCTAGGGCAAGGTCTCGAGATGGCGCATGAACCAGGAGGTCGTCTAAATAAGGGAAGATGGCTATGCCTTTGTGTCGTAGATTTGCAATAAGTAGAATCAAGACTCTGGTGAACGCTCTGGGTGCTGCGGCCAGGCCGAAGGGGAGTGCTCAGTATTGCCAATACTGATTGTTGTAGGCGAATCAGAGCCATTGACGGTGAGCCTGGAGGATGGGGATGTGGAAATAAGTGTCTTTCAGATCCAGTGAGGTGAGCCAATCGTCCTTCAAGATGACTAGGGAGATGGAGGCCAAGGTTTCTATCTTGAATCTCTGCAGTCTGACGGACTTGTTGAGATGCTTCAGGTCGAGGACTGCTCTCCATTCTCTGCTTCTCTGACACGAGGAAGAGGATTGAGTAGAGGTCCCTTCCGTTCTCATGCCAGGGTACTCTTTATATGGCTCCCATACGGTGCAGCCTGATGATTTCAGACTGCATTGCCAGGCGTTTGTGGGCAAAGCGTGAGAGGGGATATGCGAAAGAATTCCCTTGGCTTGGTTCTGAATTCGATGGAGTATCCCCTTGTCACTGTCTGTTGGACCCAGTTGTCCGAGGTGGCCTGTTCCCACTGCCGGGCAAAGTGAAGAAGTCTTCCTCCGAGCCAGTCGTAGGCGGGGGAGGAGGGTACAAAGGATTTAGGACTCCTGCTTGCGTGACAGGGATCCGGCCCATCTGGTGTAATGAGAGTGGGAGACTGACCTTGTAGGTTTTGATCCACGTCCCCTGTGGCCTCTGCCACGCGACTGGGAGCTCCAAGTGTAATTTAAAGAAAAAACTCGTTTGGGTCACTGATTGAAGCTCTGAAAAGGACGAAAAGAGAACTCTTGAATGACTGCACCTGATTGAGAGAGTGCTTCTTCTCCTTATTAGAAGCAGTGGCAAGTGCCTTGTCCAAAGCGGGGCCGAATAGTTTGCCTCCCCGAACCTGCTGTTTACCAGTAAGTTCTTGGCATGCGGGTCTGTGTGCCACAATCGCAGCCATAGTCGCTGTTGGGCCACCACGTTTGCCGCCATGCCCCTAGCTGCCCAGGTAACAATGTCCATAGAAGCATCCACGAGGAATGCAAGGGCGAGAGTAACATTAGTGGCGAACTTGCGTGAGAGGGAGGCTGATATATTTGGGTCCTTGCCTACCTTGAACCACTTCATGATGGCTTGGAATGCATATGATTCAGTGGTTGCCATCTGCAGGGTATATGATAGCGCCTCCTAACTTTTGCAGTCCAATTTCTATTCCTTTATCTGCAGGGTGTTTGGGAAGGCAGTCCCCTTCTGACAGGAACACGAACTGGCAAGAGAGGGAGGTGGCTGCCGCTTGCACCCTGGGGGGCTTAAATATTAGGTTGCTGGGTTTAGTGAATGTGTACAGGGATTGCTGAACCCTTGACAGCTTAATTGACTTCGTGGGCTGTTTCCATTGGGCCTTAATGATTCTTTCAAAAGCCCGATCGAGGGTGACCCCCCCCCCCCCTACAGCTACTGTGGAGCCTGGGAATATAGACCCTGTCTGAGTCCTCACCTTCAGAGGAGGAATCTGAGTCCCTTTTCTTGGGTGTTCTTCGAGTGATACTGAGCACTCTCTCCACCCTCCGTAAAAGCTTGGGGCCCTGGTCAGTAAGGAGTTCTCTGCCCAAGTCCTTGGGTCCCTTTACTAGGATCTCCTCCCATTTGGGAGTGCCTCTGTCTCCTTCCGCAAAGGAGTAGCCTGTATTGTGGAGATGGGAATCCTCCGAAGAGGCAGCAACGAGCGAAGGGGCTCTGGCTGGTGTGGGTGCCATGCGCTTTTTTCGCGGGGGTTGGGGGGAGGGTCTGTATCTGAGCCCAAGTCCAGAAACTCCCCTTCCTCTGTGGGGGGCTCGCCCTGCTCGTCCTCTGAAGAGGAACCAAGTAGGTCCTTAAGCGAGTGTCCACGAGCCCGCTTATGGGGGCTCTGGTGTTTGCCTTTGCCAGCTACTTTCTATGCCCCTTTAAAGGAAGATTTGGGAGGGGGCTGGGGAATTCGCTTACGCTTTTGCGCCTCTCTTTGATTGCCCTCAATGTGGGCTAGGATACCCATCATAGACCTTAACGCATCCATCTGGAGCCTCAAAGGACTCGTAGGCAGGGACCTCCTCACCTTACTTGTGAGGAGGCAGAAGTGGCTGCCTCCTCCTCATCTTCCTGCTCCGCCGGGCCGGTCTCGGTCCTGCTCTGCAGCTCCTCCGTCTCTAGGGTGGGGGCAGCGGCCTGGGCGGGAAGCTCTGGCGCGGTTTCACTTTCGTGCTGAGGCAAAGCGGGGCCTTCCCAGTGCGCCACGGCCCAGAGGGCAGCCGCCCTACGAGTCTTGGCTGTCTCAGCCATGTCGGGTACTCCAGAGGAGGGTTGTACCCAGTGGGCCGAACCTTGAGTACCTGAATACACCCGGGTCGTACCCGGAGGCCGGCACCGGGAGGGAGAAGTTGGAGCGGGCAAACCACTCAAACCCTAGGCAAAGAGTAGGTGCCTAATAAACACTGCCCCCGTTTCTCGGAGGGACAGAGAAGGTTGGAAAGTCTGGATGGGTGCAGAGCACGCCTACTGCACGTCCTGTCGGATCAGAGGCAGATTTTTGATTGGGGAGGCGAGGGCGCGCTCTCCCTATGCATGCCTAGTGGAAAGTCTGTGCTGTCTCCTAGTGGACATTAGGGAGATCACTCTCTGAGTCTGAATAAACGGACTGAAGGCTATAGAAGTGCTATGTTCATGTTAAGAATGAACTGGCATCTGTGTAAACTGCTTTTTGTTTTGCCCCATCTGTGTATTTTCTGCATTTCTAAAATGTACTTGCAAGGCCACATTTTACAAAATTGGATCGTAGTCTGGAACATCGTCTAATTTTTTTAAAAAAATCTCTCAGACATGAGGCAGCAGAGAAAACATCTACTTGTTCGAAAGAGTAAGTGGAAGATGTTTTGGATGACAAGAATTTATTTCAGTGTTTTGGTAAAGCTTTTAACTGGTGATAAATTGAAAGAGGAAGCTATGCAGAATCTTTAACAGCAAAATATAAAGCCAGTGCTCTTGAAGTTGGAAAGGGATTTTAAGTTAACTCTTTCCCAGACAGTTTCTCTAAAGTGGCTTGCCATCCCCTTTTAATTACATTCTGTGCAAAATTCTTGGCATATGCGTGTAGGACTAGAACACACTATCTCAAGGATTGGGGACTGGAAGAGGTCAGCTTATCTAAATGTTTTTTAGTTATTAACTGTTCCTTAGTTATGTATTCCACAGGAGGATTGTTTTGTCTGTGTATTTTTATTTTTGTATGATTTTATTTTGCTGTTTCCTATTTGTTTGTATATATGCCATGACCTTTGGTCAAGAATTTCAATAAATTCGTTCGTTCATTCACATTCTAAAATAAATCAGCACAAATTAAATATTACAACATTTCAGAAGAACTCTTCTGCTTTCATCAAGAGAAGCAAGTCTGTGGTACTCTGTGCATAACATCTGTTTAGGTTAAGCCCCTTTTTGTTTATAAACTGGTGAGTTTATGTTGAAATAAATATAATTCTGGGAGCATAAAGGGTTAAATGTTTAAGAGACATTGGTAGGAGACGTAGGCCATGGAGCCGCACAGCTGCTTTACGCAACACACTCTAGTCTAGTCAAGTCTGGAACCTGCCAGAAAGAGAATTCTCTACAAGGAAGGAGGAGCGCATTTCCTCCAACGGCCTACAAAAGTGGACACAGCAGCTAGACAGAGACTCCAGCTCTGGGTGAAGAAGAATCAATCCAAGCTGGTTTGTTGCTGGGCTGGACCGCAAAGAGGGTGGACATTTTTGTCTAAGGCACTGGCACCAAAGGGTCCATGCAACTTGGGAGCATCCCTAGGACTGCATTCTGGAACACTCAGAAAGTTGCAGATTTGTTCATGCTGCCCCAGAATCCCAGGGGGATTCTTCTGTGTCTAAAGTAGTAATGTGGGTTTTCCAGAAAATTTTGAATCAGAAGATTTCCCAATGCAAGTTTTCCAAAAGATTTTCCAATGCCGTAAATCAACTGGGATTTGATTTAGCATGTTTATTTGACTTGTACGTGGTAAACAAAACTCCGAAGTACACTATGTTAAGTTTTATGTACTGGATAAATATCTCAAACGTTTTTATAATAATCAAAAGTAGCTGAACTGAAATATTTAATTAGGAAAAATGTTATTATGTTACTAATTGATTTTATGAAAATGCATCTGTAGAATTGGAAAGTTTTCTGGGAAAATATTGCAAAAAATGTTCCATTATGGAAAATGTCCCACAGCACTGGTTGAAGCACTGAGAGGAATCAGGTGGTGACAGGGTGTTTGGGAGTTAGCCTTATACCCAAGACTGAGGCCAGTGGACCCAGGCCAATCTCCTGGCCAGCCTAGATAGTAGACCCTTGTCCTTGAGGAAGCAAGTTAATATCTGCAATCTTCAGAAAAGATGCAAAAAAATCCATCAGGGACATAGCAGTTTACAGGTAGCTAAACTTGTTAGGAACTAATCACATTAAAGCTTTGTTTTCTTAGTTCTGTCTTATCCCTCACTGATGGTGCGTACTGAACTGCTTATTTTTAGTGAGATTTCTTCAAGGACTGGGCTCACACTGTGCCACAAAACCCATTGCCTTTGAAGTCCGACAGATGCTCAGACTTACAATAAAGTTAAGATAAACAGAGTTCAGTTTTGACTGCAGAAGCCAGATAATCAGAAAACAAGCAGTAAGTAAGCTTACACTTAAGAAATATTTACATCCAGTTCAAATGGGATACCTACATATGGTTTGAGGCACTCCTCCCAAGCGCTAGAGACAGAAAAAACTAAACAGCCAGAAGAATCTAAGGTCCACCCTTCCCAATGTTAAAATAAAATTCTCCTCAAAACCTGACCTCTGCAACATCCTACAAAAAGTCAGATTTACATTGCTTGTGACAGCGTGGAGGCAATATCATGATTTTAGCTGATTACGTCATAAGCATGCACTAGGGATTTTTTTAGTCTATTTCTCAGAAGCTCTTTTTTACAATTATGAAAGCATTATTTTTCCCACCAAAGCAGCATCTTTTTCCCTGGATCAGTGAATCATACATTATCTCCACAAACCCTGATGTCATCACCTGTATCCCAGGTGCTGAGATGCAAGTGCTGAGAATTTAAATATGGGGCAAGAATGCTTTTTTAAAAACCTTAAGTGGACTACACTGAAAATAGGTGCAAGCTCTGAGGAATGGATAGGAACTGAATGGGAGAGCCAAAGTGGTGTGTGGCCAGGATGAGGAAGGAGGATCCAGATTATGGATCTGTTGCACTGATCCATTCCCTATCCTTGAGTGAACACCTCACTCTGAAGGTACTCATTCATTAAAAAGGAGTCCAATTTAAACAAACAACAGAAAAAAACCCAGCCACAGACCATATTTAGCCCACAAGAAGGGGTCCCCCACTCCTGACTGAAATAGATTTGTTTGGGAGAGGAGACCCAAAGGGGGGCCTTTTGCTGAATGATGCCTCTGTGTTAGACACTGTACTGAAAGTTACCCTCCCATGCCCACAATTGAACTAACTGCCTAATTTTTAGCCTATTGAAATTAGACCACTGCTACATAACTTTTCTATAGTACCCTCCTGCCAAAATGGCACTTGGTGTGCTTTACAACATAATATAAAAACCAATTTTAAAACAATTTAAAAAGGGGAAAGGGTGAAAGGGAGGACAAAACACATCAAGGGGAACCAGCAGTGGATCCTAAAAACACTTCGAGACAAATAAGTCTTCAGGTACTTTTTTAAAAATGAGGGAGGAACCAAGAGACATCTGAGGGGAGTGAATTCCTAATTGAGTGGCTTGCCAAAAGAAAGGTCCAATTGCCTGCCAATTAAGGTGCGATGGCAGGATCCCCAAACACCAGGTGGTTTCTGAGTACAGATATCAGCGCAAGGCTCCAGGAGCAGGTCTCAAATACAGCCAGGGCCTATACCAATCAGCGCCCTAAAAACCAGTAGCACAATCTTTATTTCAATCCATCGCTCTACAGGCAGCCAATGCAAAGAATGCAGGGCAAGGTAATCCAATCATGGCTGCCCAAGCCAAGAAGCAGGGATGTAGTAGATGTACTAATGCCAGCAGGAATAGGGAGGTATTGTAGGGGTAGGTATGGCTCTGGTAAGACCACATCTGGAGTACTGTGTTCAGTTCTGGTCATCAATGTTTAAGAAGAATGAACTTAAAGTGGAACAAGCGCAACATAGAGCTACCAGGATGATTAGAGGGATGGAGGATTTACCCTATGAGATACAGCTGAAGGAGCTTGGCTTATTTAGCCTATCAAAAAGAAGGCTATGCGGAGATACGATTACATTGTATAAATATATCGGGGGAGTTAACGCAATAGAAGGGGAAGATTTGTTCAAACTAAAAGGGGAGCGTGGGTACAAGAACTAATGGATACAAGCTGGTTATCAATAAGTTTAAGCTGGAAATTAGAAGTTTTTAACAATTAGAGCAGGGAACTACTGGAATAAGCTTCTGAAGTAGTTGTGGGAGCAAAATCTGAATAGCTTCAAAATGGAGTTGGATAAATTTATGGCATAGATCTTGTGAGGAATTTTTATTATTTGACGCTGCAGGATGAAGTGGTCATCCACTCCGCTCCCCCCCCCACCAGCAATATATGTTTGGGTTCCCCCTCCCCCCTTTCTTCCTGTAGCATCAAAGTTGTCTGCGGCTGGAGATGGGACTGTCGAGGCATTCTGAAGCCTGGGTACTATTTTGTATATCAGGTGCCTTGCTGGTGGGGCCTGTGCACATCAGGGTCTAACTGATCGCCATATTTGGGGTCAGGAAGGAATTTGCACTCTGGGCAGATTGGCAGTTCACAGTGAGGGTTTTTCACCTACCCCTGCAGCGTGGATGTGACTTGCCTGTTTGGTACATCTGGATTCTTTTTTCTAAAATTATTTCCTGTTATTTCAGGCATCGGTGTGCTTTGCTTGGTCCCAGACTCTACTTGTAGCTATTGGTAGGATTTGTGTGTGTGGATGGTTGGGGTGTGGCAGGTTTTTCGGGGGAGGGCGGGCGCGTTGGACTAGATGATCCTTACGGTTCCTTCCAGCCTTGTGAGTCTATAAACAGTCACGCTGCCGTATTCTAAACAAGCTGCAAGTGACTGAGAAACACCACTGAAAGCCCATAAGAGGGAATTACAACAACAAAGCCTCATGGTCACCAGGGCATGGCTCACTGTGGCACGGTCAGTCTGGGATAAATGAAGGCCTAACATACACAAACTACATAGCTGAAAAAAGCAACTCCAAATCACATCCAATACCCAAGTGTTCATGGAGAGAGCATGGCCAAAAATGACGCCCAAGTTCCTTACCTGGCCCTCCACCCAAACTCCGTCAATATGCAGGGGCCTGAGCGAGGTGAAGGCATCCTAACATCAGCTGCCCCTCTCCAGCATCACATCAGTCTTCCCCACGTTGAGCACGAGGTAGCTCAAACGCATCCAGCCAGCTATGCCAATCAGGCATTCCGCAAAGGCAGAGACCTAGGCGGCAGGGCTCACGGGGCAAGAGATACACAACTATGTATCATCACCACCACCACCACCCCAATCACATCTCAATACAAGTTAACAAGAAAGAGGCAGGGAAAGCCAGTGTTGGTTTAGTCACTTTTGATTACTTCCTGCATTTAAAGCTTTAAAAAGTTACAGCATAAGGAAAGCAAGCTGAATTAATATTAAAAGATTTAATATGCAGCAGTTGCTGGAGGATGAAGCAGAGCATTTCATAAGCACACCTGCTATTTAATTGCTCTCAAAGAAAATGTGTTCTCTTACGTGCAGACATCACCTAAAGGAGAGATCCTTGGATGTAAAATTTGGCTTCTGCGATGCAGATTCACCTCACTGGTTTTAACATAATCGTCTAATAATTCAGTTATATTTAGCACCAAGCGTGTCTCAAAAGCAGCTGTAATTTGGAAAGTGATACCCAGCTACCTACAGCTCTTAAATTCACTTGGCATGCACAGCCTAAACTCAAAGTAATAATCTTGCTCTATGTATACAGGGTGAGCGTGTAGCATGTACCATAGCTATCATTCTCCACTGTGTCCAGGACCTTAGTAAATGCTTGTACTCTGATTGCTGGCACAATTTGTACCACATTACAAGCTACGTTTGCTTAAGCAAAAGGAGAACATAATTAACTTTCTAGTTTTAGCTTTTCATATTGCCTCGTCTCACTCTAAGAATACACCTAGAGAATTCTGAATAAGCAGCATACCATATGTTCAAAATTATAAAACAGACTTCTTGCTTGGGGAGGTGCATATAATTGGACTTGAGCCAAACAGACAAAATCTTTTCATTAAAAAAAGCACTACAACTCAGGAAGGTGGATTCTTACCTGCAAGTGTTCAGCTGCCTCAGTGCGACTACAGAGTATACAAACTACTGTGCTACTGCCACTTTCTTTACTGCTGCTTAAAAACGTCTGCTTATAAAAAGGTATGCACCATAAAAAAATTCAACCTAATCAAGGTGTGATGCTGATGCGACACAGCGCATGTGAATTTTGGCACTTACTAAAAAGCAAGCTGGACACATCCTGAGCTGGGCTCTCCAGTGCAGTGATGTCTCCTGGGAGAATTTCACATAGTTCTACATTAATGCCAAGTCAGGGTCAGCTTTTAGGAAAGCCAATGAATACCTATCTAGCTTGGAAAGGGAGAAGGCAACATTTGAATATTCTAATTATTCATTTATTTATTTACATTTTTACCTTGCCCATTCCCAAAGGCTCAGGGTAGCTTACAAAAACATAAGATACAATTAAAATACATTTAAATAGAATCCAACAAAACCACTCCAACCCCAACCACCTCCCACCCTCTCCCTATCTGCCAAAGGCCTTTCACTGCCTCCAAACATTGCTCTGACTCAGACAAACCTCCAGGGGGTGGGAGTTCCACAATATTGGAGCAATAACCAAGAATGCTCCCCTGCGTGCCACCATCGTACTGACAAGAGCGGCAGATGGAACCCACAGAAAGGCGCTCCTGTCTGACCGCAGAGGCCGCAACGGGGCATGGTAGGGAAAGCGGTCTTTTAGATAAATGGGGCCCAGGCCATTTAGGGCTTTAAAGGTCAAAAACAGCACTTTGAATTGTGCCCAGAAAGCTATAATACAGGCAGCCAGCACAGACTACGGAGCACTGGTGTAATGTGCTCCCAGTGACCCATCCCCCCAAAGGAGCCAGGCCGCTGCACTCTGCACCAGCTGCAGCTTCCAAACAGTCATCAAGGACAACGCCACACATTGCACACCATCGTATGTAATTGGAAATTGAAAAGAAAGCCATCGTACAAAAATGGATACAAAGAGTGTGGTTCATGCTTACCATGGAACGGATACAGGCAGAGATACATACAGATTTGGAGGGATTTTAGGCTGCGTGGAACAACGTATGGGACTTGATCCAACAAAACGTAGATCAAACTGAACCTAAATTGTCACTTTGTTTAACTAAGATGTTTAGCATCCCGAAATAAAAATGTTTTTGGACCACTGCTGTAACCTAGGTCCAAATGTAGAGGAGTTAGGATTAGGAATACTTATGAAAAAACAATAAATATATGGGGGGGGGGGGGAAGGAGAGGGGGGGACAACTCCACAAAGAACGCATTGCAGTAATCTAGCTTCGAGGTGATGAAAGCATGGAGGACAGTGGCCAGATCTGAATCAAAAAGAAAAGGCTGCAGCCTCTTCAGCAGACGAAGATGGTGGAAAGCATTCCTGGCCACCGCTGAAACTCAATTATCTACACACATCAAGGGGTCCAGAAGCACTCCATGGCTGCAAACTTGACACCCCAGAAGGGGGCTGGAGTCCTAATTCCACCCCAGTTCCCCCGAAGTCACACGGCCAGCCAACCCTCATCACTTCAGTAGTGTCAGGATTCAGCTTCAAATCGGTTCACCCTCAACCAGTCTCCAACTGCAGCCAGGCATCAGGTAAGCACCAAGACTGCAGGACCTGGGTCGGATGAAAAAGAGAGAGCTGGGTGTCATCAGCATATTTGATGACACTTCACTCCAAACCTCCGGCATCAGGTAAGCACCAAGACTGCAGGACCTGGGTCGGATGAAAAAGAGAGAGCTGGGTGTCATCAGCATATTTGATGACACTTCACTCCAAACCTCCGAATGATCTCGCCCAGCAGCCTCACACTGCTTTTAAACGAGGAGCGCTGAAGCGCCTCCTCAACGCCGCATTTAAGCAAAGCCACCGGAAGTGACGTTCTCCCCATTGCCAGCGGCGGCGGCGGCTGGAGACACGGGGCTTTGGAGCGGCGCGTTCTTAAGCCTGATAATTGAACTCTTAAGAACGCACCGCTGCAAAGCCCCGTGTCTCCAGCCGCCGCCGCCGGCAACGGGAGAACGTCACTTCCGGCGACTTTGCTTTAATGCGGCGTTTGGGAGGCGCTTCAGCGTGCCCTCGTTTAAAAGCAGTGTTAGATACACATTGAATAAGAGGGGAGAGAAGATGGAACCCTGAGGGACCACACAGGGGAGGCCAGAAGGAGACTGAGCAGTTGATCACCACCCCCCGCTGAGACCTCCCCGACAGGAACAAATGGAACCACTCAAGAGCAGACCCGCACACCTCCGCCAGATCCCACAGACGTGTTAACACCACCTCATGGTCAAATGTGACAAAGAACACTGAAAGATCTAACAAGATCAACAGGGTACAATTCCCCTTGTCAATCTCCAGGCGCAGATCATCGACCAAGGCCACAAGTGCAGTCTCTGTGCCATACCCAGAATGAAAGCCTCACTGAAATTGGTCTGGAATCAGACAGTGTCGAGATGAACCTGGAGCTGTCGAGCAACCATTCATTCAATGACCTTCCCTAAAAAGGGAAGGTTAGAGACAGGGTGATAGTCAGCTGGGGAGTCAGCATCTAAAGATGGTTTCTTAAACAAGGGCCAGATGACTGCATTTTCAAGAGTGCCTGGCTTCCTACACCCTCCCCTCCCCCACCCTCCGAGACTTTGACAACCTCAGCCAGCAACTGCGCCAACATATCCCAGATGGGCAATGATCTATTTCACAACTGGTTGCCTGCATCATTCAAAACAAGTTCTCTGCATCGGTGGAAGATACTGATCCAGACAAGCTGACTCTGCAGCTAAAGTAGCAGCACCCAAGTCATGGTGAATACCAAGCAATTTTGTCTGCAAAGTAATTAATACAAACATCACAGTGGGCAGTAGATGATTCTAATTCTTGGAGACAGGACGGATTAACAAGACCTCTCACCACCCAGATGAGACCTTGCAGATGCTATGATAAAGAAAGCCTTTTTTGCCATCACAGCCACGGCACAGTCCTTCAAAAACGATCTATGCCACAGGCGATCAGCTTCAGCATGAGTCGAGCGCCACCTGCACTCTAACCGCCTACCCTCTCACCTCAACCACCTCAGGTCTTCCATATACCATGGGGACCTGCGCTGTTGCAGCGGTGGGAGCAGATGCCTAGGAGCAACTGTGTCAATGGCCAAGTTCAAAATATCATTCCATAAACTGACCAGGTCGGTCATCAGCAGAGTAGCCATCAAGGTCAGGGGGTATATACCCCCAGAGAGTTCTGAAAACCAACTGGATCCATCAATCTCCAGGAGTAGATTAATGGATCAATTTAACTGGTTCGCCACACTGACGAGGGCATAGATCTGGGCTTTCAGTACGTAAGGGTCCAACCACGATACAAAGGAAAAGCCACTTTGTGAACACAAATTTTCAGCAGACACTATGCCAGGCATTTAATATTAAAATTGTATTTTCTTGTCTTACTGAAACAAAAGTGAACATTTCTATTAGCTGAACACGGTCTCTGAAGTAGAGAAATAGAAACCGATAGTCCTTGAACTGAAAAGGTCTCTGAGCATAACACTTTACCGGTTATAAACAGCAATTCTATTGTTCACCATGTGATATGGATGAACTCTGAACAGTCACCAATATCTACTGTACAATAAAAATTTACTGACCAAGATGCTGTGGTGAACATTAACCAACTTTAGTACTTGAAGTGTTACACATAAGAGTTCTTCCTCCTCACATCTTCAATTCCCATGGGAAAAACTGATTTAAGAAAAGAAAAAGAAGCCTCACTTTGGCACTAGTAAACGTGCACGGCGCACACACAGAGCATGAAATCATGCTGCGTTTAAAAATCCCACAGGCTGGGTTTAGACACGATATCTCATGCATTACAGCCTGTTGCATATTCTTTTAAAACCGCAAGCTAAATACCTCCATATCGAGGTTTTAAAAGAATGCTCGACCGGCTAGAACGTGCGAGATGTCGTGTCTAAACCCCACCCGTGGGATTTTTACATGCGGTGTGATTTCACGCCACATGTGCACCACACACGTCTAAGAGCGGCCTTTGCCTGAGTTGTGCTTACCTGAATCCCTCAGGCAGTATCTTTTTATAAATACACTACATGCCTTTCTATGCAAAATGCCTCCATTTAAAATGTTGAAGCTGCATCAGCAACCATAACAACTTGTACACGCATACGCCACCATATAATTAAAAGGGATTCAATTAGTTTATTAGCTAATTACAGACATTATATTTCATGTGTCTTAGTACAATAATTAGTTTACAGTCAATAGTAAATGATAAAACATTTTTGCAACCTGAACTTCAACATTTCACAAGTGATTAGGGTTGGAAGTTTGGCTCTTAATAGTTTAATTTCCCATTTAAATATTTACACTTATACCCTGCCTTTCCCCCAAGGCTCAGGGCAGGTTACAATACAAAAAGAAAGTACATAGTATACAGAAGTCCCCCTAGAAGTCCAGACTCCAGCCAGTGTGGGGCTGGGCATTAGTGTATTCTGTGGACTGGTGCCCAAGCCAGTGTACTCAGTGGCCTACTGTATGACAAACCAACGGCACACTTTTAGCCTTTCCCAACATCTCTTACTATGTTCTTCTTGTAGGCTATGCAGCAAGACCAGACCACTCGAGAGGGGAGAAAAATTATTTGAACCAATTGCTATCTGCTTTTTGCAAGGTTAATCTCCTCAGTCCAAAGTGAAGCAATGAAAGGTGGAGAAATAATAAATCACAGCAGCTGTAAAGACATAACCCACTGCACAAGCATTCTGACAAGTTTAAAGTGAAACCTCTTCATATAATCCCATAAATGAAAAGGCAACATGACAAGCATTGTAAGAATTTCCCCAGGAAAGTCTGTATGACCTTCTTGGTTTCTTTATGTGGAAAGATGGAAGCAATCATAACACTCATTTTGCCCAGTCTCTGACCATACTTTAGGTCATAAATCTTGACAATGTAGTCAGAAACTAACACCTCTGCTTTGTTTTTGACAGAAACCTACACAAGTTAAGAAAGGAATCCCTCTCTCTTCCATGTAGGAACAAACAAAAACAGGACTGTGTGTTCCACTAGAATTGAAGTCCAGCCCTTTTGTAGAAAATGACACTTACTAGCTTCCAGCTGACGGTAGAATATCCAGCAAGAGGTGATAATACTGTCTTTGGCTCCAATCCTCCAAGTTCTCCACCAATGCAAACCCCACTTACTCCAATGGGGTTTGACTTAGAACACTTTGAGAATCAGATTGTCATAAGTAACTTTATAGAACGTTACTATATTTGGTTTGTGAAGCAGTTTGCATTCTCCCCTTGTCTGTCCCCATCAATGCTATTTTGGCATTAATGAAGCCATCTAGTTAGAGAGAAAATATTTATCGTATCTAGGTAGCCTCCTTGGCTGGATGGATTTTTCTCTTTTGGTAGGATCAAGCTAATTGTATCCAAGGTCAAATTTTACACTAATCTAACTTATTGCCTTAGAGCACAGCACTCCAATGTAGCTAGCATACTCAAAAATATTCAAACTCTGAAAATATTTATGCCCTCACCAAGTCTATTTTTAAAGTTCTAAGAGGTACAATTACTATTGTAACTTCCTACAAGACATAAGTAATTTAATTCGTATTGTAGTCTCCCTCTCCCCTACTAATTGCATATGTAATCAGATGGCATACACACAGCTTCTTCTCAAATGACTTATCACAGATTTATACCTAGCCTGCATTTGCTAGGTCTCTAGTTCTGACTTCGCAAAGAAGGCCTCTGTGTGGCCTGAAAACCTGAACACTCATCAATAGAAGTTGGTCTAGTAAAGGATACTTTGGACTCCATTCACTTACATTTGGGATCAGCACAGCAACTGCACTCTCTAGACATACATAGAGGAAAAGAGCTGTACCAAATTTCTGCCAAAGATGAGTTTTCTCCAAATAAGTTATCCTATAGCAGGCAAGGCGAGTGCCTGTGGCAGAAGGCAAGTATCACTCCAAAGGAAAAACTGCAATTGCTAGGATTAAGCAACATTCTTAGAAGTGCAGTCAGCTTCTTAGAGCTACAGTTACCAAGTTTTTTAAATAATGCCAAATTGGGTGAAAAAGTAAACATTTCTCTGGTGAACTTTTTAAGCTAGGCTCTCTCGTCCAAATCTCAGTGCCTCAGACAGTAGATGTGCATCTTTCCACAGCTGACATGAACCTATCATCTCTAGCCAAGTTATTTTCAGGAGCTGAGGACACACATCCCTGAGTGACCTGTATAGGAGGTAAATTGTTTACAGCATGAGGAAAACCCAATAAGATTTCCAACATATAAAAAAATGAAATACAAAAATGAAATTAAATGGTGGAGGTACAAGAGATAACAGAACCACAAAGCCAAAAGATGGGGGAAGTGGTTAGAACAGTTTTAGTAGCAGAAGGGTAGGATAATGTTTGAAGTCATTCACAAAATGATCTGAATCTGGAAAGCACCTAATGGCACATGGGCCACCACCAAAAACAGTCTATAAAAGGTTTTGCTTTGTCAATCAATTTAATTGCAGACACTGTCAGACTTCTACCCAGTCATACATTTGCTCTATGTAGCTAGACAACATAATCTAGAAAAGCTTTACTAAAATAAATCCACAAAAGGAACAATTAGATTGTATTATTTTTAAACTTTCATGAGTCCCCACTGTGTTAAGTTGTAAGCAACACATTTATCGTCAGATGAAGAAGTTCAAAGAAGCAGAGAGATATTATAAAGATATTGTCAACAATCATGCTTTAAATTCTCAATCAGTTCAGAGGTCAAGTTGATTTGGCTGCTTCTACTCTTATTCATGCTGTAGGATGGCTTTGTGCCCAGCCACAAATTGGTTTGCTACTTCTAGTATCATCCACCTGTGCTCCAGAGGGAAAAGACAGGAAACCTACTTCTGTTGGGAGTCCTCATTCAAAAGCCATACCATATGCCTCATTAAATGAATAGGAACCAGCATAGAATATTGACACAGGGGAGGAAACAGCACTCACTAGAGCCTTCTAAATACACTAGATGCAGTGCATCAAGCGATGGGGGAAGCCTTGCAAGAACACACAGGGCAGTCAAACCACTTATGTGTGATGTCTGCTGGGACTGTGCATGAATGAAATACCACAGGAGGCATCACCACCTAGGTCAAACGGGACGATAATAGACGGCACACACAACTTTAGCAATAAGAAGTGAAAAGTGGCAACGATTAACTCTCCGCTCTTATTTTTCTCTCTTGGAAGAACAGTCAGAAGATTCTCTTTCAATGGATTTGGTATCATATGGCCTCTTGCACTAAACTCCTGCTGAACAGTACCTTTAGCAATCTTTTGGTAGACGTTTCCCTAGACGCAGCTTTAGAGATCTAGGAGCCCAGGTAACAAGGAGATAGTTGCAGCATACAGCTAGAACTGAAAGCAGCTTTATGGAACTCCCATTCCACAAACAATAAAGTTCTTTTAATAATAATAATAATAATAATAATAATAATGTAGCCCTTCTCTCCTTTCACAATTCCCAGTAGCACGAGAGAAAAATAGCTGAATTTTTCCAGCAAAAACTTTCTGTCCTAGAGGCCTTCATAAACATTTACAGCCCCAGGAGATTAGCTCAAACCAAGATGCTTTTTAGGAGAGTAATTCGGCTCTCCAGTAAAATCACAAAAATAAAGCAAAAGTCTCTATACCAATATTAAAGCATTTTTAAAAGGTGCCCATACCAATATTTTTTAAAAAAAATACTCCACTTGAAATGCAAGGCTAAACTTAAACTGAAAATGTGAAAGCACCATATTAGAAGAGAAAAGATTAAGACAGCTTTGACAAATGGGGAAAACTGAAGAATCAAGCTAGTAAATAATTTACTCAAGGTCACACAAGTCCACAGAGAAAAAAGAATTCTGTCTGACACATTTCCCTGTTTCACAGTCTACATTTAACTAGGTTAAACTGCTTAGACCAGTAAACCTACTGGCAACATTATGTTACAAGAGCAAATCACTAGACGTTTCTTACTATGGTGATACAGGTTAAATTAATCTCCGACTAGAAAAGAATTTTAGGCTCCAAAGCCACCTTGTGTGTCCATATTTACTCATGTGTATACAAAAAACAAAACAAAACCAGAGCTAAATTGTTTTCAGGAAAGTCTACGAAGAAGAAATGCATACTATCAAACCACACATTATGAACTAGCACTGGAGGCTGACTTTTATAACCCAAGAAGTTTATACAAGTAATCCAGCACACAGAGAGCATATCACCCAGGTAGTCAGTCATCAGATAACCAAATACTTTAATCCTGTATTACCTGGACGTGGAACAAAGAGGATCCCAAGACACTAAAAATCTATCGGCTGACAAGCATTGTGCTGAGAAACACAAAATCACTGTTTTCCACAACATGAGATAACCAGGGCCCTGAAGACATTAAAGGGCAATAAATCACTATTTATGCTTTGCATAAGGAATTCTGAACACACTGAAAAGCTTACTATTGGTTAAAAAATCTTCTTGGCTGAAAGGGATGCTGTAACTGGAAAGATAAATCAATCAAAGTAATCATAGTAGCTACTCTAAGTAGTGGGATGTCAACTATGCCTCTGTTCCTTTTGTTTTGTTTTTAAGACATTTAAATAAATGGTAAAGGCTTTTTTAAAAGGACACACATTAGTGACTTTCTTAACATCACTTGCTAAAGAGAGATCTCCTAGATAATTTGTGGCTATGGTCCCTTAAGCATGTAACTCCTTTCCCCCTGCTTTATGCTTGGGAAGCAAGGAGCAACTGCATGAAGACCCTGTTCAAATCCCCTTGTCTGTGTTCCCTCCAGCACTCTACCCCCACCCCTCCAACACCCAATTTATTTTCATTTTCAAGTGATGCCAAATCTAATTTCTTGGGCTGCTTAGCAACAAGATTTTATTACATTTGTTATCTCTCCCTGAATCTACAAATCCCCCCCACCCCACCCCTGAAGTATTCCCGCCAGGGCTGTGGCTATGAGCTGATACTGTTAGCCTTTGTTTTCATTAAAAACCCTCAAACCTCATTATAGAAAAATCATTTAGTAACCAATCATACTTACCAAACTCTGTTCCTAGTCACATATAAAAATGCTGTGCAACAGTTCTCTCATAAAATAAGGTGGAAGCAATAAAAATATTGAAGAAAAAAAAAATTAAGGTGGAAGCAACATCTACTAGTCATTAGCTTTAATTAAACATACAGGTTTGCGGGGGGGGGGGGGGGGGGGGAGGAGAGCTGTATGCCTGTCAGTAATGCAAGCAGTTCACAATAGCAATACCTAACCCCACACCCTAAAGAAATCACAGCTGTTTGTGGCAGGGTATAACCCTCCTGCCCTTGTTTGACCCAACCCTGGCTGGGTCAATCCTAAGAGGAGTTTTCCGTGGGCTGGAGAAGACCGAGTTCCCCATCTAAGCTGGCCAAGAGTAGCTACAAAAGGTCAGTCTAGGGCTAGAAGTCCAGTTTATTGCCAAGGCAGTTTCTGACTCCTGGTCAGTTACTTTCCCCAACCGTTTTGTTGAATACTGTGTAATAAAATAGGACCCTGAGAGGAGGGTTCTCAGCGACTGGAGTCTGTTTGTTATACTTGAACTTCAGGGGCTGGTGCACAACCTCACCTCCCCAACAGCCTACACAAAAAATGACAAAACCACAGAAGTTGAGAAGCCCAATTTTCTCCAATATAAAATTAAAGCTCTAGAACGGTCTTGATTTGGAAGCGTGAAAAGTCAATCCAGTGACAGTAACTTTACACCATTTCTTTATTTTTCTGGGCACAAGCCAGAGATTTGGCATTCCTTTTGCCTAGCTAGCAGCATGGGAGCATGTCCCATAATCAATAGATAATGTTCTTCGAAGACCACAATTCTGAGAGCTCCTTTAAAGAGAGTTCCTCTCATGACAGTTTCTCAGCCAAGCTCTTCCTCAACCTCAGAAGATATAAAGCTGCTTTCCATGTTGCATGAAGTCTTAAACAGTAATTCAATTCCAACACTGAGATTTCAGTCTAAACTCCTTCCGCCAAAGCAGGGAAGAAGAGGGCCAAGCATGCATTTACAATTCACAGCTGGGAGCCATGCTGTACTAGAGAGCATGGAACTTTCCCCCCAACTTTGAACTTATATCCACAAAGACACAACGGGGTGGGGGGTGTTACCCTAGGGAAAATTTGGAAGTGCACGCCTGGTTTTGTTTGATCTAATGAAACAAGACCACAACTTGCACTCTGAGGAATGGTGTGAAGACAACTATCAGTTTCAAGATTTTAGAGAACCTTCTAGGCCAACTCCTCCTGAAAACAGGGAAACCTAAAATGGGTCTACCCATGACAGGTCTTCACTTACATTCCCTGTGCCTGCCATGACACTGACTTGTTCTAACAAATGGAACTGTGGTATGAGAGCAGAGGTCCCCAGACACTCCCTTCAACTGTTGACCTCTTCTCCCTTCCTTGACTGTGCAGGACATTGAAGCTCCACCTTTGCACCTCCCCTCACTCTCCTTGGGAGCAAGACATTTCTCCAAGCATTAAAACTACTAAGACGGGGCATTTTTGACACTGGGGCCACATTCTGATGAACAGTAAATTCAACGTAGTTAGGCCTTCTGTTTTACTCCTGAAGCATTCACATGAACATAGTAGAATTAAACCAAAGATTTTCAGGATTAGGAAGTGATGTACTCCTGAAAAATTCAGGAGTACATACTCCCCTTCAGTCTGTAGTTCAAAGTAACTGTTCATGTGAACATTCATCACAAGGGTGGCAACTACGGTTCAAGTGATCATTATGTTTCAGCTACAGGAGAACTTGACGAAGTACTACTTCAGTTTACACTGTTTGTCTCCATTAATATTAGTTATAAAGCACCAGGTACACTGCTGGCGGTAAACAACAACTGACCCCTCACGTCCCAGAAAAGTAACTATGCACTAACATTTCATGTGATCCTATTCGTAACACAGCATTGGGGTTAATAAGCCTACTAGAAGGTTAAAGATCTTCCAAATTTTCTCTCTTTTTTCTCCCTATTTTGTGTAGTTCAAAATTCAAAACGTTAATCTTCCACTTACCCGTATGTACGCCCCACTGTGTGTGAACACGCCATGAGTTAAGAAAAGAAGTTAATCTCAAGAGATAAGCATCTCCTTCTTACCAAATTCCACACCCCGAATCAGATAATGGAAACTTGTAGTGATTTTCCTCGTTTGAAGAAGAATGGGCTGTTACCGGATACTAATGTCCCTGAAAATGACAATCTGCCACAGCAAACTACACTATGACAAACTCCCCCATGGAATCAGAGAAAGAGTTCATTCTCTTAGGATGTTCACTATAAGAGGATTTGGTAATAGGCATTTTATTGAAAATGGTTCTTAAAGTCAGGTTGGTTATAAACAGGGCCCCATTTTTGCAGAATTTTGCATTGGGCCATATTGTTGCAGAAATCTGTCAGCATAGATTTCCAACCCGAGCGGGGAGCACTGGCAGCAAGCCAGTGAAATGTCAGCACTAGTGAGCTAGCCAATGGAGTGCCAGCACTGTTAGTTTCCAATATATATTCCGGGACCATTGGACTCTACACCACAGCTGTTGAAGAGGAGCAGCTCACAACCACTCCGGGGAAAGAAAAGCCTTCTTGCCAAAAGGCCTATGTAATATTGTGTGAGATTGTTTAAAACACATGAGATGCTCAAAACTGATGCAATGGTATTTGTAGGATTTGGTTAATTTCAAGAAGTTATTCTGTTTGCAGAATTTGGGTTTTCAATTCACAGAATACTGGTTTTCCAATTGCAGATTGGGGGGAGGGGCAAAAGGAGGGGGAACTGTAGAATACATATGTCCCTGGTTACAAAAAGAATTCATTATAAGCAAGGTTTGTTATAATCAAGTTTGACTGTTGCACATTAAGCAATGAGCAGAGTTAGCAGTAGAGTCACAATTAGCGACAGTCTTCTCCTACTTCCTCCATCATCTATTTTAGGGGAATTCAAGTGCACCTATCACTGTGGTATCTAGAGGCAGAGATTACATACCACACAGGGTGTTAATGAACAAGACATTAGCCCACCTGCCTGCTTATTAGGTGTTCACACGCACCAGACATGCAGACCCTATCGATAGCAGGATCTTGGAGAATGTGGAGCCCGCCGTTTGGGCAAATGTGGGCTAATGTGTGCCCACGTGCCTGCATCCTGTCAATTTGGTTGCACACAGCATCTCTGCACGTCCAGGTCTGCCAGCACCACAAAGTCATGGGCAGAAATCCTAGAGGTCTGAAGAGTGAACGCTTCCTGCCCCTCTCTCCACTCTTGTGCTCTGTAGTGCGGGCTGCCCACAAACACATGCAAGGGGGAGGACATTCTAAACATGTGAATGGGGGCTGAACGGACCTGACCTGGACTGGAGTAGGCTACTGTCTCATTTGCAAACATCCCCAGATTACAGATAATGAACTGTCTAGAGAAAGAGATAGAAGTCAAACGTATGTCCGTGTTTCCCATCGGTTTCATTTCTCCTTTCTGCGCGCTTTCCCTTTCACAAATCCTGAAAAGCCAATATCAGCTACTCTGGAATCCCTTTTCTCCCTAGTGGATTCCTTTGTTGCCTGCCCTGAAGAACCACACACAACAGGAACCAAGTGCTTTTGCAGACACTGGCATATTGCTCACCTCCAGTTGGGTTTTCAGCCCTGCATTTGCACAAGCTGCTACTTTTTCTGTACTCATGTGTGCAAAGCAGTAAGATTAAGCAGAATTCACCTACGCTCCAATACAACTACTTATGGGGACAAGATTATACCTTATGCCAGAAGTTCCCAAACTGTCGGTTGGGACCCCAAGCGAGGTCACCTCATGTAAGGATCGGAGTCATGAACCTATTTATACTTAAATGTATTTTGCATGCCTTTGTAGCTGTCTGGGGTCATGGGATTATATTTAAGTCTCAAAGTGGGGCCACACAAGCAAATGTTTGTAAGACACTTCTCTATACCCACATCCCATGCTCAGGGAAGAAAGAGCGACCTTCAAAGCAGTCTCCGTTTCTTCCGATAAAAAGCTTGTAGTTCTGCCAGCATCAAGTAAAAAGGCACTACTAGAGGTCTGTCTTAAGATATTTGTATACTGTAGCAGGCTGTGCTGAAGCTCACGCTATCAGGAAACGCTTGCTTCCTCTTCCACACCAAGGCCACAAACCACTTACTCTGGAGTAGTCCTGTTCAAGCCCAACTCCAAAGTAAGTCCTTTGTGGATCACAGCCCAACGTTTTAGAATATGTTGGCTAAATTATCTTTTAATCCTAGCCAAGACAAACCCTAGGGGGGACATTTAACAATGTGTTTAGCTATCTTGCGGCTGAAGACTGAACTTTCAGGATTCCTAGGCCCTTCTCAAGAGCAGCCAGCTGTATAAAACTGCCCCTATTATTTACTCACAGATTAGCACTTGGTAAATTGGTCCCATGGAATCACTTAAGAATTTTCCTTGTAGCCATTTCCCTTTTTTAAAAAAAAATAATAATAAGGGGGGGGGGGAGGCATCCCTCCCTCCTTCCAATTCCTGAATGAATGTGAGAACTTCCTGCACTCAGAACAACATGAATAGACCTGGCAACTAGACAGGGAGATAGTACAGGCCTATGAATGCTCTGAATTCAGCTTCTGTGCAGCCGCTAAATTAAAGGAATTCAGGGGCTTCACAAAGGCTGGGCTATTTAATGGATTCAGCCTTTTATTAGATAATATAATTAGGCAGCATACGAATGAAAGCCTTTTCCAAGTGGCTGTGCTGAACAAGCAAGCCCCAGTGACTTCTCCTGACATTCTCCCTTTTGCTTGAGATGATGTCATTATTACACTTCTGTAAACCTTTTTAGGAAAAGCCCCTGGTCGCAGCCTCCTGGTCACCACTACTCTTCATCTACAAGGAGAGAGTCACTTTCCAGCAACCTGAACCCTGGTTTACGCTCCTTTGCTGTGTTGTCCTTAAATTTAGCCCCACAGAGCACAAATTCACAACCCATTCCCAGACAAGAAGGTTTCCGGTTTGCTTTTTTAAACTTGCTGAAGATTCCTCCTCTTCCCACCATACTGGATTCTCTTTCCCTGAATGCTTTTAGTTTGTCTGAATTTATAAAAAGCAAAAAGAAACATCAGTACATGCTAGGTGTAGCTTCAGAGTATACACAAAAGCAGGAATTCACGGTGGCTGCAGCAGCTCCAACCCATGCAGACCACAAACAACAATCGAGACCAGGGTGAGGAACCTCAGGCCCAGCATGTGGCTAGTTTTTATTTGCTGACTTTCCACTTCCTAGATCTGGCTTATAAATCTAATCTATACCCCTATGCACTGAAAGAGAGAGCTCAGAGGAAGGGAGAAGAGATAAGGGTGCACACACAAGGAACGAGGATAGATCTATGGTTTCAGTTTCAGTTTATTCGCGTAGCAAAATGCCATAGCAAACAAAAATACGGTACAAAACCCAACCAGACCAATCAAGGCATAAATAAAACACATAACATAAATAAAATAAAAGTTAAAACAGCGCACAATATATGGAGCAATTACAAAGAATTAAACACCACTAAATGCCTCTAAATGCAAGAAACATCCGACGGGCCTCAAACACATCAAGTAAAAAAGACATGACTGCATAAGTCATCGAGTCAGTTGAATGAGAAACAAAGTAACGGGAGATTTCGAAAGGCGTTCTACCGGGCAAAAGAGAAACAGATTTAGATAGCCAAAGCTCCCTGGGACAATCATACAAATGACAAGGGGACAAAACGTGCTCCAAAGTCTCAGCTTCCAAACCGTCAAAGGGACACAGCCTTAGATGGGGAGGGGTCCTGGCATAACGCCCCTCAAGCATCCGGGTGGGGAGAGAATTCAGTCGAGCCTCAAAAAATAAGCAAATCCTCCTAAATGAGCAATTAGTTAACAGATACCTAGCAGGCTTAGCAAAATTAGCAGACAAAGGGAAATGATGAAACAAAAAGGGGCACTCAGCTGCATGGGCAGAGTCCTCCTGCCGACTGATGTCCGAAAGCCTGACCATAACCTCTGATGGATCTATGGTGTCAGTTCATGATCTGACCCTGCCTTCCTTCCATCACTCTGAGCATACCCCTTTAAGCCCACCTCAAAAGCTTGTTAGTTTTCAAAGTGGGCACTTGGAGGGAAAAGATTCCCCACCCTGATCTAGACAAACTGAAGTACTCCAGCAATTCACTGCCCCATATTTATTACAAAACATTTTTTAAAACTATGAGCCTATATGAACCAACAAGGCTGCAGGATACTCCAGTGCTGTGGACTCGGAGAAACACACTAACGGAATACCTGCTTGAGTGTCTCAGCTGCTCTCAACCGTGGGGTAGTACGGCACCAAAAAAAAAAAAAGGAGGTGACCTCTGCAGTGGAAGGGTCCCAAGCCAGTTCTTAGCCTCCACCTTCACTGGCTACCAGCAGGCTCATCTGAGAAGGCAGAGACAAGTAGAACTTGTTCACGATGAGATAATTTCCTTAACAACCATGTCACTACACTCCACTCCAGCTTCCATTTCTCAACAGTTTTAACTAGCTTAACCATGAGGTGTCAAAAGCATTAGTGACTAATCACAGTATCTTCATGTGACAGGGATGGGTGCAATCTCCTACTCAAGAGTGATAAAAACTTCTCTCCACCACTGCTGCTCCTGCTCTACTAGCAGCAGCTGGGAGCCTAGATACTCTGAAGACCTGAACAAAAGGAGGAGTGTTGCTATACTTTACACATTCTCTGACCTCCCCACAGCCTCCAAGGCCAATCTGGATTCAACTTCAGTCAGCGAGTTCTCATCCCTGCCCAACAAAAATAGTTACTGAAAACCTAATCCATGTCAGGCAGAAAGCAAACACAACTGTATATTGTCAACACAATGAGAACTCTGCATCCCACATCTCCTCAGCAGGGATTTGTCCCTACATACATTATCTGAATGCATTTCAAGAGGTGCCCCAAGATCTGTGTTTAAACACACTCAGTAATCTGGAAATGGAGGAGGGATAAACAGTCAGGTGGCAAAGCTTGCAGATGAAGTTATAGTTTAAACCCAAAGCAGACTGTAAAATGAAGCTACAAAGTGGGTGACTGGACAACAAAATGGCAGATGAAATTCTACATTAATTGCAAAGTAAAGCACATTGAAACAATGCACACATCATTGCTGGGGTCTCAATTTGCTACTACCACTCAGGAAGGAGGTCTCAGAATCATTATGTGCGCATCTCATGAAACATCAGCTCAATGGGCAACAGCAAGTACAAAGGCAAATCAATGTTAGGAACCATAAGGAACAGAAAATAAAATGGAAAATGTTATGCAACTGTATAAATCAAGAACGGGAGAACCTCATGCCTGAGGGTCAATGTGGCCCACAACTAATTTTTACATGACCCATTTCTAGTTCCTGGATCTGGTCCCATGATCCAGTTGCTACCACCAAGCAGTAAAAAAACTGAGTTGACAATAAGGGAGAAGAGAGGAGGGTATGGCACAAGGATAGAGGACAGACAAATTCAGAGTCTGGACCCTCTTCCTGCCTAAGTGCCCTTAGGCACTTCTACCCCCACTGTCCCCAAGCTTCTATGCAGCCCTCAGAACTTGTAAAAGTTTTCAAAGTGACCCCATGCGAGGCAAAAGTGTTTCCCACCTCCATTATAAATCCATGGTGAGATAATAATCATTATCTTTATATAGCGCCCCCCTGACATGGTGCGCAGAGCGCTTTACATATTATAAATAATGAAGTTTTTAAAAACCATGAAAACAGTGTGCGGTTCTGGTCACCACACCTTAGCAAGAATATTACAAAACTGGGGAAACGTGTAGAGAAGAGCAACGAAGATGATAAAGATTGGAATGGTTTCCATATGACAAGATTAGGGCTCTTCGGAGGACAGAGGATACAACAGAGATTTATAATCATCATGAATGAAGTGGAGAGAAATGAGTCGAGTCTCTTTAGCCCGTCATAACACAAATGTTAAGGGGCACTTGATTTAAAAAAGCAACAGGCAATAGGTTTAAAAACAAAAGGAAGCAATTTCACATAACGCACAACTAGCCTTTGTAAAGTTCCACAGAGGTCAGCAACGTAACTGGCTTCAGAAGAGGGATTAGGCATAATCCTGGAGGTTAGGGCCCATCAATGGGAATTATCCAGAAGATGCAGCCTCATGGTGCGTCCCTAAATCTCCGACTGCTTGAAGCCAAGAAATGATGAGAAATGCCCCATTTTTGTACTCTCTCTCCCCCTCCTCCCCAAGAGATCAAGTCCTGGCTGCTTTCCAAGACACTCGGTATGCTAGGCCAAACCAATGGCCCGTTTAGCCCAGTGTGGTATTTGTTATGTTCTCTCAGAGTGCAGACTTTCATGAAAGGCCTATGATTCTGAATGTTCAGTCACCAGTGGGAGGAAACAAAACTAAGAAACCCACATTTTGGTTCCACAGATTATACTTATGCCATGTTTTAACTTACCAGCTTCATCTTCCGTAAGTCAAACAGAGCTAAGGATCAGACGCTACATTTACAGCTTTTCCTGCCACAGATCACTTCCCCCGAACAGAACTACAGATTTGCAATCATATTCAGCAACTGCTCACAACTCAGGACATTAAATTTTAAAGATTTAGTCGTAAGAAACAAAGGCCATGTTTACACCTGACAGCGGCGCAGCTTGGAAACTGCCACGAGCCGAAGACGCAGCGGGAGGAGCCAGATGACAGAAGCACCACCCGTGTGAACGGGATTCCATGGCAATTTTACTTGTGGATGACACAGCACAAGATCTAGCCCTGTAATCCGCAAGTAAAGTCACGGCAGAACCCCATTCGAGCTGGCGGTACTTCCAGCATCCGGCTCCGCCCCCCGACATGTCCTTGGCTCATGGCAGTTTCTAAGACGCGCCGTCAGGTGTGAACGTGGCCAAAGATCTGAAAGCATGGAAAAACATTTGCTGCCAAGATAGACAACATAAACTTTCTTTTCACAACATGGCATTGAAGAACTAAAAAGAGGTTTTTTTATTATTATTTATTTAAGTAAAGTCTGATGTCAATGACCTCTGGCTGCAAGTGTCACGACACAAGTAATGTATTGCCACTACACAAGCAGTATCAGAAATGTACACTGAAGATAGGTATCCTAATTAGGGCGCTTTCCCATAATTGCGCTGTTATGCACCTTTACAAGGCCACATGACAGAGCTTGATTTCACAGCCCTGTGAAGCAGCTTTCTAAATGTGCACAACTGTGGCAATTATGCTAATTAGTGCCTTCACAGGTGCCGAAAAATGCACACGATTTGCAAGCGCATTTTCACCCACAGTCTTGTACGGTCATGTTCCTGCACGTGGGAAAGCACCCTTAGGTCACTTTCAGACATGGCCCCCCGCGCATATTTGGGCTGCAGGGGGGGAATGCACAGCCCAAATATGGACGGGGATCGGCCGGTCCTAAAGGTACCCCCGCGTGGCTTTGCAGAGCAGGAGCATTGAGCTGTGCATCCTGCATGACTGTGCCGGCAAAATCATGTGGGGGGGCCTTTAGGACCGGCCAATCCTCACGCATATTTGGGCTGCACATTCCCCCCTGCAGTCTAAGTATGTGGGGAGGAGCCATGTCTGAAAGTGGTCTTAGTTTCACACATGCAATCTCCATCATCAGGCAAAGATTATCAGTAATTGTAGGGTTTGGTTTGGGTTTGTTTTTTAAAAAACACATGGGTATGTCAAATTAACATATGCAGTCCTCAGCATCACCTCCTCCACTGCTATCTACAGTTTAGAGCTTGGCCTTTCAACTGTCTGCAGACATTCAGTGCTCAGTGTTAGCTGTGCTAGAACAAGTTCTCCAAGAAAGATTTAGTGCTATTCTGTGCATGGCATTACACACATATAAAACAAGATGTGTTTATTCATTTGCTATGTGATCCAGTCTTTCCCAAAAGAACATGCAGCTGAAGTGAGACAATCCACAGCACCAAAAGGCTTCCTAGAGAACAAAGTTTCATTGTAGTCAAGTTCAAATCTGATGAAGCTTGCAATACATTAATCTCTGTGTTGCAACAGAAGAGCGTTTCAGTCAAGAAGTTGATGTTTAGTATTAGCGGCTAGAAAAAAAATGCTTATCAACCGATCTACCTAAAGGCTTCCTCAAATGGCAGTGATACAAAAGAGCTTGAGGCTACCCACATCCTCACTTCAGAAGTCAGACTGCAAAGCTTCTCAAGGGGCCACAAACCTGTACCTTATAGGTGCAAACACTCCATGAGGTGTATTTTACTTAAACTGACCATCTCTGATTCAGAAGCAAGCACCTGAGCCAAAGCCCACAGAAGACAAAGATGGTCCTATACCTCGTACAAAAACATCTAATACTGACCAACCTAGTTCTGGGGTATTTTACATATATTTTCTTTAAAAAGAAAGCATAGAGGCTGAAAAAGTGCTCATCATTGTCGCATGGTTTCAGAACATGTATCTCAAAGGTTGTAATACAAGACAGAAAAGTAAAAGCTGACATATATAAAGTCTGGAAAGAAATCTACAATAATTCAGCACTCTCTCCCTTTTGAATAACCGCTCATAAATCATCAGGTTCCGAACAAAAACTTAAGGACACAAATCTAACACAAGATCTCCAGGTAGAAATTTTGGTGATAAGGATTCTAGTCTCACAGGAAAAGAAGCTTTCATGCAAAAAGACAATAGAATTGTTGGAGAAGTTATGAAACAAAAGAAATGTGTGATGTGCAACTCTCAGTAACTTCTAACTTGGCTTAAGCATTCTGAAGATAAACTCTAATCTGGTTTCTTGGGGGGGAAAAATTAAAAACATTCATGCTTTTACCATACTCTCTCATGTAGAAAATTCTCATGTAGATCTCTTTAAGATCATTCACAAATACCCCCTATTTTCATTCTTTAAGAAGTCTCACTTCACAAATCCCTGTTAAGGGAGGGAGATAACCGAAGTACAGACAGCACAGACAGATCAAGTATTTTACTGAAAGACACCAAAGTCCATAGCAGAGAGGACTTGCAAGAGAGGTCCAGCAACGGAAACAAAAAGGAGACACTGTGCACTTATGGTTCACGTTATGTACCATTTTATCCTTCAAGATCCCCTCTGTCCCTTAGAACTAAACCAAGCATGTGCACATGCAGCTTCTCAACACCACGAATGTACCCTGTGTCCCCCCTCTACTTGCCCTGAGGGACTTACAATCTAGAATGGACAAGGACCTGTCTCTAATCTCAATTGTTCAGAGCCAGATACATTGCTGGTGTTATATAAATAAACGAACAACAACGTTATATCACCACATTCCTTTTATTAATATTTTATTTTATTTTATTTTAAAAAGTGGTGAATTCGCTACCAGACTTGGAGGAAAGATTGCGCTTAACTGTATTTTAGATGGCTCTTAAGATGCAAAATCAATATTAGTCAAGTGATAAAACAGTACACAGTTACCAAATCTCACTTAGAAAAGTTACCACGCAACAAAATTAAATTATGAAGAAGTGTTCTTTAGCTTATCTTGACCACCACATTATTATGGGGCAAAAGACAATGAGTGTGGTAAGAATATTGCTAGGGACAGACGTGCTAATTGGTATGTCAATAATTGAAGTAAATATAGATTTAACACAGTTAGAAGGTCAAGTTTTTGTTGCATTCTGATAGTTTGCTTCATTTTAAGAAGTTACAGTATGCTTAAAAGCAAATATTCCCAAACTATGGGTCAGATCCCCAAATAGAGTCAAAGTTTTGACTGACACACTTGACTGCACCTTGAGCATACTGTGCACCGTCACTAAACTGACACAGCAAAGGCAGCTTTTGCATAGTACATTTCCCACATAGCAAAGTACAGTACTGAGTGGTTCATGCTTAGTTACTATATGGTGGAGCAGCTACTCCAGACTTCCCCTCACCTACATCTCCAGCTGTCATCCCAAAACAAGTATTGCATGTCATTTGTCGTAAGCGCTTTGCTATCATGCCACATGGGCCTGGGTGTGGTTATGTGCAGGCACTGGTGAGCAGGTACAGGTCTGGAATTGGATTTATACAGGAAGGGAAATTGGTCCAGGATATCAACAACAAGGACCATGACTGGAGCTGTACTGATCTAGGGATACTGTTTGAGGACAGAGCAGAATCAGGGCCACACACAACTTGTTCTGCAGAGTGCCATTTGTCCAAATATTGTCGTTTCATTGCTTAACTGTAAATTGTTCACATTACTTTCCCCTTCTATTCTCTACAGAATGCCATAAACGGAGAAAAGGTGCTAAAGGCCTAAGACTTAGCAATTGCCAGCACAGGTACCAGGACAAGGAGACTGTTCAACATCACAAGTTTGCCCACAAACTTGCATTCATAATGCAACAATCTGTTTTGCACTACCATTGCCAGACTGGAGATGCACAATGCCATTCAAAAGGCAAGCAAATGGCATTTTCCAGACCCCGTTTTCAAAAATGTGTATATTTGAGACCAAGGTGTTTCTTTTAAACAAAAAAAAATTAGAGAGTCATAGTGAAGGCCAGCTTGCATACTCTGTTTTAGCCCATGAATATTGTATTGCTTATAAAATCAGCACCTTTATCCTATTTGCCTGAACTTTGGCAGCGGATCACTTATGTGAGGGGGTATATGTCCAAATTTCATGCAAATTGGATTTTTAAAAAAGTTACAGCCATTTGAAAACCGAAGTAAAATATTTATCTGCCTGTTTCAGTATGTGTTAGTATTTGCTTCAAAGTGTACATTAAGAAAACTTTTGTGAGGTGCAGTAGTGTTAGGAAATTCAAGGGTGCATTCCCCTTTTTTCAAAGTAGTTTTAAAGTTACAGGGTTTTGTCAAGTTATAGGGTTAAGCAACATCTCATAGGGACATCTCAAAACTTTTGAACAGCTGAAAATTTGGCTTTTAAAGTTATTAGAAGCTTGGGGCTCCCAGTATAGAGGTTTTAGAAAATACATTTATGCATTGTGCTTCAGATTCATTTACAGTTTGAAAATCCGTGGTGTACTTTTGAAGTCCCCATTTTACCCTATGAATAGAATGTGATCTTGACTGCATGTGCATTGGCCTCAGCGGGCCAGCAGAGGTAGTCAGAGGTCACCAGGCAGCAGGAAAATGGCACCCAAACCCAAGGAGGTTGAAAGGCAGGTTGTGCCATGGTGTGCGCGCACGGACTGCGGGGCTGGGGTTTCTAGGGTAGGTCCTGGGGTCTGTGGCTTTGAGACAGAGTGCTCCCAGGCAGCTCTGGGAAGTTTACAGCAGGGCCCTTCCCAGCCAGAGCACACCTCAGGCGGAGATGTGGTCTGGAGGGGGAAGGGGTGGGGAAGTGAGAGCGCGCAGCTACTGTATGCGTGGAGTGAAGGAGTGAGAGTGAGGGGCTGGTGTGGGGGGGGGGATGAAAGTGAGAATGAAGGGCTACTGCAGGAGGGTGAGGGAGTGGAGGCTGCTGTGCATGCATGTAGGGGTGAGGAAGCGAAAGAGTGGGGGGCTGATGGGGGGGGTAAAAGTGATGGCCTGCTATGCGTGGGGGGACCAGAAAGAGGAACTGCTATGTGGGTGGGGTGGTGAAGGGAGGGATTTCTATGCATGTGTGCAAGGGAGGGCAGAATGAGGGGCTGCTATTCAGGGGAGGGCTAGGGTGAGGCAAGAGTGAGTGCCTAGGTCCTTCCCAGGACATTCAGTCAGGACTGCAAGGCAATGGCAGAGGTGCGTGCCCAAGTGGGACTCCATGCACCCACACTTTGCATTAAGTCTTTCAGCCCTAACCATCTCCTCTGCATGTTGGGGAAACACTGAAACTGGGGACAGTGCTATATAGAAGTTTAATAAGAATGTAAATTTGGGAACATAGTTTATTTTATAAATTAATAAAATGGAATGCCCATTGGAAGGAATGAAGGCAACAGCAATGCCCATTTGGAAATAAATCTTATTGTCATTCGCAGATCCCATTAAGTGGCTGTGAAAGAATACAACGGAGCCGCATCTTCGGAAAGGGGGGGGGCAAGATGGTGTGGAATAAAGGCGGCGGCACCAAGTGGGAGTGGAATGGGTGCAATGACAGGGAGGAACAGGGATAGGGTGCAGCAGCAAGGAACTGGAAGGAATGCCATGACAAACAGGTAAAATGACATGGTTCTGAGTGAAATAACCAATTCAGAAGAGTGATAGGATACCATGGGCACAGTCCCTCCTTAGGGCAGATACCAGGTAACTTGCAAATCTCTCTCCTCACAGTCTCTTAAGCACATCTCAGTGCTGCTCATTGTCGCTGTGGGTTAGACATGGTCCCTCCTGTAGCCCGCTAAATGCTTCCACTCAGGCAGCTGCCCCTGAGCAGGGTTTATGAGGAGCGAGCCCACCTCCAGCTCCTGTATTCTCAGCAGTCTTTGGCAACTCACTCTGTTCACAACTGTCTCAGCGCAGAGTCTTGCTCATATTGTGAACATCAGGCTGGCTCTGCCATGCCTGTTCTCAGCTGCCCCTCTATTAACTCTGGAGATACACCTCCTTAAAGGGCCAGTTACCCACAGGGACACTGCCCTGTTACATAGTGACCCTCCCACACCAGCTCTCTCCCCCACGCCAAGTGACCCTCCCTCCCCCATGCCAGCTTCCCGGCATTCCCCCACCCCCCTAACTGACTAACCCCTGGAGACCTAACCAGGACACCCGGTGGAGAAGGGTCAGACACGGAAGAGTAGCAGGAGACACTTCAACTGTGCATGCGTGACGTTATGAACTCTCCAATGACAAATATGGGAAATTCAAAACCTTCTAGCTTTAAAACTACCAGACAACTTTTGAAAAATAAAATTTTAATTTTAATTTTCTAACACAGTTACACCTCACACAAATTTTCTTAAAGTACATTTTCAAGCCAATACAAAAAGTGTTTGAAACATGCAGAAAAATCAGTGTTAACTCTAATTTTCAAACTGCTGTAACTTTTGTTTTTTGTCAGATTTGAGTGAAATTTGGAGAGTACCCTTCACCCAGGTGACCCCCTCTGACAAATTTTAGACAAATTGTACCAATTTTATAAGCAATAGAAAGCAAGGGGATGCAAGCTGGCCTTAACTATAGATCGGATCCCACTGCTCTATAATGTATTTATTTAATTTTTTTGTACATGCTCTGAGTTGGACTGTGGAGAACAGGACATCCAAGAATTCCCAACTCCATAACACAGAAGTGAGCCCTGGATCCCAGCCCCCTATACCATCACCACTTAACACACCAGCCCCCACTCCCCTCCCAGAAAACCCAAGAGTCCTGGCTTCTAGTCCCTCCCTGCTCTAACCCACTAGCTCCGAATCCTGTAACAGAGAACCAAGGAGTCCTGGAAAATACAATGAGCTGTATCTCTGATAGAGAATAAGAGTAAGGGGGTTTATGCAGAATGACCAAAAAAACAAACAAACCAGGAGAGGAGGTGGAACAACAGGGAAGCAGGCAATAGGGATTGGAACGACAGGAAGGAATCTATGGGAAATGGGTAGAATGATAGAAGTGCTCCCCATGGTATCATATCACTGAGTGAATGACTTATTTCACTCATTACCTTTCTATTCTATCTGTTTGTCATGGCATTCCTCCCATCATTCCACCCAGTTCATTGCTGCTGCATCCGATCCCTGTTTCTCCCGGTCATTCCACTCACTCTCCCTGGTGCCTTCATCATTATTCCACACCATCTTGTCCCACCCCACAACACTCCCAAAGATGCAGCTCCATTGTATTCTTTCACAGCCACTTTGGGATTTTCAAAATTACAATAGGATTTATTTCAAAATTGATATAGGAATAAAATAAATAATAATAATAATCTGGAAAAGGGAGTAAAGAGTGAGGTGATACAATTTGCAGATTACAGTTATTCAAGGTAGCTAAAAGCTAAGCTGGCTGTAAGGAATTGCATGAGGATCTTACAAGACAAGGTGACTAGGCAACTAAACAGCAGATGAAAATTAACGTGGACGAGTACAGAATGATTCACACAGGGAAAAATAATCCAAACTATATGTAAACAATGCTGGGTTCTAAATTAGAGACCCCACAATGCTGGGTTAGAACTCCCTCCCGGTGGCCCCGGACATCCCCTCCTTCCGTCGTATCTGTAAAACCTGGCTGTTCTACCTGTTTTTTGGTGAGGGAGATTGGGTGTAGGGTGGGATGGAGGTGGTTTGGTTTTGTGCCTTCCCTTTTTAATATATTTTATGGTATTATTGATTGTGTGTGTTTTAACACTGTAAGCTGCCCCGGGCTGCTTGGAGCAGGAGGGGCGGTGTATTCAATGATATTATAAATAAATAGATAAACAAATAAGGGGTTACCACCCAGGAAAAGGATTCTGGAGTCACCGGCCCCGACCCAATGCTGTGCAGATCCCATGCAGAGCTGCATGCGTGCACAGCTATGCACAACTCGCGTGGAGCCGCAGTGCCGGCACATTATGCCACGCACAAACTGTGCGCATGCACAGCAATCCACGCAGCACTGGATTGCTGCCATTGTGGACAATGCACTGAAATCCTGAACTCAATGTACAGCAGCAGTCAAAAATCCAAATACAACACCGGCTACATTGATGAATAAATACACACTATTGTTGCAGTTATCTGAACAGCAGCTGCTACACATTAGCCATGTTTGCATGTGAACACACATAGAAGAGCAGGTTTGGGCCAATATCCATAAAGATTAGTACTGCATGTTAAAGCATCCAAAGAGGGATTTTAATGCTGCTTTCTGAGTCAATGTGTTGATTACTGCTGATTGCATAATGAAGAGCTTTTGAACAAAGGCTAAGTGGTCAGAAAACTACAATTGAGTAGTCATCCTAACAAATAAATGAGTAATTTATGGGCTTCTCATGACACTTATCTAGTAAACATGGTTCTTCCTCTCCTTTAGATGAGTGTGTTTTGCTTTAAAAATCACTGCCTGGAGTCAGGGTAAGAGACTAATTGCTATTGGGTACTTCTCAAAGAAACAAATACTAAATCATAATTGTTAGAATTTGCCCACTATCATGTTTTTAAAACTACAAGCAGCTTCCCTCATTACATTTCTCAGTAAAGACCTCCTTTGGACTATACAGAAGTCAAATATTTCATTTTTCTACCTCCTTGTTTTACCTGGCCTTCAAATTCCTCCTGAAAACCTACCTTTTCCAACAGGATTTCCCTAGCGCCTCATCCCCAGACTGCTCCCCAACATTCCCTCTAGTCTTTTCAGTCAAGGGCCCCTTCTCTCCTGTAACTAACCTAAGCACATGCTCCTGCAACACCTCAGATTCATGAATGTATCCCTGTCTCTCTTATGTTCTTCTCTCCCTTGTCTCCTCCATACTGTAAGTCCCTCAGGGCAGAGAATGGTTTCTAATTAGTGATTCTTCAGTGTTAGTACTATATAAATAATATTCAAGAAAAAGATTGCTTGTGATCAAGAGCCTGTTTAAGCAAGCAAAGTGCAACACAGGGGCAGGGACCATGTCTATTTTATTACTTTGTAAAGTGCCAGGTACACTGCTGGCGCTATATAAATGTTTGTTAATAATAATAATAAATAATAACACAGGTCAGGGAAGGGAGTTCAGCATTGTGTTGATCAAATAAGTTTGTGCAGAACATGAGTGCCAGACTTAACGCTTGCCACTGGTTCAGGCGACAGACACGGTCAATTGTTACACCCGGAGATGCCATCAGCTTGCTCCTTGTGTACCCCCGCAAATGTGTTGCTTATTTTCCAATACTATTTTACAATTCTCCTTTGAGAAGCATATGCATGAGAAAGGGAGCGGACTTCCGTTTACCTAAGTTAGGCTTTGTGTATTATCTCTTTCCAACCTGTCCCAAGCAGTTTCACAACTTGGGTAGAAGAACAGACAAAACCAGTTTGTATTCAGATTATTTACTTCATTTTAAAAACCACCATATATTTAATGCAGAGGTTTCCAAAACTGTGGGCCAGGGCACCAAAGGAAAGCGAGGGGAAAGTCAGAGTCCTGACTGATAAATTTGCATATCTCCCTTGGTGTCTGGAGTCCACCCAAGCAAAAAGTTTGAGATGTCCAGGGGTGGGGAACCTTTTCCCTCACAGAGGTACCTTTGAAGATTAGAACTAGTTCTGAAGGCCTCACAGAAGTTGAAGCTGGAGGGACTTAAGTACACTCAGAAGGTTCAGAACTTGGATCTCTGCCATGGATCTGTCCCTTATCCTGGTGTGCATGCCCTCATCTCTGCTCCCTTCCCCTGAGCTCAGTTTTTCAGTGCTTGGAGCAGGGATGGATTCAGGGGCCAGATCAAGGAACTGAAAAGGGGCCATATAAAAGCTATCCATGGAGTGCATTGATCCACATGCCTGAGGATCCCCATCCCAGGTTAGAAGGTTGATGCAAATTAATATCTACACCATTGGGATCCGATTCTGAAAGGACTAGTTGGATATCCCCCATGTCTCTTGGGATGAAGTCCATGGTTTACCAATTTTCTCTGAATTAAAGCCATGGTCCACGGGCCACTTAACTCCAAAGTAACTCCACTTACTCCCCTCAGGGTTTCAGTAGGACTACTCCTGAGTAAGTGGTTTGTAGCACAAGCAGCTAACAGGTTGTTGGGTGCTAGCAGTAGAGAGCTAGAAAGTAGCAGCTACATAAACTGACTTCACTATAAGCAACAGAAGAAACAGAGGCCTCATTCCCAACATAAAGCACACAAGACAGCTGCTAGTGACCTGGAAGGAAAGAACATTACAGTATAAATAAGTACCCAAATGTATGCAGTACATTCTCCCTCTCTATGCATATGCAACTCCCATTAACAAAGATGTCATACACATGAATGAATTTGAAGATACACACTCCTACCCTCCAAGTGTATCATTTTGCCAGGCACAGTAATGGGACTTCGTCCCTGTACCACTTCTCTAGTGGAGCAAGTGGCCAAAACCTGATGCAGAAGACAGCAGGGAAATGCCAGCTCCAGAGCAGCAGTAGTAGGACGCCCCCTCCTCTGCTGCCACCGCTTTGACTCCAAAGGGCTTTGAAGAGAAAGGGGAGAACAGCTCTAGCAGGCAAGGAAGGGGAGTCTTCTCTTACCAAGGTGGACTGGGCAGCGCATGAGGAAGCAATGGGGACAGCCCAGCAAATGTGCTGTGCCCCACCTACCTTAGTTAACTTAGATATTTAGCTTGAAAGGTATTTGTAACCATACCATCTGCAGTTGTGAAATCCCAATATTGTAGCTTATTACAGGATTAGGCCTAGTTAGTACTTGAATGGGAGGTATCCTTTCACTCTACCCCATACCATATGGTGTTATGGGGTAGTTACTGTTTCCATAACAGCCAGTTGGGGTATGGGCATTTTCCTGGCAGTTACTCTCTTTCAGGTAAGAAAACATGGCAACCACACTATGACTGCTATTTCTCTCATGAAGACAGTCACTAAAGAAAGTTTCAGTTTGGATAGTTACTCTTGTCTCCCTAATTTTGCAATTTCAACAGAACATGACATTGGTTCAGTACTGTCCCCCTGCAATTTCAGGGGAACAAGACTCACAAATACTGTAAAACCAATACTATATTCGTTTGTTGTTAACACAGCTGTCACATTCCAAAAGCAAGCGATACCATTCTCTTCTGTATGTAAGTCATACTGGCATATCTGCTTTCACCTCAATAGCATGCTGTGTAAGATACAAGTAGAATATATTTAGCCTTATGTCACAAAATAGCCACTTGTGTTTAAGAGGCTTGCTACATAAACTTTTCACACTTTTAACTACAGCAGTAGCGCTTTAGTCCTAGACATACCAACTGAAAAATACTCAACTGGCTTTGACATGAGCTCACTTTCTGGAAGAAAAAAAACCCCTCTGCATTATAAAAGTATTTGTAGGACAGGAGTATGAAACATTTTTTTTTTTTAAAGTGTTCTAGTGCGAGCAATGAATGAGTTTATTTTCCATAAGAGGTTAATACTGCAGCTGCCATTAAAGTTAATATCCTTAAAGCTTCTAAAAGCCCCAAAGAACTCTGCAAACATGCTGATACATTCACTGTTGTGGGCGTGTGTGTTTTTTTAGCGATATAAAAGTGAGTAATCATTAATTGGGTGGGTAAAATGTTTCTCACATAGCAAATCTATATGAAACTGGAACTGTGTTGCTAAACTCGTGCCAAATACACAGACTTCTGTGACTGCTTCCCTTAAAGAAGGGAGCGCCCTTCTTAATGTCCCCCGAGTTACTCCAGGTGTGTGTGACTATGGAGAGGGCATTCTCGGTGGTCACACCTAGGTTGTGGAACTCAATCCAGCAGAGGCCTGGGTGGCCCCAGACCTCACCTCCTTTAGTCATTATTGTAAGACTTGGCTGTTCCGCCGGGCCTTCGGCAAGAGTGAAGGGGGAGAGGGGTTCCTTTTGTTTTTTGTGGCACCCCCATGCAATACTCTGATTATTTATTGGTTTTATAGTTTTGTATGTTTTTAAAATATTTTATATTTGTAAGCCGCCTCAAGCTACTGGATGTTGGAGAGGCGGGGTAAAAATACTGTAAATAAATAAATAAATAAAGACTTCACTCTACTAAGAGAAGCAAAAATCTGTTCCTATTCTAATAGGAGGAATTTGTGCCATAAGCTTTAGTATTTAACACAGAGCTTTCAGCTCAGTTTCAGCAGAAGTTCTGTAGCAGCTGCCCAGATACAGACAACTCCTAATTTAGCCCAAAATTTAAAAGTTGCAAATTAGAACTTTTCAAAGTGCCAATGAATGCCATGATGCATCGTATGTGAAAAACCAAATGTTCCTTTCTGAAATCCAATCACTGCACAAATAAAGCACAATGCAAGGTTATAAAACAAAAGTGAAGTTTCCATTTATTTTCACTGCCCAATCTAAAAAAACAAGCAAAAAGTAAACAAGATTACATAAAGCTACATTATTAAAAGCCTCTCAACTTCAGGAATAATTTTGGAGGGAGTAAACTGCATTCCTTTAATTCTAAGGGAAGTACTTTATAGTCAAGTTTTCATCAGATGAGACTACATAAAAACTTACATTACAGTCTAATCTAAAATATTCTTGACTTCCTGGAGCTCACTTTCTTTGATCAAATTCCTGTGAAAAAGTTTAGTGTAGACCTTTTCTTAAGATTGATTAGAATGGGTGAACTCCCAAATCATTTTAATGTATAGGGATATATAGTGCCTTTTCTTAGGACTAAATAAACTTCCTTTGCTTTGGGTTAAATCCTTACCTACTGGAGTTAATAAGAGTTTTGCTATTCACTTAAATGAGGACACAATTACACTCTTCGTCTTATGCAACCAACAAAGCAATAAATACTTAGTAAAGAAAAGCACAGAGCAATTGGGAATGCTGTATACCTATCCAGGCTTTAAATTCTTGTTAACACAGTCACATGAAGGCACTAGGAATAGTGTATCACTGACAGATTGTCTAAAGCTTCTAATGTTCTAATGGAACAGATGGATGTTTTAATTGCACAGAGGGTTATTAGGTATATCAATGACACCATCATCGAGAGGGGAGTAATGTACTTCAAAAGTGATAGTTTCTGGGCTTGGAGATGGGTGAGTCAGAATATCGGCGATATCAAGACCTTCAACTCCAAACAATTTATTATTTAGGGTTCCCCCTGTCCCTGCCTTTTCTTTTTGTCAAGAGGCACTACATTGGCAGTTTAACACTAACTAGTGGTCTGACCAAATAATATGGAGAGGCCTAGAACACATACAATTCTCAAATTTTTGCTTAACGGATAGAATCCAGGTTATTTCAGTGACTAAACAGAAGAATTAGATGAGACAGCATTGAGAAAAGGTTTGCAGGTAAAAGACTGCAGAAAGCTATAAGGGATGCATGAAACAAGGCTGGGGAACTTTGGCCTGCAGGTCAAGGCATACTGAGACAGCACGTAGTTGAGTGGGCCAGTTCTATCCCATTAGTGTGTGCGCAGTCTCATCTCTGTTGCCATCCCTCAGAGGATGCTCCTTCACTTGAACAGCTGGATCTGGAGACTGGAGCCAGGAATTAGTAATGGACCAGATAAAAGATACCCACAGGTTGTACTTGACCTGCAGGCCAAGGTTCCCCACCGCCGATGCAAGTATGCTGGGGAAAACATGACCATGTTCGTTTTGGAATCAAATAAAAAAAAATTATTATTTATATAGCACAAACAATGTGCCTGGTGTTGAGAAACTATTGCCAAATACCTAAAAATGAGAATGACTTCATTATACCAATATTACGTGATCATCATATTTGGCCTATACAACATGTCCGGTTATCAGAAGGTTATTATACACATAGAAGAATTTGTCCATCAGAAAACAAATCCTACCAGGGAGGTGAACAATTAAGTATTACAGAGATGACCAAATATAAAAATAATATCGCTTACACATAAAAGATGACTGATGGAGGTCTAAATCTCCCACTGGTGTGTGGGGAATTTACAGATGTGCTTCATTAGAAGGAGTTCATTAAGTAAAGTTTAGATCCTGTTAGGAGTGGAAAGAAAAGTGAAGCTGACCAAGCCAATGGTTAAAATTCCACTCCATCCCCTAAGCCACTGAAAGAAGTGCCCATTCCCAATAGTTAGCACACATTCACACAATAAGATCACTCTCTCTTTTTAAAAGATGAGGTTTATATCATAAATCATACTAACAGGTTAACAAAACCTATTTTCTAACATTAAAGAACTGAAAGAAACCTTAACTGGAGCAGTAGTTAATATGAAACAAGCGCCTTTCTTTTTTTCTTTTTAAATCGTCAGTGTTCTGTCAACTCATTGAAGACAAACAGAAGTCCTTAATAGAAAAGTTGTTGACTAGGCCAGTTATGTTATTTTAAAAGCTGGGGTATTTTTTTGAACAAACATCAGCTCACGGCAAAGTGGCACAACTTCATATTTCATAACTTCCAGGCAGTCTAACATGCACAGAGGCCCAGTGGATGCTCACTCTACAAAGCCCGTGTAATAGCCATGTCTGAAGTAAACCAAGATTATATGGTCTGGGCTGTAAAATACATATTTAACAAGCCAGACATCATCATCATCATCAAGCATTTCTATAACACCAGCAGTGTGCCTGGCACTTTACAATTGTTGTTAATGGAGACCAATTCCTGCCCCGTAGGCTTACAATCCAAGATGGACACAGGTGAGGGGAACACAGGGAGAGAGAGAGAGAGAGAGAGATTCCCATTTTACAGATGGGGAACTGAGGCTGAGAGGTTATATCTTGCCCAAAGCCACCCAGGGAGTTTATGGCTAGGACATAAATCCTGGCTTTCCAGGTCCAAGTCCAGCACCTTATCCGCTACACCACACATCTACTACACCCAGTGATGTGGGGTGAAAAAATGTCCACTATATTTTTTCAGGAAATTTTACTGGTTCTAAAAATGCATTATTTGATAAAATTAATTAGTAACAATTTTTCCCCCCTAATTATATATTTCAGATCAACTACTTTAGGCTATTGTAAAACCTTTTGAGTTATTTATCCAGGACATAAAAACAACATAGTAAACAAAATTCAAAAAATATACTAAGTACAAGTAAAATAAACATGCTAAATCAAATCCCACTCGATTTAGGGCATTGGAATTTTTTTCAGAAAATATGCATCGGAAACTTTCCCAATTCTAAATTTTCTTGGAAATTTTCCAATTCAAAATTTTCAGAAAATCCACATCACTAATACACCACACTGGCTCAGACATAAATGACTACTCACCAGACTGGGATTTACAGCAGGGAACAATGGCCTAGAGCCACAAAAATCCACTCACCTGCTCAAAAGCCATACTGCCAAAGACAAGCAGATTTTTACAGCCTTCTGTATGCTTAGGATTGTCAAAAGCCATTCCTAGTCACACTGTTGGAAGCTTTACTATTTTTAGTTAAGTGTCTATATTTTAACTAACTCATTATAGCCAACTTCAATGTCCTATACCTGTGGATCTCAAACTGGGGGGAGACCCTAGCTGACAAACGCCTAGCTTCACACTCTCACTGAACTGGGGAATCTCCAAATTAATTAGGTAGCAAGGGAGAGAGTCAAGTAACAAAGGGGGGGGGGAAGAGGAGAGGAAGCAAGGTGTATGTGCTGCAAACACGGCCTTAACGATCACAGAAAGAAAGCCCAGTTCAAGAAGCTTTGGGAACTACTGCCCTATGACAGGAGTGGGGAAATATCTCTCTCTGTCTCTCTCAAAGTACGCACTTTGAAACGCGTACAAGCTCTGAAGGACAGATAGATGTTGGGGGCACTTGAAGGCATGTTCCAACCAACACTCAAATCAGTTTAATCAAATCAAGCTTTATTTGTCTTGACCATAGGTCACTGACAATATATATGTTACAAAATAGATGAAGGAATTTATACAGTTTTAAAACAGAAACAATAAATTAAAATACTTCCATATAAAATGGCTAAAATGACTTAGCACATCAACAAAAATTCCATAAGTTTATCAACCCAATGAGAAAACTCTGATATTTCAACAGTACTGGAATTAATCAAGATTTCTTGCACAACTTGGCTTGACCGTTATGCCTTTCCACCATCAGAGCATGTGCTAAGTTGGCCATTCTCCGTGTAATACGATCCTGTTGTCTTGTCAGAAAATATGACGGCTTTAACTGGGTATCCCAATGGGATTTACCTTCTAAAAGAGGCGTAAGGAATTTTGATCTTGCACTATCTGTAAGAGGACATTTAAACAGGGAATGAGGAAGATCCTCAATTTGTTGGGAAGAGCACAAACAATAATGTAGCTCATAGGGAACGCTGTTAAATCTACCTTCCATTATTCTTCATGGCATCATCTGGAATCACGCAAAGTTAAAGCTCTCCAAATAGTGAAGTTACTTAGTATCTTCAAATACTGTTCCAGCTGGTGCTGCATCTTATATTTGCTAAACGAAGGAGAGGTTTTAACTGCTGCAATTGCAGCTAGATCTTTTTTTTTTATTTTATTTTTTTAACATAGATGTCCCTCAATCGAATTTTCTTTTTAATCCCGGATTGCAGTAGGTAATACAGGAAGTCCAAGGAAAAGCCAGCTTTATTGACTATAGCTTCAAAATTCTCTTTTCACACATATCTAGAATTTGAACTTGTTATTTCTAACAAACATAATTTTGGAAGGCAATCATCTGCCGGAGCTAATAACAGAAAGGCCTTCAAATCAGTATAATAAGTTCTTAACTTGCTTGTATTCTGGCATTATTCACAGCGCAAACAACTTAAGACATCATTATTCCAGACTAGGAGTCAAAGTATGCACTCTGGAATAATTAGGAGAACATACTCCATCACTTTTTAATTCCAAGTATCTGTAATGCAAACTCTTCCTGTATCTGGGTGGCCAAGCACAGTATGAAATCCTTTCTAGGTTGCAGCGTACAGCTTCGGGTTCCCACTCAGACAAACCGTTTAGTTCTTTTGGTACTGAAAGAACCATACCGTGTGTTCTTCATAGGACATGACCAGAAGGGGCAGACTGCAGCAGTAGTAAATAAAGTTTTGTACTGCAGTGTGAACAGTACCAAACTGTGTACAGTACCTGACAAAGGACACTGTGAGGTCCAAAGGCTTGCATACCTCCACCAACTGGAGTTGGTCCAATAAACAAGCCACTATTATTGTGTCTCTATTGCCTGTATTTGGGACCAATACAACCTTACTCTCCCTAGAGTACCAAATTGAGATAGTTAATTAAATCATGGTTGTTAAGTCAATTATTTTCCATCAGAACATGCCCTATGGGGAGTGCTCAGGAGGAAGGTCGAAATCATGGACCCATCCCCTGTCATCGAATACATATCCTCATTTAAGACCTAGTGTGGTGTATTGGTTAAGTGTGCAGTACTTGGATCAGGAGGTAGAGAGGACTCCAGGGTTCAAGTCTCGCCTTAGCCAGAAACTCACTGGGTGACTATGGGCCAGTCACAATCTTCTCTCAACCTAACCTACCTCACAGGGTTGTTGTGAGGATTAAAAGTTTTGTTAATTTGTTATATGTGAAGCACTCCAAGCGCTATGGCAGGGGGACACTATATGAAAATAAAGATTATTATTATTATATCCAGTCCCTTCCCCCAAGCTCACTCTTTCAGAGGTAGGGGCTGGATCCCAATCCACAGTCATGGGCCTAATCTGGCCCAGAAGCTGTGGCTGTCCTATACTTCCCAAAAACGGAGGAAACTTAATTTGGATGTAAAGATGTGTCAGATTCTGAAATAAATACTGCACCCATCTCTTTCAACAGCTTTCTGAAAGGTCACATGAGCAAGCAGCATTTCTCACAAAATGAAACATGACAATCATACTTGGAAATAAAAGCTCCAATTTGCTACTGCCATTTGAGTATTCTGCCCACAACCAACAATGCTGAAAAGTGATTTATTTTGTAGCATTAGCAATATGGGAGTTCCAAATCAGAAGTAATATCACCTTTCATCAAGCTGCCAAAAAAAAGAAGCTGCAAAATGTTATTTAGAAACAAGGTCTTATTTCAGATTAGGCATAGTTTATATTATCCAGGTTTTCAGAAATTAGAATTAGAATTAGTTTAACCTGAAAATTCACACAAGTGATTAGTCTTTCACTGAGCTGTATGTTTTAAGTTCGTTTTCGCTACAAGCATTTTTGTCTGTATTTAAAATATTAAGAATCCAGTCTTCTGGGAGAAATTATGTTCCACAAGATTACTTTTACATAGCAATGAGATACATAATGTGCGTTCAAAAAGGGATGCTGGACCATAGCCACTCTTATGGTTTTAGGGATAACTTAGTAAGCCTGATGTAATCGCTCACCAAGACTCCTACATCTCTAGAGTGTCTGTTGCCAAGACTTTCCTTAGAACCCAATCCCATTCTGATTGAAGCTAATACAAGTTCTTCACAAACGTCTAATACAGAAAATAGCATGAGGTTTAGGCCACGATCCTGGAACCTTACTTGCAAACAATACCCCTGATTCGTTGAGTAACTAATTTCAAGATTGCAGCTTTACAGTGTAAAGAGATCACTTCAATTTAGAGCAGGGGTTCCAAAGATCACAAGCCAGGACCCACAAGTGGGGTTGCCCCATCTACAAGTGGGATCATGATCCCAATTGATATTTGGCACACTTTGCAACCCTAGACAGCAGCAATTATAGTCTCAAAAGGAGGTCACACAGGCTATTAAGAGTTTGCGAACCACTGATAATCCTGCTCATCAAATTACAGTATTAAAGAGTCAAATGCTTCCCTCCAGACAAAAGATGGCAGAAAAGGCCAAATCAAGTCACGTTTCATGTTGAATGAAGGCGAGGAGTTACATTTGATTTAACAATGCAGTATTTGCTATCAGAATAAGGTGTGCTTACTTAAGGTCAGTGATGAGATCTGGCAACTAAAACCAGCTTCAGTTCTACATCCATATGCTCTGGTTACCATCTATCATGGATGCCAATTTTACAGGGCCATCCTGCCGCTTCCAAGGTGGACACTGTCGAGGGCCACAGCCTTCTGGTCATATAACTGGAGGGTGCTGCCGCCCAGAAGGAAGCCCTCTCCTTTTGCACACTCCTAGAGTGGTGCTTTCTGTGCAGATCCAGTTCAGTACTCGGGCTCTTCATCACCTATCGGCAGAAATTCCTCCATTTGCAGTGTCAGTCCAGGGAGAGGGGACAGTGGCCAGGAGACTATGCCCAGAGCCACTCCTGTTAAACAACTGATGTTATAATTTGTGAGATCACTCTGCAAACCTCACTATTTGTTCTAGCACTGTGCAATTTTTAAAGTATTAAAGCCAAAAAGTGGTCAGAAAAGGCAATTATTTTTAGAAAAGATGGCAAAAAATTCAGCCTAGGGTTTGCACCATTATACAACAGCACAAGTTCAGACTTACCCTACCCTAATGAGACAGGGACCCCAGGAAAATAGCAGAGGTTGACATATAGCAACCCTTCCCTTGGGGCAGTCCACCTAAGAACAGCCCTCACAGCAAAGATTAACCAGATGCCAAGGAAGTCCCATCTGTAACACAAGGCTGCTCTTCCAGCCAGAAACCCCAAGGGACAGGGAGACGACAACAGCAGCAGCAGCACCTCCTCCTCCCCCATTCTTCCTGAGTGAATCCCTCTGGAATAGAGGGCGCCAGGCTGGCTCAAACAGTAATTTAATACTTCCCTGTAACAATCTCCGTTAATCTGGCCCTATTCATTTACTTTTCTTTGTCCACCTGTTTGCTTGAGTATTAAGGGAGATAGATGGCAGTCTTGCTTATTACCACATTATCTACTAAAAAACAGATGTACAATTATTTATATCAGGGGTTAGGAACTTGGGGACAAGACAGGGAATTTTAAAATGGCTAGTGGGTCACAACAACAAAGAAACAAAGAAGAGATGTGTTGACCTAGATCACTCAAAAACCTCTCCCATTTCGTACATAGGCATGGAGTCAAGTTTATTTTGGTGCCAAAATAGAAGCATTGGCAAAGACTGAAATGAGGGGAGATTTTCAGTTCAAAGATCAGGGGCTGCAGGGTAAGGGCTGGATTATGGATCTCACCTTGAGATTCAGCACTACCCTTTGCCCACAAACCCCAATTTCTGCTGCTTTCCACCCAGGCACACTCCTTCCGATCTTAGCCCTTAGGCCAAGAGCTCCCCCCTCTTTAATTTCTACCACTGGTTTTGACTTGTTTTAGTCTAATACAATCAATAATAATCAGGGATAACTTCTATTAAGGATCTTTATTAGCAAGCCAGGAAACTCTGCTTTGGCAAGCTGTAGTCTTGCATATAAATTCTCTGGATACGATCACACGTGCCTAAGTAAAGATTTAGAACTTTGACATTCTCCCTCCTCCCACAACATTTAATACTTGTGCATGAAAGCCATATATAGTAAATGGGTGTGAGTATAAGTGCAAAAAGGCTACTCCTCAGCCAAGTATGTACTTTGCAACCTCATTCTTAAAAAATGCCTAGTTCAGATTGAGCAGCGTAACATGCTGGCAACTTCTACAGAAGAATGTGCATTCCTAACTGACTAGAGAAGTAGAAATAGTGGTTTTGGGAGTGTTATTCCCATTTCAACAAAATATGCTAATTCTTCATTCTCAAACAATCAATGCCTGAAAGGGTTGCTTGTTTTTGTGGAGGGGGATAAGATACAATGAAATGCTGTCAAGTCACATTTTGTGGGACTTCTATAAAAATTCAACATATCAGAAAATCCGCTTATACAGCGTTAATTAAACAGGGCAGTGAAAGCTGTACTCAAGCACTACTGTACTTTACCCCTTCCAGGTAAAAATATCAGTATGTTCATAAATTCTTGGTAGTATGTGGTTAAAACACTGTAACCTACCATCCAAGCTTGCAATGCAATTAAGTAGCATCCCATCCAGCTTACCTTCACAACAAGAGACAGAAGCGCTACACCTGCTCGCACTGCGAGCCCCACACTGATGCAGCAGTGCTCCTGTTTCTTGCTTTCACTTGAGCAGTAGAATTTGCAATGCAGGCAGGGGATGAAACAGGGGATGCAAGTATGGGGAACATTTCAACCACATACTGCCAAATCATTTATCTACCCAAAAAGTAATGATATTTTTAGCTGGGTGAGTATATTCCACGCACCTTACATATTTGCATCACTGGGGTACAGAATTAAGACTTATCTAATTAAAGAAGCAATACACGTTAACTGGAGAACACACTTCTTTGTCACAAGTCAAACGTGCTTAACTTGTGCTCGTCCAATAACCTCCTCCTTGTGCTTCCAACTAAGGATGTTAAACATGACAGCGCCCTATAAGTGAATGTTGTGGGAGTGTCCCACTCACCTACATGCTGCGAGTGCCAAACCTAATACACAAATGGAATGTGGGGGAGGATATGCCCTAAAATGCAGTGGGGCGGTAGTGAAACCAGATGATTCCACTTTCCTTCACAGCAACTAAGGAAGCTTAACTCCCTCTCTTGTGGGTCTTGTCCAGTCATTTCAAGGCAGAGAGGAAGGGCTTGGGCAGGGGGAATGGAGGAGAGAATCTTCCAAGCACAAATCCGATCTGAACTGATTTGCTGATCAATTTATACCCAGCCAGCCCCAACCCTGCTCTCCAGCCACCCACTTCCTATCACAGCAACAGAGATACAACCCATTGCTTACTCCTCTCCAAACACATGCCAATTCCTCTGCAACCTAATAGATAGCATGCCAAGAAGTGGGTACGCATTAGCCAGCATTAGCCCACAGTGGGCTCCACATTGTCTGAATCAATGCTGTGAGTGGTGGGTGATCCTGACCATCGAATAGGCAACCATAAAGACACCAGCTTGTATAGGGCTAGTGTGTTGTCTATTAACACTCTAACAGAGGCATGCAACCTAGCTGAAGAGGAGATGGAACTAAGAATAACCATAATGGAACAGACCATTCATCCACCTAGCCCAGCATCCCCATCTCCAGCCCCAAATGCTTCAGAGGAAGCATACAAATACAAACAGATCATGTATGGAATGATCCATCCCTTGCCAATCACGCCCAGCTTTCAGCAATCAAACGCTAGTTGAGCAATATTAGTGGGAACTACTTTTTCCCCAGGTGTCTTTATATCGGGGGGTGGGGGTTCCCTCTTCTTTCCGTAAGCTTCATGGTCCAGCAGGATCCATTCTGGAAGTGGCAAGTGTAAGTTTGTAATTATTCAAAACCAACATAAAAGGTACAGCATTAAAGTAAAATATGGGTATGCCAAAATAAACATGCTTGCAAAAATGTACTTTGGTGTTATGTATACACCTAAACCATTTGCATAACTATTCCGCTTCTGTTTAAAGGAACTAAATGAAAAGAAAGTCCTGCAAAATCTCGCTCACATTGTATAAACAAAACAAACCACCGATGTCATCAAACATACAAAATGCTAAACAAAACCATCACTGATTTTGTGACTGATGTTGCATTTATGACTAAGATTGATACAAGAACAAGGCATTAAGACTCCAATCCTGAAAATGCTTGAGTGAGATTAAGGGTGTATTAAGATACACACACTATTTTTTCACCCAGCCATTTATACCAAACTCTCACCATGTACTGAATGTACTCCTCACAGTACATGGTGAGGAGTCTGGTATAAATGGCATGTTTTGAGAAGCAGACTTGATAAGTCCTCCAATATCAGGGACTTACCAAGTCCACTTCCCTCAAAACATGTGCAAGTTGCTGGTGCCACTGTTTGTAATGGCGCTCTATTAACTTCCAATGGAGGAGTGGGGGGTGTCTAAGCTCCCCATGCTGGAGTTTGCAGGACCCAGACTCGTAAGTACGGGTGAAAAAAGCGTGTGTGTAAAAATGCCCTCTAGTCTGTCATGTATAAGGCTGCTCATGGTAGTGAAGTTAAGCATGAGTGCAGGTGTTCATAGGGTCAGGCCTCAGCATCTGTTACATTCTTTCAAGTAGTCCTGTTGCTGCACAAACTTCTTGAATACTCAAAAGCACTCTTAAAAGCTTGGAATATAAAGGCAATACTATATATCATTTTCCACAGCACAGCTGCCCTTCTGTACGATTGACACACAGTTAATCCAATTTTAAGGGCCACCTCCTTACCATCTATCTTTAACCTCGCTCTGCCTTCATACTCAATGTAACAGTTCAAAACCACTAGCTGTTTTTTTAAGGAAAACTACAAACTAAAGCTATTTGCCTAATGCAAGCAGATGTTGCTTGGAAATACATTTTTGCTATGGGGGGGGGGGGGGGGAACATGCAAGATGAGGATTTACCTATTTAAAAAAGACGACAATACTACATCAGTACTTCTGATTTAACCTTGACTACAGATCTGCCAAGCCTCTCTTTACAGGGGAGAAAGATGCACAACCGCAACTACCACAAGTGTCATTAATAACCTGAATAATGCTTTTTACATGGACGTTTTGAAAGACTCAGGGAAATTCTGAATGCAACTAGATAAACCTCACTATTGCAAACCCTGCTTATCACTATTTCTTCTCCAAGAGCCATTTCTACCCGTTATGTACGTAACATCCCATTATACTGAAAACTATAATATAAATCAACTTTTTCTGACATGTTTGCTATATTTTAAACAGACAAGGCAAATATGTCCCACATCTGGACAATAGAGATTTCTGGGAACATCTGTCATTCAAGTCCAACCGAATTCAACCACAATCCCCACTTCCTTGCATCTTTTTTGTGACAAGTAATATGTTTAAGGCAAGAAGGGGGGGAAGCAAAAGATTTTTCAGACTTCCATTAAAATTAAATTCTTGCCCCAAAGTGAATTTAGAAAGACAAGAGAGCTGATGACAGCTATCAAGATTGTTCTGATTTTGCTTCTAAGGGGAGGGAACATGCCTTTTATATTTGGAAAGCACCTGCCATACTATTGGGGCACTAAAGCGTCCGCGTGCAGAAGACAATCTCCACAGATATTCTGGTAATGAACGTTGCCAGTCTTAAGTGTCCCTATAGTAAAAGCAGCACCCCATATTGGCATGTAGGGAGAGAGAGCGTGGAAACATACATGACGGCTGCATAGCAGCAGCAGTTCAACCCAGGCAGCTACAACGGACATGTTCTGGACAACGAATGTGCTTGCCGCCACCAAGGAGGGCGGGGAAACACCCTCACGCTGGCGCCCGGCGCCCCACCGTGATGAGCACCTATGGCAGCCAATGACAGCCAGCCATGGTGGACCAACCTGGACTGTGTCTGCCAGGTCACAACAGACATCATAGCCCACTATGGTCCACTTTGACCCAAGTGGGTGAACTTAGCTCAGGCTGTGGCGTAGACAGTCACCAACATGGCCCAAGTCAATCCCAGGTCAACACCTGGCAGAGCCTGCACCAACATGCAGATGGGGTCTGGGCGAAGTGGGGCAAAGCAGGCCACAGCCAGCCACTATCACTTTACTCAGTGTGGTTTGTGCCCTGCCTTCCAGGGAGATGTCTCCTACCCCTCTCTCCCCAGCACACACACAGCCACTGCCCTTCACCTTGCTCACCTGCATAGAAGCGAATGAGGCAGCCGGTCTCCGAGTCCATGCCCTCCTCCTGCACCCTCCACAGATCCCGGAAGCCCAGCTGGGAGAGGTAGTCGTTTTGAATCTGCAAGGGTTTCTCGTGTGCCTCCAGCCTGCGGGTGATCTCCCCGTGGAGCTGCACATACAAGGCGAGGGGTTGTGGGGAAGTGGCTGCCCCGACGGGAAACCTCTTGGAGTCCTTAGTCGATGCCTCTGCTGTTTTCCCCTCCCCGGGGGGCTCTTCTGCCGCAAAACCAGCCCGGGGAGGGGGATGCCCGGAAGGGAACTCCCCCGGGCGGTGATGGCTCCTGCCCGGCCCCAGTTCCACCGCTGTGGGACCCGAGTCCACCTCCAGCTCCTCCGAGGATGACGAGCCCCCGCCGCCCCCACTGTTGTAAGGGTCCAACCGATCCGAGACGCTCTCGGCGCTGGGGCTGAAGCTCTCTGTGTCGGAGCCAGCGGGCTCCAGCTCGCCCAGGAGGGAGGGGCAGGAGAGCGGGGGCCCTGCCAGGTAGAGCTCGGCAGGGCTGAAGTCAGAGGGCGAAGGGCTGGGGCGGGTATCAGCCCAGCTAGTCTCGGCTGCGCCATCGCTTAGGACCAAGCGCCCGGGCCGGGCCACCTCCCCAAGCTGCTGCCTGGCTAGCCCATTCCGGGTGCCCCGTCGAGAAGGCCTCGGCCTCTTGTCCTGCTGCAGCCTAGGGGTCGGGCTGCCTGGGGAAGCTGTCTCCTCGGGGCCAGGTAACATCTCCCCCGGGGGCTGGGTCTTGCCCAGCACTCGGACCACGCTACTGCTGCTGCCCCCACGATGTCCGAGCTGCAGGAGGCGGTCAGCCACCTCGGCGGCGGTGGTCTCCAGGGTGCAGAGCACCGGGCGCAGGTAGCAGGACATGTGGCGTTGATAGACATGCACGCAGCCTCGCTGCAGGTCCCGCCGCACCCAGTCCCGCTCCGAGGACTGTAGCGGCTGCAGCTGCCGAGGCGGCTTCAACAGCAACGTCTTCCTATCCAGGCTGCGGGTGCCCAGTGAGGCAGCGGCGGCAGGAGCAGCCGGGGAGGCAGCGGCGGCGGCGGCCGAAAGGTTTCTCTTCAGCCTCCCCCTCCGCAGTAGCAGTGAGTTGGCGCTGCTGCCGCTCCCACCACCGGGAGCGGCCAGAGTCCCGTTGGCCACCGGCGCAGCGGGGGAAACGGCGCCTCGTCTCCTTCGCGGGGCACCGGAGGCTGCTTTACCTTCCGTAGGGCCCGGCTGCTCTGTACTATCCGGGGCTGCCTGGCTCTTCCCGGCCGGCCGCTCCCCCTTTCCCATCTGGGCCGTCGCCGTTACAGCCGCCGCCGCCGGGGTTTCTCCTGCTCGCTGCTGCTGCCGCTGCGCGGGCTCCATTGCCCCGAGCTGGGAATGCCGCCTCCGCCTCCCCGGGGAAGCGCGGCACGGAGGGCGGGGCACAGAACGGAGAGCGCCGCCGCGTTCCAGAGGAGGATTATGTAGCGACTGGGAACATTCCGTCGGTGTCTCAGCGTTCCGCGCCGCGCGCTTGGCTCAGACCAGCTGCCGCCAGCGCCATTAGGGACAGAGCCGCCACCGCCTCCTTCCCTGCTTCTCCCCCTTCCTCCAACCCTCCCGGCTTCACAGGCTCCTCATGAATATTAACGAAGCCCTTTCGTAGCGAGAACAACGCCACTGAGGTTTGGGGAAATGGGGAGGGAAGCAGGATCATCAATATTCATGAGGGTGACGACATTCCTCGCGCGGTGGGGCGGGGCTCCAGTGATAAACAAAACGTGACTGCGCCGAAGAGTGAGTGGAGGATGCTAGGAAGTGTAGTATGCTGCTCATACGCCTACAAATCCCAGCGGCCACAGCGCTCTCTTTCTATAGCGTAGGGAAGAGTTCCCGCTCTGACCTAGCTGCTTCTTGGAGAGCGCACGCAGCTGTTCTTGTGCCCGCTAGTACCCTGCAGCGATTGCCTTTGCTCCAGTTGTGTCACGGTGGATAATGCAGGGGAAGCCTCAGGGTCCCAACCTTTGCAGCTAGAGTTTCCCCACCAGCCCAAGCTCCCAAGTTAAAAAAAAAAAAGAAGTTATCCATAGTAAAAATAATTAAGTTAGATTTCTAACCTCCAAATCAGTGGCTTAAAACATATTTAAACAAATATAAACTAGTTATAAATATTTTAAAACCCTCACTCACACCCCAAAAAACAACTTAGATCATCCACACCCTCATCTGACCTACGGGAGTACCTTCCCGCCCAATCCAACCCAAAATGGGGTTATTGTCTTCCAGCCCTCCATCAAACGTTACATCCAAATGTGATGTCCGCACAGCATGCATCCCTGCTGTCAAGGGGCTGTACAAACAACAGACACTCTTCCTAGGCTTTTCATAACTCAGTGGTTGTCAACCTTCCCAACTCAGTCCTGAGTCTCATGATTTCAAGAGTTTATAAAAGCTTGAAATTGGGAGTCTTGGGGGGGGAAATCATGAGAATTTCTGGATCTTTTAAAAGCTAAGTTTCCAGCCTTCCTGACTGAAGATAAAACCACTAAAAGATTACCATGGGTGTGTCATTAAAGGTATCAGAAACCAAAAGGAATTTATTTTATTTATTTTTTAAAATCCTCAGGATTCTTAAGCTGGACATGATTTTTAGGGGCCAGATTCAGGACTTTTAAGCATTAGGACTAGCAACTCTTTTACTACACAAAACAAGGTAGGGTAATACACGGTGTCAGTACTTTTCCAGGTCATAAAAATGCACTAAACCATGCCCAAATAACTCTCAGGGATTCAGATACCAAGGTGACAGGAATTGTGAAAGACCCTCAGTAGACTAGAACTCTTGAAGTACCTCATCATTAATTTTTGAGGAACAGCAATTTACTATAACTATTTAATTATTTTTTAAATGTCTACTAGGACTTTGCCCTTTAGTAATGATTATGTCCCTTCAGTGTTATGCGGAACGTTATCGAAAATAGCTGATCAAGCGAAACTACATGACCCAGGTCGCTCATAATCAAATACAGATATAGCCTTTCTGCGCTTGATTCTGGTCTAAGGCACAAGTGACAAAGTAATTACCAGGTCAGAGCTTCTTGGTGGGTTATATTAAATAATTTCACAGGTCCATTTCTGTATCCCCATATATGCACCCCTGTTCACAGTCTCGGCAGAGAATTTAAGGACTGGAAAAGGAGATGGGATTGAACTACCTTCTCATCCAGGTTCGAATGGCCTCTGTAGAACCTGAAGTATTGAGACACCAAGTGTATTCTGCAGGGGGTTTATTCCTATTGAGCTGTAACTAATTAGCTCGGCAGTAGCAATGATACTGTAAAGCTAGAAAGTGAACATTCAAGCTGAAATAATGTATTAAAATTATGCACAGCAAGTAAATACAGATAGTCATGCAAAAGCATGAATTTCCAGCCAAAACTCATCCTGAGGTCCAAAGGAAGATTCCATTGATTAATAACTACAGCTCTAGACAGTAACTGTTCGAGATTGCTCCCCATTTAATACATTTTGTAAAGTTGTGGTAAAACATTTTGCCAACTCTCTTTATTAGAAATGCTATATAAAGTGCTGTTCTAAGAGCTTTTTGGCAATTAACATCAACATTATATAAGATGGAATCAAAATCTTCACACTAAGGTAAAGATTTTATCAGTGTCCGTGAAATACTTCTGACAATGCAACCTAATGCAAGTGTTGGCTTTAATCCTGAAGCCAAATGCTTGTGAGTAGTCCTGGCCTTATTAAAAAGAAGAAATTAATAAGCTTAGAGAGAAAAAGAACAATGAAATTAAGGCGCATCACTCACAACAATGGCAGCCAGAGGCATACAAAAGGCGGTGGGAAGGACCAAGATGGCAACCTATCCTTTCCCTTTGCACATCCTTATATTAATATTGTGTGCTAGCCACTTCCCAGGAAACATATAGAAGGCTCTTTTCTAATTAATTTATAAAATAAATATATTTTCTTTTTATTGAATATGTTCTAGGGACGTAATGATTATGTTCAGTTTCACTTTCAGTGATAGACTGCTGTCTTTTTGTACAGAGCAATCCATAAATGAATTGCTGTGCTCAGGATCTGCAGTAATGCTAAGTTTCTTACCTGTAACAAGTCTTCTTCTAAATGGATCCTCTCATCAAGTTCCACTAAAGGTATTAGGTGCCATCTAACACCACACTCATATCATAGCAAGTACGTTTCCTTTAATTTTCCCATACACTGACTGATGTCACCCTCTGGGACGGATATACAGCCCCACCTCATCAGCAGGCAGGGAAATCACCTGCCCCAGGTGAAATTCCAAAATGACCTTGGGTATAAAGGCCAGATGTGGCCTCAGGATCCATTCCTTATGGAACGATATATGGCAATCTGCAGGGCAACACCTATAACTCAATCTCCTGCTGATAGGATTACCACCCAAAAAGTTGTTTTAACCTACCCAGGCTGCAAACCGCTTCCATTTAGATGCATAGCAAGCCCTAGTGGAGACCTGCCTGCTTCCTAGCAGGATCTTCCACACAGGTTTCAAGCAACCACACTCCTCCTGTGTCAACAGTGCAGCCTCCCAGCGTTAAGTGAATAGAGGGCAAGTCTGAGTGCCACAGCCATCCCTTGTGCTGGGCTATCAGATCCAGGTCCTCTGTAGAGCTCACCTAGATCCTCAGGAGAGTTCCCCCAGCTCCAGGTACCAATACTGTCTTGGCCAGTCTGGAGCCACCAGTATCGGATCCACCCCATGCTCTATAACTTTAAAAGAATCTGGGGAATCGGGAATGGGAGGAAGGCATATCTCAAGTCTGTTGGACAAGGAGCCACTAGAATATTCCCCAATGATCCCTCTCCTTCCCCTGCTCTGGAGAAGAGCTGAGCCACATTTGCATTGTGCTTTGAGGCACAGAGATCTGCCACTGGCATGCCCCATTTGCATACCAATGCCTGAAAAACCAAGTGCTTCAGAACCCATTAATGGGAAACACTTGGGATCTGCTGAGGTTTTCTGCCTCTGAATTGTCCAAGCTGACTATATGCGCAGTCACTGGGAATACCTCCTTGGGCGGGCAGACACCATTTCACAGGCTGTATGCTTCCTGCATCAGAAGGAAGGAGTGCACTCCTCTCTGCCTGTTTACGTAGAACATGGCCACGACATTGTCCATGCAAATCAGCACACACAACCCAATAACCCTTAGTTCCAGAGCGTTTATGTGTAAGAGATGGTCCTGGGAAGACTATCTTATCTATCAACATTTATATGCCACCGCCTCCTGCCTCAGGCATCTCGGGGCAGTTCAGGTCCCATTTACGGAGATGCCCCCAGAATGTGTCCCCAAGTCAAGCGTGAATACATCCATAGCAATTGACAGATGGGGTGGCAGCTACTGAAGTGGCACCCCTTTGCACACATTGATCTTGACCATCCACCACCTGAGGTTGTCTAGGACTCCCTGCAGCATGACCAGACACAGTCCAAGATTACTCAGGACCTGAAAGAGCAGGGGACAAGCCACCACTGCAGCAGGTGGACCCTCAACCAGGCCAGGGGAGTCATAAATGTTGTAGACACCATGAGCCCAAGTAGAAGGTAAATAGAAGGTAAGCCTGAGATGATTCCCCAAGACCAAAGAGTGTCCCTCCCACAGGACCGGATATCTGTTATCCAGGGTGAAGGCTCTAACCCTTAGAGCATCCAAACAAGCCCCAATAAGTTTTATGACATGGGCCATGATCAGAGAAGGTTTCTCATATTTAATGAGGAGCCTCAATTCCAAGAGGAAGGTACACATTTCCCTCATTTTGGCACTTGGGATCTCAGAAGATCAGACCCTAAAAAGCCAGTTGCCTAGGTACTGGTATATGAAGAAACCCCTACTGTGGAGGGCTGCTGCCACCAGGAGCCCAACACTTTGTAAAGAGTCTGGAGGAAGTGGACAGCCTGAAAGGCAGCACCAGAAGACTAGTAGTGTGCCTCTTCCAGGGTGAAACACAAAAATTTGCAGTACACAAGATGAATCGTAATGTTAAAGTATGTGTCTTTCATCCCCTTCCCTCAGAGATGGAATATCTTGACACAAGGTTACCATACAGAAATTATAATGTTAAACATATTTACTCAGTGTCCTTACATCAATAATAGGCTGGAATCCCTCTGGCTTCTTTGGCACAAGAAGATAGGGGGAATAAAACTCTTGGTCTCTCACGTCCCGTGAGACTGGCCTTATGGCCCTCTTGTCCATTAACTGACAGATTTCCACCCACAGGGCTGCAGCCACAGTTACATCCTCCAGGGTGTTAGTGTGCTGTGCACCAGTCGACCCTTCTGGCTGCAAAGTAAACCGGATGGAATAGCCATGCACAATCGTGGTCAGGACCCACCTATCAAAGGTGATGGGTTCCCAGGCAGCCTCATATGGTCTTAGCCTATCCCCAAAGGAAGGGACCTCAAGGTCAGTCCTGCAGGGGAGGAACCCAGCGCGAAAAGTGCTTCTTCATGAGAGGGGTCCCCTGTGTAGGGGTTGTTACTTTCCCCCTAACATGGAACCCAGACCCCTGCAGGGTTCTTGGGCGACTCACCTGCGTGTAGGGAAAGTGGGTGGGAACATATGAGGATGCAGGTGCCTGGAAGGCTGGCCTCTCTGGCTGACACTGGAGTGAATACCTGGGATGAGGATGTGGCCACTGCCACCTTCAGCTCATTGATTTGCCCATATTCTGGTCCATCTTGACCTGTCACAGCTCTTGATTCCAACGTTAAAGTAATCGGAAGGTGGTCACTACTCTGGAGTCAACCTACCAAAAAGTCTCTCACGAATTCCAACACATTGGTAGAAACTAAGGGTATTTTCAGACGTTACAAGACCACGCTCAACCACAGTCAATACCCTGCGGTGGGGAATGGCCTCGTAACGTCTGTTGGGGAACCGGAAGTTCCCCCCCCCAGATGTTAGCCACGGTCAATCGCGGCAGGGAATCACATTCACCACGAGCTCAGCGGGGCCGGCACCGATCGCGTGGTGAACGTGATTCCCCACCGCAATGAAGGGGCCCGTCTCGTCTGGACGGCAACCACGGCCCGGAATCCCCAGCGGGATTCCGGGCCGTGGTCAATTTGGGCGGGAGACAACAGATCATGTATTGTTAAGATGCCACTTATATGACAATATTAGGGCTAGGCTCCTTAAGTCTTTCTTGGAAAACCACCCAGGCTGTTCTGATCTTTTTTTGTTCCAATTAGCTTTGTGTGATAAGATCCTGGAACTTACATTGAATATTATAAGGTTCTTGATCTTGGCCATGGATCGCCGTCAAGCATTTCTTAAGTATAAATTGCCCATGGGTGAGGAATCGTGAAACCGTGATTGTTGCTTGATTAGACAACTTGACAGTTATTGGTTTGATTTATTTTGTTTATGCTGGTTTTTTGACAGGGGTTCTCTCCTCCTTCAAATGTTAAATGATATTGATAGTGCTTATTTACACACATGCCCGGATTTATTTTATTGTAAGTTTATGTATTATTGTACTTTTAATTGTTCTTAGTATTTTGTAATGTTTTTTAAATTTATGCAATGACTTCAGTCACACTAAATAAATTACTTACTTGCAGCTCTTGATTAGTGGTGGCAGAGAACAGCCTCTGCTTACCGAAAAGCAAGTTCTTCACCATGTACTAGATCTCAGGAGAGAGCCCTGAAGAGCAAAGTCAGGTGTGGCACCTAATGGTGATACCCACTTCCCTTCATTGGGCCCCTGAGACAGTCACATCATAGGACACCATTCGTAGATGCCTAGAGAGCTTGGTGCCATCCCCAGCAGCAGTTTCCAGCTGCTCTTTAACATACCCCTCCAGTTGTGCTGGTAACAGCTGCTGTGCTGCATCCCAGGGGGTATAACTAAATTGAGTCATGAGGGCCAGGTAATTTCCCACCCGCATGTGAAGGGATGCTGCGGAGTACACCCTCTTCCTCTATCAAGGAATTGTGATAGGGACCTACTCACCCCCAACCCCCCACTTTCACTTTTTCTGCCACAGCCATGGCAATCAGTGAGTTTGGGGCTAGATGGGTCACCAAATACACATGCCCCACCCTGTGAAGTGAGTACATTAATAAGGTCTTTGGATCAATGGGGCACTGTAGCAGGCTGACTCCAGATGCCTTTATGAATTGGCTCTAGGATCCCCTCAGCTAGGGGAATGGCTATGCACTCCTGCTGCCCCCATGGCCCATATGCAAAACAGGTAGTATGGCTCCTTGGTATTAGTGTTGCCCAAGGGCAACTCTCTCCGTGGCTGCCATTTGCACCAGGAGGTCCTGGAAGAAGCAGAAGTCTGTTGGAGGCGAGAGCAGAGAATGTCCTAGCTCCAGTGCTGGGGAACCCTCTTCCTGGCTGGGATCCTCCAGTGCCAGCCAGTCCTGCTCCAAGAGAGCCTCTAGTGCACTGTCTTGGCATGGTCCCCTCAACATCCAGTGCCAAGGGGAGCATTCCTCGGTCCCGTTCCAGGTATAGCCCAAATGCAGCACCATACTGCTGCGTGGACTTCCAAACTGCCAGCACCCATGCTGTCAGTCCTCGAGGCAAGCTCAGTGCTGAGGGCCCAAGTCTTACCAGTGCTGAGAACATTGTGCACCAGCAGCAGTTGCTGCCTCAGTGCCATGGGGTACCCGGTGCTGGCAGGTTCGTGCCGAGCACCTGTGGCATAAAGTGCTCTATGAGTGGGGTCAGGAAGTACTCCAGCGGAGTGAGCACCTCCTGTGTGTCAGGGTGGAGGATCAGGTTCTCCAAGTCCAGAAAGCCCTAAGGGTAGTCTGGCATCTCGGCAGATGACATCCTCCTGGACCGGTGACTCAGCAGGGGAGAACTCTGGTGTTGGAGTCCTCTTGTACCAGTGTTTTTTCCTGCACTGTTTTGGCTCTGGAGAGGGCTCCCTGCATGGAGCATTTGCACCAGTGACTTGCCCCGGCACAGAGAGAGACATATTCTGGCTTGGTGAGCTCTGGGGCATGCTTGGGTCTTGCAGTGTATGGACCGGCTTCAGCCCTTTTGGCAACAAGTGTCCTGGTGATGCAGGCCTGATGGCACTTCTCTTGTCAGGGCACGGGCCAGAGCAGGAAGATTGTCGAGGCCGCTGTTACGAAACTGCTCCTGAGTGAACATGATCTAGGCAGTAAGATGGTTCACCAGTTAGCAGGTTCTGTCCTTCCTGGTGCGGAGTCTGAATCCCCAACAAATTGAACACGCTGCAATTTTGTGCTCGGTGCCTAGGCAAAATAGACACCAAGCGTAGGCATCGGTGTCCAGGTTCTTTGCCACACAGAGGGTGCAGTGCCAAAATCCTTTTGCAAATATTTCCATCCCATGAGCATTTATGCTGCTATGGAGCCCTGCAATAGCAGGAAAGAAATGAACTGAAGGGAAAGGCTGAGGATGGACTATATCTACACCTGTAGTAAGGCTGTCTCTCTGCAGCCCTACTGCAACCCCAGCCAATAAGAGCCCCAACAAGAGCCCCAACATCTCCCAGCTGGCTTTCACCAGGGCATGTAGGAGGAAGGAGGAGTATGGGGGACATTTCCCTGCCTGCTGCCTTTGTCACTCTGTCTCTGGGGATGCTGGGCTTGGGGGACCCTCTCCAGCTGCCCACCTCCTGGGTCCGTGTGGGCCCTTTTGGGAGGTGGGGAGTAGGAATTGGGTGCTGGAGAACAAAAACCTGTTCAGAGGAGGGAAGTTATTGAGGTATTTTGGGCATGGGGAGGTATGGCGGGGTGGGGGAGATAAAATTGGGAGATAAGACTGGGGGGGCAGAGATAAAATCTGACACATTTAATGTCAGTCCTTGTGTCCCACTCACCTCCCTGTCTCTGGTTACTTGGGGGTTAAAGCTGGTAGGGCCCCTGATTGGATGTTAATGCTTCTTAATGAGAGGTCACTGGCTAACAAAACATTCACCATTCATGATCTTGTTCAGGATGAGGCCGCCAACCTCATCTGCATTACAAAGACCTGTCTGGAAGAGGTGTCTGGGCCTATTTTGTCCCAGATGGTGCCAGCCAGGTACTTGATGCAACATCGGCCTAGGATTGGGGGGGGGAGGAGGGACGGCAGAGCAGAGTGGCTGTGATTTGCAAAGGCACCTCAACCTTTCAGAGAGATCTGGTGCCTGACTTGTACAATATGGAGTGTCCACCTCATGCTGGATTTGGCAGGGGATAAATTAGGGATCCTGCTGGTGTACTGACCACCCCACTGCACAGCAGACACCCTGACTGCTCTAGCCAAGCTGATCTTGGAGGTGATGTTGTAATCGCCCAGACTTACTGTCTTGGGTGATTTCAACACAAACACTGAGAGGCCCACCTTTCAGGGGCAGAGCAGGAGTTCATGGTCGCTATGACAACCATGGGCCTATCCCAGGTAATATCTGGCCCGACATACGAGGTGGGACACACATTGGGTTTGATGTTTTGCACCAGCCTGGGAACAGGGGTTCTGATTCTCAGAGGTGATGTTACAACACCATTTTCATGGTTGGATCATTACCTTCTGAAGGCTCAGATCTATGCCCTCATTGGGGTACTGGACCCATTAGAATGGTCCACCCTCAAAGACTTATGGAACCAATTGATTTCCAGAACTCTTTGCGGGGGGCGGGGTGTCTACCTACCAACCTCATCTACTCGGTTGACAACCTGGTTGCTTTATAGAACGACATTTTGACCAAGGCCATACACATAGTTGCACCCAGGCATCTGATTCCACCACAACGACAGCACAGGTCTCCCTGGTATACAGAGGAGCTGAGAGGTTGAAGCAAGAGGGTAGGCAGAACTAGTGCTGAAGACAACCAATTGTGGCAGAGATTGTTTTTAAAGGACTATGCTGTGGCTGTGATGGCAGCGAAGAAAGCTTTCTTCTCCACTATCATAGCGTCTGCAAAGTCTCATCCACTCAGAGCTGTTCAGAGTGGTGAGGGCCCAGGGCCTGGTTAATCTAATCTGCCTCCACCTAGAAATGGAGTCATCAAATGCACACTGAGACATTTTTATTAACTACTTTGCAGACAAAATTGCTCGTATTCACCATGACTTGGGTGCTGCCACTTTTTCTTCAGAATCAGAGTTTGGGGTTATGGAAGCTCAGTCTTGTCCTGTTCATTTGGATCAGTTTCATGCGAGTTATTTCTGACCTAAACCAGTATAAGTGAGAGGAGAAGCATGCATACCTTTTAATCCACTTGCAAGCTGTAAAACACCACAACTAACGAAATATGGGTCAAAATCTGAAAGAAGCCTTTTCCTTGTTTGTATCTTCTTCCAAAGTTAAGATCTGACCATTACACATGGGGTAGGGTTTGATTCCTTTTTGACTAGAGGACTGAGGAAGGTTGTTAGCAAAACAATTTGATTATTAAGAGGATTTTTAAAATAGTAGTACATTTTGAAACCAATTAAGTTCTTATAAAGAAGGGATATGCCCCTGTGCAGATTGTCTCAATATAGCAAGGAGGGGGGAGAGAAACCTGTGGCCCATGGGCCAAATTTGGCCCATGCCTGTTTTTTATTTGACATCTTTCTAATTTTTGGATCTGGTCTGTGGTTTCAGTAACTGCCCTCAACCGCTGAGAGAATCAGATGAGGGTATGCAAGCTCAAGGAAGGGATGGGTCCATGGCACAGATCCATGATCTGAACCTTCCTTTTCCTTCCCCTGTCCTGAGCAATCCCCTTAGCAACCCTCAACTCCGATGTGACCTATGCAGCTTGGACTAATTTCCAGAGTGGCCCATGGACGGAAAAAGATTCTCAAACCCTGCAAATATATAGTAAACACAGATGTGCGGCAGATGGGACCCCTTCTCAGGTGGAAAATCCCAGGCGACATGGCACCAAACTGACGTGACCACAGCCAGGGAGCAGTCCCGCTGGCCGCAAGGCCTGGGTACATTCGGGAGCACAACAAACATGCAGGCAGGGAGTCCTGCCAATGCTGTGCTCCCAGCATCCTGCTCCCCGCCATGACAGGCAGCCATGGCAGCCGATGAACCAATATCATGGCTAAAAAAGGCATGTAGTTTAGAGACTTAACGTTCATCAGTTCTGTTTAGTTTTTAATAGCCTGTTTTTGCTAGAAAGTGAGAATTTTCACAAAGAAAAAAAGAGGCAAGAGGTGTAAGTGTTAACAGAGAAGACAAGGCATTGACAACAGCATAAATATCCTGAGAACTGGGGAAAGATGAGAGGGGAAACCATGTCAGATGAAGCAATTTAACATCTCTCTTTGTAAAGAGAAATCTAATTATTTTTTTTCATGACAATTATTACCCAAACCACTTGATTTTATCAATAATTATGGACCTGGATTTTTAAAGCATTGCAGACTGCAGTCTTCTAACTATTCACTCTGGAGAAAACTCATTGATCTCAATCTGATTTTTAATGCAATAATTTGGAATATTTTATTTGGAAAATTGGTTTCAATAAGACTAAATGGCTTGAGAATTGCAGCTTAGGCACACAATGCATTCCTCATCTGCATAGGATGTTGCCATCACTAGAAAAGCAAATAGGGTAAACGTGTGAGCAAACGAGTAGAACTGGCAAACTGAGCAGACAGTAATTCAAACTGTGTGTTTACCTATAGCAGTTGCACGCACACAAACACTGCACCTCGTGCAAATCAACAGTTTAAGACCCCAAATCAGTAACCACCTAAGGATATAACTATATCATTCAGCATATGCTTAGATAGCCTAACTAGGGATTCACTTGCTGGACTAGCACCTAACAATTAGACTAGATGGGTAAAAATGAATGTGCAGATGGTGAGGCAGGTCCCTGGCCCATCCTGCGGGAGAAGACCGCAGCCGCCACTCTCTGGGTTGGCAAGCAGCATGAATCAAACATACCTGCTGCCGGGAGAGCCATCCCACCACCTGCAAGACCTGGGGGGTGGGGGGTTGAACGCAACAGATATGCGGCAGGCCATCTTTCCCCCTGCCCCCTCCACGACATGCAGCCATGCAGATGTGCAGGCCAACTGCCTACCCACCCCAGGGCAGTCAACAGAAGTGTGCCCACATCTGGCAGCACATGTGGTGGGTCCCAAGCCAAAGCAGGCCACAGTGGGCCAACATTACTTCTGTTAACACACACTGTCTGTATTTTTTTTTTTCAGAGTGCTAGACACTGAATGTGAGACTCTTTCTGTCAGGGTATGGAGGGGTAACTGGAGGCCCTACCCCTCAAGGATTGCACTATTCCTCTTGAAGGCACCCCTGTGATGAAAGATTCCCCTGGACAACAGCAGCCTGATTCAGACAAACCTCCAGGGGAATAAGGGAACACTAGGAGGGCCCAGGGAATGAAGGAGGGAGAAGGATTCATCAGAGCTAGTACGTGAATACACAAAGGGCAGGGGGGGGGGGCGCAAGACACGCTGGGAACCTGAGGGAAGGGAGGCACAAGGGGAGCAGAAACCGTAACCTTAACAGGGAAATACAAACAAGATATACAAGAAACACACAAAGCACAGGACACTTAACTGACAACCAGAAATCTGCAGAATCACAGGACTAGACGATCAAAGCAATTCATCTACACTCTGAGCATGAGCACAATCACCAGCAGTGAACTGTAGGCGTCCCCAGGCTTAAGTAAGCGGCTGTGGCTTGTTTCCTTGATTGTCTCTGCTTTCTGCAGAGTTGTTAAAGGTGCTGCGCCTTCATCCGTCAGGAAGAGTGTGGGGGTAAAAGGGGGGGGGGAGTGCCTATGCCTGACACTTGTAATCTCAAAAAAGATATTGTTGAAATCGAAAAGGTACAGAGAAGAGCAACAAAAATGATAAGGGGTATGGAATGGCTCCCCTGTGAGGAGAGGCTGGATAGACTGGGGCTCTTCAGCTTGGAGAAGAGACGACAGAGGGAATTTGATAGAAGTTTATAAAATCATGAGTGGTGTGGAACATGTTAATAGGGAATGGTTATTTACCCTCTCAAACAGTACTAGGAAACACTCCATGAAACTAACAGGTAGAGGTAAAACAAATAAAAGTATTTTTTTACTCACTGCACAATTAATTTTATTTATTTATTTTTAATTCTTAATATCCCACCCTTCCTGCCTTAGGCAGCTAGGGGCAGCTCACAATATCAAAAAGATAAACATCAATAAACACATTATAGTAAAATATAAATAAAATAACCCATCTCCCCATACCCCCTCCCCACCCTACCTGCCTCTCCAAACACCTGGTGGAACAATAAGGTCTTACATAGCCACCCAAAGGTGAGTAAATCCAGGCAGAGGTGGGCCTCCTCCAGAAGGGAGTTCCACAGCAGCAGCACAGCCACCGAGAACACCCTCCTCATTGTAGCTGACAATGTGGGACCTCAACGAGAGCGCTCCTGGTAGGCTGCGGAGGCCAGTTTAGGGCCCAGGGAATGAGGTGGTCCTTCAGCTAACTGGGAGCCAGGCCATGTAGAGCTTTAAAAGGTTAAAACCAGCTGTAGCAGGGCCCCACTTGACCATGGGCAAGTGTTGTCAGGATTGGTGCCCAAGACGACTTGCACTCCAGGGTGAAGCTCAAACACAGTTTATTTCCACTCCTTAGTCCCAGGCCAGACACCAAACCTCTGGCCAGTCTCAGTACATCTCATAGAGCCTAGCCGCCACCACCACAGTCCCAGGCTAGCACTTTGCCAACTCACACCTCCAGGTCCAGGTATCTCCTTCCTTCAGGACTTCCAAATTAGCAGCCTTTCAGGCAGCCACTGACAGAGATGTTCACTCCTCTAAGGTCAAGGGCAAACTGTCCTTCTTTCTGGGACTGGCTTCATTCTATAGTGCTGGCCCCGCCACAAACATAGCCACTTCCTATGGTGGCCATCTTGGGTTTTAAACTCCTGCCAGGCACCATCTTGTGGCCTAGCCTTGCCACACCAGCACCTTGAATCAGGTCCAGAAGACTATTGGAAGCCAGTGCAGTGCACACAGAACTGGCGTTATATGCTCACGCCAGCCCAGCTCCGTAAGGAGATGGGCCACCACATTCTGTAATAGCTGCAGCCTCCGGACCGTCACCATGCCCAGCCCCATGTAGAGTGCATTACAGTAGTCCAGACTTGAGGTAATTAGATCATGGATGATGGTGGCAAGGTCAGAATTAGAAATATAGGGCCGGAGCCTTCTAACCAGATGTAATTGGTAGAAGGCACCCCCAGACAGCGCCACCACCTGGGCATCCAAGTACAGCTGTAGATCTAGGAGCACCCCTAGGGTCTGGACCTGAGAAACCAGAGGGCAGCAAACCCTATTTATGATGGGCATCCCTCCCCACCAGGTCATTGGCCCCACCAACCAGTATCACCTCCGTCTTGTTGGGATTCATCTTCCATCGACTCACCCTCATCCAGTCCCACACAGCTGCCAGACATCGGGAAAGCACCGAGACTGCCAGGCCTGAGTCAGATAAAAACAAGAGTTAGAGCTGGGTGTCATCAGCATATTGATGGCACCACACCCCAAACCCCCTCACGATCTCACCCAGTGGATGTATATTGAACAGGAGAGGGTACAGAAGAGAACAGCACTCCACATGGGAGGCCCTGGGGAGACAACGAACAGTCCCCCAGCACCACCCGCTGGGATCTCCCAGCTAGAAAAGGACCAAACCATTGAAGAACAGTCCTCCTCACCCCAGCTAGATCTCACAGGTGGGTCACCAACACCTCAGGTCAATGGTATAAAATGCTGCTGAAAGATCTAACAAATCAGCAGGGTCAAATTTCTCCTTTCCAATTCTAGGCACAGATCATTGTCAGGTCTGGGGCTTGAACCCCTGCCCTTTGGAATGTGGGAGGGGTGTTTCTGGGACCTGCGCCACCTGGTGGACCTGATAATATCCTGCATCCCTCATTCTTATGTGTTCCCCTGTCTCCTCACCCCTTGCAGGTCCACACCCTTCCCCAACTGTGGCTTGTTACCCTAGACCGGCCCCCCAGCTTCCTGATTGGCCGCAGATGGTATTTGAGCCCTGGTGTGACCTCAGGAAGCTGGTGGAGCAACGTCTCTTATCCGCCTTGTGGCTTACTATGTGTACTGTTGCGGTCATGTTTTGTTTACTGCGGCAGCAGTAAGTGCCTCCCCTTACGTTTGTGTCCTGGGTGCCTTGGCCCAGTTCCTCCGCCTCCCTGTTCCTTCCTAGATCCCCTGTGTCTGGTACCCGGTGGCAGGTCCCCCCATCCCCCAGGACGTTTGGGGCACTGCCCCCCTAGCGCCATGGGGGACCCCCACCACTACTCAAGTTAAAAAAACCAAAAAAAACCAAAACGTGCTGCCGCTTCTGACAGCAGCAGCCTCTGACTTCTGCTTCAAAGGCTGCTGCTGCTGTCAGAGATCTCCCTCCGGGACCCACTCTCAGAGCCGCTCTGAAAGTGTGTCCCAGAAAGGACAAAAAGGCTGAGCTGCTCAGCTGCCAAAAACCACATTTTTTATTGAAAACGCAATTTGGGCAGCTGAGCCCCTCAGTCCACAGCACGCATAGGACGTGCTGTGGAGGGAGGGGCTAGCCTTTTCCATTGCGCCTAATGGGCTCAATGGAACCTCTTGCCTGGGCGCTTGATGCAAATGCCCAGGTGAGAAGCTTTGGGCCGGGCGGCTGAGGCAGAGAGCAGCGCGCATGCACGCTGCTCCCTGCCTCAGCCACACATGCTCAGGGACAAGGCTGGCGATGCAATAAGGGAATCAAGCACTAGGGCTAAGGGGGGCACAAGGGAGTAGGGAGATAAGCTGGGACACACAACACACCATAAACAATAACGGCACTAGGACTAAGGGGGGCACAAGGGAGTAGGAAGACAAGCTGGGACACACAACACACCATATGCAATAACAGAATCAAGCACTAGGGCTAAGGGGGGCACAAGGGAGTAGGGAGTCAAGCTTAGAACTCACAATACACCCAAGAAAGTTTCCTAAGTGGGGAAGAGACGTTGCTCCACCAGCTTCCTGAGGCCACACCAGAGCTTAAATACTATTTGTGGCCAATCAGGAAGCTAGGAGCCCGGACTGGGGAAACAAACCCCAGCTGGGAGATGGCGTGGCCACACAAGGGACAAGGGGAAACATAGAAGGGAGAAATACAGAAGGGTAGAAGGTCCATCAGGTGGCGCAGGGCCCAAAGGTGCCTCTCCTGCATCTCAAGGACATGGGTTCGCGCCTGGGACCTGACACCTGCATAGCCACAGCATAGTCCCATAAATAAGTTCTATACAGCAATTGGTCGTCTTAGAGTCTGATGCCACCGACAGTCTAACTGTCTACCCTTACACTTCAGCTGCGTCAAGTCCTCAGTAAGCCACGGGGACCTACACTGCTGCAGCGCATGGAGTGGACACCTGGAAACCACCGTATCAATGGCCTCCACCGAAATAGTATTCTATAAGGCAACGAGGTCATTGATCATGCAGCCATCAAGGTCAGAGGGTAAATCCCCCAGAGCACAGCATTCCGGAACCTAGATGGTTCCATAAGTCTCTGGGAGTGGACCAATCTAGTAGGCCCTGCACCCTGCCAGGGGCAAAAGTACACCAGGATGCATGCCTTCAGGAGGTAATGGACTTGTGGAATTTGTTGTCAGAGGACATGGTCAAGGCTAGTAATATAACTGGGTTTAAGAAAGGATTGGACAAGTTTCTGGAGGATAAGTCCATTAGCAACAATTAGCCAGGTAGGTTTGGGGAACATAACCTCTTACTATCAGGAGCTAGGAGTGAACAGCAGGGAATGGATTGCCCCATAGTGACCTATTGGGTACTTCCAGCAACTGAGATTGGCCACTGACAGAGACAGGATGCTGTGTTCGATGGACCATTGATCTGACCCAGTGTGGCGCTTCCTATGTTCTTATGTAATACATAGAGCCCAGGTCATTTTAGTCTTCTAAAAAAGCTCAGAAGTGACAATTTAAGAAGTCTGCATTAGATAGATGTATCACCCGAACACCAGCACCTTGACTCTTTATCAGTGCGGAATACAATGCAATATCACATTCTAGGTAACAGAGATATAACAAACTGTAGCGAGCTAAAATTTTCCAATTTGTTTTACGAGATAAACCCATTTTTCATGGATTTTGATTCTACTGAAAGCAAAGCTTGATTGCAGGGACAAACTGAAGAAAATAAATATTTAACTATGCTTGATATGATGGCTGCTATATTAAATATTCCAAACTATTGCATTAAAATTGCCTTAAAATGTAAGCACCATTAAATATTGATTTTAATTTGTGCTGAGTTAATTTCAAAACCAGACTTCAGAGCTGAAAGATTACATGGTAGCAAATCTCCACTTATGTTCTTACTCAGCCATCTACTGTGCTCTCTTCTTTTCTTGAAAGGAAGAGAATTGTGTTCCCTTCTTTATTTTACTCATGTGTCCAAAGGGTTCACTTTCAAAGGAATAAACTCCTCTTCTGTCAAATATTTACTCCCCCTTTGTGCTGACATTTTCTCATTTAAATTAATTTTGTGTTCTGGAAATCTACAGCTCTGCACTCCCTGAGGTACACAAATTTATTTTGGCTAAGGATTTGGCAGACATGGATAGGGTTTGGGGAGGGCTTTTTAATTGCTTTTTACTGATTTATATATTTATTTGTGTATTTCATTATGTTGTAACCCATCCTGAGCCTGCAGGATGGGTGGAATAGAAATTTAAATAAATACATTCCAAAATGCATTGTGCACATATATGCAGTGCACCCTAAACAATACATCACATAGGGTAACTTCAGACGTAACGATACCACGATCAACCACAGTGAATCCCCTGTGGTGGCCATTTGTACCATTACGTCTGTTTGATTCCTGCCAGATGTTCACCCCAGTGAATCACTGGCGGGAATAAAATGACCACGATTCTGGACCTCTGGCTGCCCCAAGGTCCAGAATCTTGATGGGATTGGGCCCCAATCATGGTCGCATTGGCCACGATCCAGGATGGGTGGAAGGTAACGTCTGTTACCTTCAGCCCAGCCGGATCATGGTCTTGACCACAGGACGAGATTGGTCTCAGTGATCGGATTGGCAGCTGCGCCTGCCCGCCTCCTGGTGGGCAGGAGGCCGGGGGAGCGTGGGGAGCAGGGCTGTGCGGCCGCATGTTGCATCGCGCCATGCAGCCTCGCCCCCTCCTCAATCCCCGGTAGGAATCAGGCTGGCACATCTAAAGGACGGCCAGACTGATTCCTGACCAGGATCCGAAATTATCCCGGTCCGTGGTTCAGCGTGGCGGGCCTCTGGGCCCAGTACGTCTGAAATTACCCATAGAGGAGCCATTAGGAATTGTGGAGCCTTGTGAGAAGACTGGTGGGTTCCCCAGAATGGGACCCATTTCAAGTCAGTGCACTCAAGGAGGATGGGGACATTGCAGAGAAGCTGAATTAATTCTTTGCTTTGGTCTTCACTGCTGTGGATGTTGGGGAGATACCCATGCTGAACTGAAATTTTGTAAGTGAAGAATTGGAAGAACTGTCACAAATAAGTGTGAATCTAGAGGAGGTTCTAGAGCAAACTGACAAACAAAATAGTAACAAATAATCAGAACCAGATGGTATTCATCCCAGAGTTCCGAAGGAACTCAAATATGAAGTTGAAGATCTACTAATGGTAATTTGTAACCTATTGCTAAAAGCTGCTACTGTACCAGAAGATTGTGGGTGGAGTGTCTGCAGCTGAGTTGAGCTGGGGGAAGGGAGTGCGGACTGGAAGCCCCAGAGCTCATTGTCTCTTTCCCCCTGCTTGCAGGGCAGAGCTGTTGGAGGTCAGGATACATGGCTATCAAGAACACCAACAGAGGGATTCCCTATAACAGAAAAACCAACGTGGCCGGAGTGGGGTTTTCCATCAGGACCTCTGAATTGCTTTTGGGATGAGTCGGAACACTGCCCACCCTTCTGCTGTCTGTTGGAGTATTTAGCCAGGACCTGCACCTGCGGTGGCATGGAACCACAGTTTGGAGTTGGGAGAGTGAGGGTAGGAGGTTGGACTCCCACTGACAGCGCTGCTTTGGGGGAGCCGTTTGAGACTGGTGACAGCTGAGCGGACAGCACAGCACATACCCGACCAGAGAGACTGTGGATTATTCTCTGGGACTATTATTTTCTCTGATAGTTTTCAACTGTGCACACAGTGAGTCGGAACACTCCCCACCCCTGCTGTCTGTTGGAGCATTCAGCCAGGACCTGTGCCTTGTGTGTGCTGCCTTAGGTGCTGGCCGCATGCTGGCCGGCCCACTTTAGTGGAGCTTCTGTATGGTATCTTTTTTCCCATGGGGAGCGAGTTAGATTGTCCTGCTGATAGATCTCTTGAGACACTGTTGTACTATCCCATCAAAATTGCATCGTGTTGAAGTGTTATAAATCCTAGATTGCCGGGACAATTACGTGGAATTATGGAACTTAGATCACGTAGAAGACGTTCCTTTATTTAGCCGCTGAGATAGAGCAGGCTGAGAATCTGGATAAGGGTCCAGTTCAATCCAAGTTGACCCATTTCCCCCCCCCCCGCTCCTCTTGTGGCAACTGATGTGGAGCTCCCTAATGAGGGCGCTACATCTTGTCCCGAGACTCACTTTCCCACTTCTTATCAGGCAATGGATGTAGCTGATTTAACTACTCAAATTGCTAATATATTCCACCAATTAAAGATGGTCACCAAGAAATTGGTGCCCTCATAGCATCTGCGAAGTCACGCCTGGCGGAGCTATTTCGGGTGGTTCGGGGGCTGGTTAGTCCGGCCTCCCTCCGCCTGGATGGGGACCTGTCCCAGGCCCGCTGTGAGCAATTTGTCACCTACTTTGCAGACAAGATTGCTCAGATCCAGAGTGACTTCGACACCGGATTGAAGGCAGTAAGTGGGTAGCGTGAGGTTGTGGAGGTCCCACCTGGTCCATCTTCTTGGGTTGAGTTTCAGGAAGTGACGCCAGCCAATGAAGCGGATGTCCTGGGGTCTGTTAGGGCCACCAGTTGTCAACTCAATCCGTGCCCGTCCTGGTTGGTGAAAGCCTCAAGGGAGATGCTAGGGATGGTGCTGGCGAGGGTTATCAATGCGTCCCTTCGGCAGGGTAGATTGGCGCCCAGCCTTAAGCAAGCTGTGGTGCGTCCCCTGCTGAAGAAGCCATCTTTAGACATGGATGCGCTCGCCAGCTACCGCCCTGTCTCTAAGGGAAGGTTATTGAACGGACGGTGGCACTGCAGCTCCAGCGGCATCTTGATAGCATTGGTTTCCTTGACCCTTCTCAATCTGGGTTCTGCCCCGGCTATGGTACTGAGACAGCGTTGGTGGCTTTGGCTGATGACCTCCGCTGGGAGATGGACGCAGGACAGTTGACATTTCTGGTCCTGCTAGATCTCTTGGGCGCTTTTGATACCGTGGACCATGGGCTGCTGTTGAGACAGCTGTGAGATCTGGGGGGTCTGGACGGGACTGTTCTTGGATGGTTCCGCTCATTCCTCTCAGATAGAAGCCAGTGGGTAGTGCTGGGACCTGAAACATCATGCCCCTGGACCTTGACCTGTGGCATTCTGCAGGGTTCCATTCTGTCTTCACTGTTATTTAATGTGTATATGCAGCCCCTGGGGGAGATCATGAGGCGGTTCGGGGTGTGTTGTCACCAAAATGCTGATGACACACAGCTGTACCTCTCTTTTTCAACGGACCCAGATCCTGCCGTCTCGATACTTTCCCAGCGTCT